>VZTZ01012628.1:394133-583009 GCA_013400955.1 Drymodes brunneopygia
CGCCATTGGCCGGTGGGCCCAAGGGGCTGCCTGGGGCGGGGCCCGGGGTCCGTCCGTCACCGCCCCGGGTCCGAGCGCAGCGCGGCGGTGCCCGGGCCCGGCTGAGGGAGCGGGGTCTGGCTGAGGGGGGAGATAGTGATGCCGGGTTGGGCTGAGGGAACGGGATGGCGATGCCGAGCTGCCTGGGAGAGCCCGGGGAACCGCAGGAGAGGCGGGGCTGTGGCGATGCCGTCCGTGACAGCCGCGGGGACGCGTTCCCGCACCCGACAGCGAGGGGCAGCGGGACAGCGCCCGCCCTTGGTGCGCTGCAGCTCGGTGAACACCGTGTGTGTGTGCCCGGACGCATCCACTCAGCCTTTCCGAAATTGTGCAGCCAACGCTGCCTGTGTGAGCCAAGAACTCCAGAGGTGACGTAATCAGTCATGGACTTTGGTCACTCCTTCCCGCAGGCTACTAAAAATGGACATTTAAAAAACATATTTCAGCTGGATGTTTTGGGTTTTTTCTCTCACAGAATCAGAGGATGGGTCAGGTTGGAAAGGACCATGGTGGGTCACCTGGTCCAGCCTCCCTGCTCAAGCAGAATTACCCAGAGCACAGGGCACAGGGCTGTGTCCGGGCAGTTCTGGAATATCCCCAGTGAGGGACACTCCACACCCTCTGGCCGATCTGTTCAGTGCTCGGGCACTGCACAGCAAAGAAGCCCTTCCCTGTGTCCAGGTGGAAATTCCTGGGATCAGCTCCTGCCCGTTCCTCTGGTGCCGTTGCTGGGCAGAGCAGAGCCTGGTTCGTGCTCAGTCCCCGCTGACAGGGACTCCCAGGGCTGAGGGCCCCTCTCACTCATCTCTTCTCAAAGCTGAACAGCCCCGGCCCCCTCAGCCTTCCCTTGCGAGAGAGATGCTCCAGGCCCTTGGTCATTGCTGGCTGGACCTGCTCCGGGAGCTCCTTGGCTCTCTCGTGCTGCAGAGCCCAGAACGGGACACAGCACCTCAGATGTGCCTCAGCGGGGCTGAGCACAGGGGCAGCATCAGCCCCTGACCTGCTGGGACTGCTCGTCCTAGTGCTTTATTGGCCACAAGAGTACACNCGATGCCGTCCGTGACAGCCGCGGGGACGCGTTCCCGCACCCGACAGCGAGGGGCAGCGGGACAGCGCCCGCCCTTGGTGCGCTGCAGCTCGGTGAACACCGTGTGTGTGTGCCCGGACGCATCCACTCAGCCTTTCCGAAATTGTGCAGCCAACGCTGCCTGTGTGAGCCAAGAACTCCAGAGGTGACGTAATCAGTCATGGACTTTGGTCACTCCTTCCCGCAGGCTACTAAAAATGGACATTTAAAAAACATATTTCAGCTGGATGTTTTGGGTTTTTTCTCTCACAGAATCAGAGGATGGGTCAGGTTGGAAAGGACCATGGTGGGTCACCTGGTCCAGCCTCCCTGCTCAAGCAGAATTACCCAGAGCACAGGGCACAGGGCTGTGTCCGGGCAGTTCTGGAATATCCCCAGTGAGGGACACTCCACACCCTCTGGCCGATCTGTTCAGTGCTCGGGCACTGCACAGCAAAGAAGCCCTTCCCTGTGTCCAGGTGGAAATTCCTGGGATCAGCTCCTGCCCGTTCCTCTGGTGCCGTTGCTGGGCAGAGCAGAGCCTGGTTCGTGCTCAGTCCCCGCTGACAGGGACTCCCAGGGCTGAGGGCCCCTCTCACTCATCTCTTCTCAAAGCTGAACAGCCCCGGCCCCCTCAGCCTTCCCTTGCGAGAGAGATGCTCCAGGCCCTTGGTCATTGCTGGCTGGACCTGCTCCGGGAGCTCCTTGGCTCTCTCGTGCTGCAGAGCCCAGAACGGGACACAGCACCTCAGATGTGCCTCAGCGGGGCTGAGCACAGGGGCAGCATCAGCCCCTGACCTGCTGGGACTGCTCGTCCTAGTGCTTTATTGGCCACAAGAGTACACTGGCTGGCACACTTTAAAACCTCCTTTTTAACTTAGTAATACCAGCTTCTGATACTATTGCTGAGCCGGTACATACACACAGTGCAAATTTACATTAACAATACATACACACAGGTATACATACAAAATCTACCTCTAAAATCCCTGAAGAAAAGGTGGGGGAAAAACAAACCTCAGGAGTTAGTTTTTATTTAGTAATTAGACTTTTTCTCAGCCCAGAAGAACAATTACAAAAGTGCTATACCAAAACTGAAGTAATTTGTCAAGGTTTGGAAGATGACAACAAAATCCATGCTATCTCAAGTATAAAAATTACAGAGAATTTTAAAAATCAATGCATGTAGGGTTGATCTTTTTGTTCCTAAGCTATGAGCAAAAATACCATGCTAAGGTTATCGCTTTTTCTCAATTCTTGTAACCTTCTCCTATCCCCTTGTCCTCAAAATGCCACTTTAAAGTCTTCAGTCAGTTAATAATGTTATTATTCTGGCTAAACCACTGTCTCAAGTTTCTAAAACCCTTTGGCAATTTCCTGTTCTTCAGTGTTTCAAATGCAGGTTCTTTGCCCACACCACTGAAGTGCTGCACAGCTTCCCTTCAGGCTCATATCCTAAATTATCTGCTTTCTGCTCCTACATGCAGTAGCAGTCACTTGTTAGCTCATTCTTTTCTTAATCTCCTTCCTGCTGTCTATTTTCTTTTTTTCTGCTCTAAGTCTCTTCCCAGCAACTCTGCTTTGAAGGTTGTGTTTCCAGAAATCTTTTTTTTCCATGGTTACCTCCATCAGTGGGCTTTTCACACTGAACCACTCCTCAAAGTGTCTTGCCTATATCAGGTCCTGTCCTGGCTGAGGAATGAAAGGTGATAATGAAGTCCTCACTTACATGCTATGCAGATGACATAAATCTTATACTGTAAAATTCTGTGGCTTGACCAACATTTTGGTGTTGACTGTACGTGTTCAGGATGTTGCAAAACTATATTGCAATGGGAATAACATTTTGACCTTGGTATGAAGGAGTGTGAGGAATACTTTATGAGGCCTTTGAACCCAACACTGTTAATTGTCCAAACCCCACCATAGTCCAGAGTTTCCTATTTTGCTAACTAGAGGGATAATACTCTGACAAGAAAAAAGCTTTTGTCTAATAAATTTTCGTAAATGCTTTTTAGATTCCCTTCCTAGTCATACCAAATATGAAATAATTCTACTTAACAAATCTTTGTATTTTGACCAGTACAAGAAATTAATCAAGCCTAGAATGCTTTTTATATATTATTTATCTCATGAAAGATTTCTTTCACTATGGTTGGTACCTGTAGCAAACACTGCGTGATTAATGCAGGTCTAAATAACCTTTAGATACCCCCTTTTCTACTTTTAGATACTCTGTATCTGTTTCACCCAGAATTCTAAATCCTGTAAGGAATTTTTCCACAATACCTACGTTCAAACCACAAAACCATACATACTCATAATCCAAACCCCAAAATTGCCAAGCCCTTCTTGTACCTTTGTGGAAGAAGGAAGGGTGTGATGGCCATATCGTTTAAGGCATGGTCAATGTGATGCTTAATTGTTCAGTGTGGGAGGACTGTGGATGGTTCTGAACGGACCAGTATTTCCCCTTGTGGTGGCTGTGGTTTTGAGAAGAAATCTGAGTTAAAAAGAGACGAGGAAAGTTTTTAAGTCTGTAATTAGCTCGGGCTCAGCACCACTAGATGGTGTCTTGCAGCTGCTCCAGTCAGACATCGCAATCCATGGGCAGGTAAGGGACAGAAACACCTCCGTGGCAGGAACACAACGTGAACACAATGGTGCTGCAGGACAGACAGAAACCATCAGGCCCAATGCTCCTGCTCACCCTCCACTGAAGTCCCCAGTGGTTCTATAGGGAGGCTGATAAGAGAATTTTGACAAATAACCTACATAACCTTACTTGATAATTACTGATATTAAAATGACTTTTTCTTTCTCAAATGCAAAGATGAAAGATGGCATTTTGTTTTTTCAAAGCTAAAAAGCACAATTACAAACATAGTTAAAACGCTGAACATCTTTTATTTTGTACTTTCATGAGCAATTCCTTTGTGATTTGCACACTACAAGAACATACTATCAGCACTTTATAAAGCAATCTAAGTAAAAACAAAAGCAGTCAAGTAAACAATTTAGATTTTTGTTTCCTTTTTTTACCTTGGTGAAAATGGTGTATTGTCTCATAAAGAGATTGTTTTAAATTTCTCCATACTGCTATTTGCATAATTGCCAATAACAAGACATATCCTTTTAGTAAATCAAGAGAGAGAAACTAGCAGATCTCTAAAATACATTGATAAACCTACAAAAGTATTTAGAAATGGGTGTTTTCAATTTAAATACATCTGTGGAGCAGTGGATGGAAGGAGGTGATTCACAGTGCACAGCAGTGCGAGTCACCTGGAAAGAGGAAGACATCAGGGCACAGTTCTCCCCTCATTCTGAAGGCCAATAGTACACACAATAATTAAACAAACTGTTTGGAATAGACACCTGCTGGTAAGGCTGGAGCTATTGCATGGCTCTGACCCTGCAATGGCAATGCCAGTTACGGGCCAGAGAGATTTTTGCTTTGGGAAGGTCTTCCTGAAACTCCTTGCCTGAAATTCCCAGGCATGCCTTCATAGCTTGACAGAAAATGCTGCCCAGATTCCTGCTACCTGTGCTGGGGCTTGAGCTTTGGCACTTAGTGCCATTTGCATTTGAAATGAAGTTAATAAAGTGTAAGAAACAAAAGATTCGTTAGAAGCTCATTTTTTTTAGAAACACTGTTGGAAACTAACAGCAAATCAAACACACCCCACCCCTTCTAGTTTACACCTAACAGTGTGATATTTCTGTATTTTCTTAAAAACAAGCCTAAAGATGGAAACTTTTTCTAATAGTAGTCTTGATTCAAAATTATGTACTTATTTTTCCCATTTTCTTTTTTTTATTACAATGGAATTGCTAGAATGGATGCAGCTATAGCTGCACAAGTATAAAAATGCTTTTAACTGTGTATCTATTTTCCCTGAGGAAGCAGTAAGATGGAACAGCACTGACTGTATCATCAAAATTTGTCATTTAGTTCTTAGGGTAGAATCACAGGATTTACTGTTGGTCTCTCTCAGTCAGCAGCACACTCACTATTATAATAGAAGGACGAAATATTAAATTTGTTTATTCCCCATAGAAAGCCTCCTGTCTTCCTAGACTCACTTAATATAAAAACATTTGTGTATAATATTCAGACACTTTGGTATTTGCATGGCTGTCAGTGTGTTTCACAGCATAAGAGATTGACTGTATTAATGGTTCCTGAATAGCAAAAGCTCCTATCAATGACTAATTAAAGATCAGATCACAGCCTTCAAACTACACTTTCTTCAACATGTCTCACATGGTGGAAAAAATACATTAAACATTTAGATCTGAATGTATTTCAAATTCCTTAATTTATGAACTAGAAACCTCAGTTACTGTGAGTCCAGCTGTGCAGAATTCAGAGCCATGAAACTTGTAAAACTGACTAACTGTACTCTTTTATTCCTTTATATTTGCTTGCCTAATAGCTCTTATTTGAATGGTGAGAATTACAGTTCTAAGATGAATTTTGATTCTGCACAGTGTGATTTGGAAGTAATTTCCTATTATGAGGAGAGAAAGGACTATTTTATCACTATTTTTTTAAGAAGCTGAACACTTGAATCTGACTAGAATCTTTTAATGTCAGAATAAATCCCAAAGGAAGACTTAGATCCCAATTGGACTGGTTTTCTACTTAGGGGAATACTTGCTTCTAGGTAAAACATCCCAGGAAAGATAGGTGGATGAGAAGCACTCAATTTGTTAGTCACACATTTTGAAAATATGTTCCTTAGCCATCAAAATCATACAAATCCTGTTTGTAAATGCTAAAATGTAAAATTAATCTTCAAACTACATATCCATACAACTTATTTGTAATAGTTACATTGTCAGGATAAAAGCTTGTATATTAAATTCCTACCTTTGAATGTCTACTGAGGAATTAAAATTCCTCATTTTAGGATTTTCACAGCCATTTATTGGGAACTTTTTATAAGATCTTAATCAGACTAACTAGACTTACAGCTGTAATTAATATTTGTTTTTGAATAAGCTTCTTTTTTTCTCAGTATCTTCCTTGCATGGAACATTTTGAATCAAAATAACATAGAACATACTTTTAAACAAATATGTATGTAATCCCACACTCTCCAGGATAACTAAGATTACAGATAATCAGAATGAAGAATCTTTTTGAGAAATCAGTTTTGCAGAGAATAGTCATTAAAGTGCATCTGTATGAGACAACTTTGGCAAATCAGTGAACACAGTCCATGTAAACAAGCTTTGATCAGCAGTTTCCACAATATCATTATGAACTCCAGCTTTTGCTGTAATGATATGATATGTGAAATGGTATGATGAGTGAAAGGCAGACCAAAACCAATTCATAATTTTCAGATGGAAAATCACAGTTAATTTGTTGACTGGAAAATAACTACATAATTTCAGAGATGATAAGACATAATAAAGTAGGACTATTTTTTTCTCCACTCACACCTTGAGCCATATTTCTACACAAAAGTCACTTTCCTCCTTTCATCTTCTTATTACTTTCCTGGTAAAGTGACATATTAAGCAGGTATGTAAGTGGTTGGTAATTTTAAAAAGCTGAATATTTAAAAAACTTAGTGGATGATTGATCAAAGAACTGAATATGAAGCATAAAGACTGGGGAGAGAGAGGGTGAATATGCAAAGGAAGCTTTCACATTCAATGGGGAACAGCTCTGAAAAGCTACCAAGGATTGTGGCTCAGTTAATAAAGTTCCAAGCAGAGATAAATAAAAGGCTGGCATTGAGCAGCACCTGATCGCCCACACTGCCAGCCCCTGCCAGAACATCCTGTCTCTAGGGCTCCTCCATCCCTTGGAGATCCAGTCCTGTTTCCAGCCATGCAGTCTAACCTTGGTGACCTCGGTATTCCAATAAAGGAAAAACTTGTGAGAAGGACACTTTCTCTTCCCTCCATCCCTCCAAACAGAAACTGCAGCTGATGCTACTGACTCAGAGTTTATAACTGCGAGCAGAGAGGTTACCCTGGCAAACATAAAGGGCTGAATTGAACTCAGAAACACCTCTCTTCCTCACACACAATTTTGTTTTCCAGTTCTATATTCTGTATAAACATTTCTGGCTCAAACTGAACAGCATAGCAGATGGTATATATTCAGAAGATTGCATCTAAAGAAAACATTTACTACGTTAGGTCTTTCTAGAGCTAGACTGAACACACTGGGCAAAAAGAAAGACCAGCAGCTCAGCATCTTCCCACAGGCTGCATGTCTGGCACCTGGGGCAGATGTCAGTGTGGTATGGTCATTCTCTCACTGGAAGCAGGCAGACAGGAGTTGGTTATGTCTCAGATTTGTTCTCAGATTTTTAGGCAACACAAGCTGGGGAGTGCAGGAAAACAGAGTAACATTTGAGTTCCACTGCAAATGGATCCCTTTAATAAGCAGGAGAGGAGTAAGAACAGTGACTCAGATGACTGAGTATCTTTGAAATGCAGTTGGAGTCATGACCTGCCTATCCAGTTATAGCTGAAGAACCTCAGAAAAATGAACACTGGTAGATGGAAAATCAAATATTTGCTCAGGAGGAAACAATTTCAAGTCAAATGAGGTTACTCTTGGCTTCTACTGCATCATAGCCAGGATAGAGGAACCTCACTCTGCCTCCCAATTTGGAATATTCACAAGCAGTTTTACTAGACACAAATTAATGTTTGAAGGACATTACAGACTAGTTTAAAAAAATCAACAAAATTCCTGTAAACTTCAACAACATTTCAGTTGAGATATTTAATCTATGAATAAGAACTTAGGTTGGCAAAAAAAATCTTCAGTGGAACATCTCTGTCCCCATCTGTTTCAAGTGGTTTATTTTTTACTTGAGTTTTGGTATCTTTTCCATGCCATCTGCAACCTTTTCTTTGTAAGTTAGTGTAATTTTGTACCTCCCATTCAGTTCTATGTTTCCTCAAAGTAATAATTTAATTCAATCTTATCTTCTATGCATTCAGTTACTAAATCCTCAGGAGGTTGGGAGGTCTAATTTTTCTTCCTTTTTAAGAGACACAAGTAATGTCTCTGCAGTTTTGAAACCTGGCTTGGCTGTTTGTGGTTTTATTACACAGCATTTCATTCTAAAAAGCAACAGTGCGAACTGAGATTAGATTTAAACCAAGTCTTTCCAAACATCATGAGAATTCTTCTGTCAAATAAAACCATCTTAATTATCCTTAATAATTTCCACTTTGCAAACATAAGGTCCCTTAATACCTTTAGAAAATGAAGATTATGAGAAAGAGACTATAAAAAGATAAACATGTCTCGTTTTGCAGAATTTTAAACACTTTCTTTCAGATAGTAAATCTAATGTTAATTAATAGCAGGGTATAATATTAGATTTCTCTCTTTTATGAAAATCCTGCATAGAATGTTCCCTAGTGCAGTATTTTCTGTGTTATTTTATATATTGGTTCAAATTTAAAGCCAAGACTATTGCTGAAAAATGTCAAGTAACTTATTCAATAGTCAAGCAAAGAACCACTGTCACAATTTAATTAATTTTCATTATTTAATTACAGACTGTATAATTATAAATTAATTTTTATTTTCAGTCCTTCTGAAATCCTGCTCATCAAAGTTTTGAACACAAGCAGGTGGTTTGAGTATTTGAGCGGGACAGAAATTCCCCATTTTCTTTAAATTATGACACCCTCAGTGTGTATGTCTGTGCACACACAAGTATGTATGTACAGGTATGTAAAGGCACAGAGTGCTAATTCAAACACATCAATACCTTTCTTAAGTATTTATGGCAGCACTGTATTCTTAGAAAAACTAGTATTTTTACTACTGCAGTACATAATTCAACATGCTAGTTTGTCTGAAGCTAAGATATCTCTACAAAAATACAGGCAACATGTTTGTTTTAAAACTGTTGCTACTTCCTGTTGTAAATTGCATAAGGGTGCCCTTGGAAAGGAACATGCAATGGGCTGTGTACAGAAAGGAGAACACGAGCCAACATCCAGACAATAGCAGCTGCACTTCCATGTGGGAAAACCATCACCCACACAATAGTCAACATTTCTTCCAAACACTCATTACATTTACAGAGCCAAATCAGCCACCATGACAAAATAAACATATTTAAAATGAAGATATTTTTAATATTAGAGATTAGGAAGGATCAAAACCCACCATAAAGACAGGAAAACAAAACTCTCCTTCCTTCCTCTCTGAGTGTTTTTGTGATTAATCTGAAATAAGGAATTTTTTTTCAAAGGAATCTTTAGGGCATGTTGTTGAAGTTTTCTGTGGCTACAGTATGGCCTAAAATTAGCTAAGTAGATGTGCATTTTTTACCTCCCCCCACCAAAAAAAACCCCAAACAACCAAAAATACCCAACACAAACAAAACAACAACATAAAAAAGCTCAATATTAGCTGCTCATTAAAACAACTATGCCTCCTTGTCCCCTGAAAAGAGGTTAACTTTATACAAAACACTACTTAGATAACTGATGTCATTACTTACCTGTGAGAAAAGCAAAGAGCCCTGTACACATAGAAAGCTGGTGGAGAGACCAGGGATCTGTTAAGGGATCGATTAATTTTGCTAAACTCTACTGAGAAAGAACTCAATCACAAGACAATAAAGAAAGAGCAAAAATTCTGGGAGATAAATATCTTTAATCTAGTGTGGAAAGCCATAACAAGAACCAATTTCGAGTAAGACATTCAGTAAATATTTTAATAGTGAGAGTAATTAACCACTTTAGCTACTGAATGGAGTTATATCTCTTGATTTCTACAAAGTGAAATTGAAAATCTCACAGTATAGTTTTTTTTTTTAATCTTGCTGTTGGGTTCTTGACTGGATGAACTGCAATGGCCTACCAGGAAGGCTGATAGTGACTTATTGCCCCTTTTTGGGACTTCTGTGAATTAATGGACTCCCCATTAACTGTCCCTATGTTAATATTACAGCTCATCACTCTCTCTTGTTATATCTAAACACTATTACATTGAGTTTATACAAATAAAAATGTATGCTCAAGTTCAACAGCTTTTAAACATTAGCAATTCCTCTGGCCTACCAACAGAGTCACAGCTAAGCTCAAGGCAGGACTTTGAATAAAAACAGGAAAGCTGAACATAGACATAGTCTCTCACATGGAATTTTAGCCTAGTTTTGAATTTTCCTTAAATGAAACATTAAGCACTTGCTATTTGAAATACATTTAAATATGAAGTATTTTAGGCTCCTAACAAGTATGCCACTGAGGTGGAATCACCCCAAAAGTATGGGATGGTAATTATTATCACATGGCAGTGACTGATTTATTAACTGTGCAGTGAAGGAGCCAAGGTTTGTGTTACAGGGATAGATTCCTCATTTTTACTTCCACCATCCGTCATAGCGGAATCTACTGGAAAATGGAGTACAAATCATTCAGGAATTTACAACAGTCAGTTGAGCTAGTTCTGTGCTATATCATTTCTGGAACTGAAAGCCTTTGTTTTGCACCCTAAGGGCTGCTCATATGCATAAATAGCCCCCCTTTTTCTGTTTCTGAATCACAGTGTCCAGCCAATACAAAAAAGATTATGAGGTATGAAAACCGCACATATCTCCACCACAGAACAATAACAAGATCTATACTTTGATTTCCTGGGAAATAAAAATTGTAGCTATACTTCCTGTCAGCCCATTCCTTTGAACGTGTTCCCTTCATAATTTGGATTTTGAATCAAGTTTAAATGGCAGTTAAAAATCGTATGTGGCAGTACACAATGAAATTTAGCTTGACAG
Source organism: Drymodes brunneopygia (assembly GCA_013400955.1). Taxonomy (NCBI): domain Eukaryota; kingdom Metazoa; phylum Chordata; class Aves; order Passeriformes; family Petroicidae; genus Drymodes; species Drymodes brunneopygia. The sequence continues at coordinate 405,018 of VZTZ01012628.1, forward strand.
CCTGGACATCAAAACTAAAAATAAATGACTTCACATCCAAATAATAAGTAATAACAATGTTAGCCTGCATAAGAATAGCAGGACTGGATTCAAATACAATATTAATTTTAGGGATATGAGTGACTAGGGAGAGACAGAGGCAAAGAAACAAATCCTTCATATAGCAATAGTCTCTTCTTATCCCCCAGGCAACTGGCTGCCTTTCACCTCGGCGGCGGAGCAATTATGTGGCATAATGACTGCAGTGCAAATAAGCAGAGAGATTTTATTAAACCAAATGAGCAAATCATCTGCGTATTATTGCCATTTGATTGACAGTGACAAGTGTCGAGCAGACACGGATGTGAATATGATAAAGAAGCTTGCAGGAAAGCTCTTGATAATGTTACTCTTGATAAAGTTGCTCTGCAAACCTCTCTAAGTAAATAAAGGGGAAAGAATATGATGCATATTAATTCGCATAGTTTGCAACCTGCCACAGGACTAGAGGAAAAGTTGCAATAGGTTCAGCACATGGCATTTCATATGAATTCTGAAATTGCATTCATGAGTCTCATAGACTTTACAATAATATATTAATATTAAAAGTAAAGGTCATTCCACATAACAGTTAAGCTGCCTGAGCTTCAACCTTTATATCAATAACAGGCTCGGGCTGGGCGCACGAGGAGGAGGAAAACAAGTGGAATGATCTGAATAAATGTAAAATGTTGCTTAGAAAGATTTCTGCCTTCTGCTGGGATGTCCATTTACACATTTGTACTTCCAGTGGACAATTGCATTTCTGACAGCCCTGCCATCAGAATGATTAAATCAATGCCTTTCATATGGGAATGTGATTCATTGATATGGGCCTTCAGGCCTCCAGGTAAGGCACTCTCCCATTAATGATTGCCTTATGACATCATAGCTGCACACAATCCAGAGTTTCACATCATTGCAGGCAGTGTGGAACTTTGGATAATTACTTTTGGCACATGGCATGAATTAACCAAGGTGACTGGGAAGCTTTGACAGCAACACCCATGGAAGAAAAGCAATGGGGATAAAATCTCCTGTGCTGCAATGGCACTAACATCATGAATAAATTTGGGCTTACAAGTTGAAATTATTTTAGTGGATAAACCATGTGATAAATAGTTCTCTTTCCTCCACTCCGTATTTTTTATTGCTTTAAATTTGAATGTGAAAAAGCCACAGCATTATGCCACACTTCAGTGAACATTCTTTTGCCATCAAGTACCATCAAGTACTTGATTTCCACTCTTTGAAAAAGAATCATAACTGAGAGGAAATGCTCTTGTCATATGAAGTACACTGTAAAATGTGGAAAGCATTTTTGATTTATGTTGTAATACTGTTTTGAATATCCATTTGGACATATTTCAAAGAGACCAGCTTTGTAAGGCTCTGCTTAACCCAAGCTGATTCTTGTGCTGAGCTTTAACTATGCAAGTAAACTTCAGCGTTCAAGAGCTGACATGCTCAGAATAACTGAAGCCTGATAAAAAAAGACTTCAAGTCTCTATAACTTACATTTTCCAGGATGTGAGCTCTCCAACTCTAGTGAGCTTCCAAGGGGTATGAACTGAGAAAAAAAAAATAAAGAGTGGAATAAAATATTCAGTACCAAATCCATTTGCTGTAGTATTTGTTATAATTGGTTGTATAATCCATATGTTATAATAAAAAAAGTACTTACGTAAACGCTATAATTTATTTCTTAAAAGCATCAGATGAGCTTATTTCTACAAAAAGGAACAAAAGTATTCAGTAAAACAAGTTACTCTACCAATCTAGTCCAGTTATTGGAAAATAATTAGTAATTTTTTGTTCATATGAAAACCAGAATGAAATTTTATACAGTGGAAGGATTTTCACCGGTTTGAAGTAAAATGTAAAATGTAAAATGTAAAAAAGGACAGACAATACTATCTACACACCAGGAAAAAACTGTCAGTGCAAGAATTTCCTATGCTTTAATATTGTATTTGCTGGGTTTGGGGCTATTTTAATACTTCAAATATAATTTTTGACTTTACTTTTTTCTTTTTGATAAATATGTTTAAGAAATACTACAACCTAGCAATTTCAGAGTGCCTGATATTCTTCAAATTAGTATCCAGTTGGATGCACTCTGTTCTTTAAATATGAAAGTAAATACTCTGCTTACCACATTTTGATCATCTTCAAAACCTAATCCCCGATATGCAGCATTTTTTACCACAAAGCAGTTAAACAGGTATCTAAATAAGTTTATTGAAGTCTAAACCATTTAATCCTAAAACTAAACTTTTCCTATAGAATAAAGTCTGAGATTTTACAATGAAATTAATTTTTAGAGTCTAAGTTTTAAATATGAAGTCAAGTATTTGATATTTAAACTAAATATTAACTACATAAAATAATTTCAGGAGTTATCCTAAAGTGCTTGTGAGCCTTTTGGTGTAAATTATAGTCACTGCTGTCACTTCCAAAATAGTGCAGGTTATATTCTAAAATGCAAAATTTCTTTTTAGAAAAGAGAAAAGAAAGAGATCTTTTAAGAGACAATTTAGAATCCAAAGCCATTAGAAAAAAAGATATTTTAGGGCTATGCAAATTTCAGGGAGTCCTTTGGGGATACAGTCTTCATTCCTTGCTTTTGTGGAGCTCGAGTTGATTCTAAAGTGTAGTAAGGTTGACCCTCCTGGAAGGAAAGGAGAGGAAAAAAAAATATCAATCAATCAAACAGAAGACAAAATTTGGACCATAATCTGAGAGACCCCAGTCCTTGAAGTGTGCAGCCAGTAGCATTCACTGACCTGACTTTCTTTGTATCATTGAAATCTCATCTATCTTACTATTTTAGTACAAAATTTATTAGGAACAAAAATTTTCCAGGACTGGAAAAGAAATATTTACAAAGCTGAAATATGAATAAGAAAAATATTTTACATTTGTTTTCTAAAAATATTACCTCTTAATTATTTTCAGGGATCCTCTGAGGCAGATAACCAGATGTTATAATAATCACTATCCCTAAAATAATACTTCAAACCACAGTTGCAACCTATGCAATGTTTAAACAGTCATGCCAAGCCTTATAACTTTTTATTAAATGTCAAACACATCTTCAGATGGTCCTTTTTTTTTTTCTGAAAATTTAATCTGATTTGCTTAAGAAGTAATGATAAGTAGGGACTTACCCTAAGAAAACCCTAACAGTAGTGTTAATTTTCACACTTGCTATTCCCACAATAAGTTAGGGAAATATGTATATATTGAAGAGTAGGCATGTGCTAAGTGTCATTTTAAATGTCTCTCTTCCAGAAAAACTAGAGGATATGAGCAGTTGAAGGCTAAAGCAATACATTATTGGCCATACATTTCTATAATCTAATTCCTGGCTCTAGAGACAAAAAGCCCAGATCCCTGCACATCTCTGTAAATATACAGCAAAAGCCAACCACAACTTGCCAATGTATCTGGCCCCAGATTCCTAATATTTTTTTTAGGCAAAAGCTTTCATTGCTCTGGAGTTCTTAGAAAGCTTATTGAGAATTGAGAATCCCAAGCAATCAGTGCATTATTATTGGCCTTTGCTATTGCTGTTAAAAAAATTGACTGTGCTAGGTTGCATCCAAAATAACTTAATTTTAATAAAAATGTCTGAAGGAAAGTGTAGTGAGAAAAGAAGTACTGAATTTTTGTTAGAGAAAGCTACGTGGTGAACTGGACCTGGCCACTGAATCCTGGCCTGGATTTGGTTTCTCTGGCAATATCAAAGCAGGACAGCAGATGACAGAGTTCTAACAGGAGATGGGAGAACTTGGCTACTGTTATGTAGATAAGATAATTAGATACCAAAGTCATTTTTGAATGGCCTTTCTTACCATGCAGGCTGAGGCTGTTCTCACTCACCGTTTGTGGCCTAATCCTGGTCACAAGAAAGTGGAAATATAAATACATTTCAAGTCATTTATGCATCATACTATCCAAGCTTGGGATCATATGCTATCAGTCATAATCTGCATTATTATGACAGTCTGTCACCTTGCTATATTCATTGTGAGAACTAAGAATTATGTCTATAATAACAAAAAAATTGCCATTGAAAAAAATAACAGAAGCGTTCAAACCAAATCTTCCACTGCACTTCAGAAATAATATTAGACAGAGGAGGCAGTGACACGAATCCCTCTGTGGGGAGGATCACAGTATTTGTTAAGGTAGGCAGCAATTCAGAATTAAAATAAAAACACTAAACAAAACCCAGTTAAATTATACTTCAGGCAATTATTGTTCACCTGTTCTGTGAACTGTAGCTCCGCCTCAGCCCCAGAGAGTTCAGTAATGTCTCTAATGATGATAAGTCATGATTAGATTCTGTTTTCCATGAAAAACTGGGGAAAAAGGGAAGTGCTGGCTCAGGGGTTCCCCATTAGCTCAGGGAGTAAAATCATGTCACCTCCTGCGTGTCCCATTGTTCCCTCACCCCGAGTGACCGCGGGCTGATGGAGCCGCACGGGATCTGTGCCCGAGGAAAGGTTTGGCTGCGGGCAGAACCAGCTCGGGAGCAGCAGAGCCCCAGGAAAGGTTTGGCTGCGGGCAGAACCAGCCGGGAGCAGCAGAGCCCTCCCAGCCGGGCTGCAGAGCCCCAGGAAAGGTTTGGCTGCGGGCAGAACCAGCTCGGGAGCAGCAGAGCCCCAGGAAAGGTTTGGCTGCGGGCAGAACCAGCCGGGAGCAGCAGAGCCCTCCCAGCCGGGCTGCAGAGCCCAGGGCTGGCCAGAGGAGAGCACCGTGCTCAAACAGCTGCCACAGAGGGCACAGACCGTGGGGAAACCAAACCCAACTGGGATCCATCCTGCACAGCACAGGACTGTCTGTACAAATAAAGGCAATCACAAAACAAACAGTCAGATTGTCTCTCAATGCTTTCATCCAGCCCAATTAAAATACCTTTAATGTAAGAAGAATTATCATTTAAAGAAAACTTCCTAAACCATAACCAAACACATTAGTCACCCTCCTTGAACCTGTAATTTATTTTGGTACATTCTGTGATACCGACACTATTGGACCTGAATAGGCATGAGGTTTTTCTACCTTATTATTTTTGGAAAGAAAACACAAAGTTATTACACAGAACTTTTGACAAAGTAGGAAAGCTAAGAACTCAACTGCACAAACTATCAACCAAAACTGCCTCCGTTTAATTAAACTGTAAATATTTGGGGGAAAAACTAGAGAAACAAAGGGATAACTACGTGGTTCAGAGTTTCATTAAAAAGTACATAGGGTCCTAGAATTGACACTCATTACCAGTATTCAGGAAAAAAAGAAAAAAAAGGGGGTGGGTATATTCTGAAATATGAGAAATCTAAACAGGTAAAGTGATTGTGTCTGAATCTCAGCATTGCCCTTGCATCCATCAGGGACACAAGTAGGATCCATACTATGTCTCTCAGGCACAGTCATACTCCCTGCTCCCCCCAATAAACTCCTTCACAGATTGTCCAGGCTGTTGGATGACAACTTAGACAACTAAATCCTATTTAGATAATTCCATGCCAACATATTAAACTCGTGTTCTGTACCAAATCCCCCTAACTGTTACCAGTAATATCTCAAAAGAACTGAAGTAGGTGGTTGACAATAACAGTAAAAGGGTGTTGGATTTTTTTTTCTTCCTCTAATTCAAACCCTCAGATGGAGGAAAACGTGCCTCCAAACCAATGAACATGCAAGCCCACTAAACCCAGCATATGCTCAGCCAGTGGATGTATTTCTGTTGCTGAGGGTGGCACCAGAAGTTACATGTTGTATTTTTCATCCTCTGCAGTGGTAATTTCTTGGTCATTTACCTCCTCAATAATAATGTTTAGCTGAGTAAAATAATGCTTTAGGCTTTAAGTCTTAAAGGTTCTTCCCCCTTTGCCGCCCTCAGTAGGATGACTGATTTCAGCCCTTTAGAAAAATAAGCTTACTTATGAGACATTAGTGGCATTATTGCCTCCTTTAATATTCGTGACAGTCTCCAGCAAATGTATCACAAGTTGGCATTTATTAGTGCTAGGCACAAGTAAGGGGCATGTTATTTGATTTGAATAACAGCTTGGAGCTACAGTTTGAGTCCAGAAATATATTAGTCAGAAACAATCTCATTTAATAACACAGAAACTAATAAAAGAAAAGTATTCCAACTGATTCAAAATTGAATTTATGAATATTGCTTAGCAGGATTAATGATCAAAAACTGAACCTGTTTGTCATGTTATAACAGACTTTTCGATTTAAATGCAAAACTAGAAGTCAATGAGTCCAATGGATTGTATATTGCTTTGAAGAAAACCAGTTCATTTTACACATAAGCTTTGAAATTGGCAATAAACTTTAATTACAGGGTCAGATAATCAAATTATAATCAAATAGCCTCACATAAAATCTGTGTTTGAAATTAATGAGATACAATTCTACTAGTCTGTAATATTGTACCTCTGAAACTTACTAAAAGACATTTCATTTTCATTTAAAAGTCACCTTAAGGACTTTTCCCTCAATTTCTTCTGCATAGCTCAATTTTATTTGGAAATGTCTCATTTTTAGACCACACATTTCTAAAGATTTTTGCGTATGGAAAAATCATTTGTTGCTCCACAGATTTTTTTTTATTGATAATAAGATTTTTAATATAGCAATATTAGAAATCCTTCAAGTAGATGCATATTTATGCATTTTTAGAGAAAGCCACAGTTCAGATAATAAAGCTGTATAGTTGTTCAAATGCACATACTTATTAAAATTTTCATTTAAGATGAAATTTTTGATGACTGATCTTAACTTGCAAGTGCAAACATATATGCTAATGTACACGACTGCATAATCTATTTCTTTCTGGGTATACAACCCTGATAATTTCTCCCTGCATGTCTTACCTTATTTAGAAGAAGAAATATATTTAAAACAAAAGATAGAAAGAATAAATCCAAACCCGCTCTGGCTTTCTTAAAGATTTGCTGCTGTGTGGCTTCAGGCAAGTCATTTTATATTTTATAGCTAAGCTTTCTCATGAAAAATGGCAGCTACAGCTTAGTACAGCTTCAGTGCAACTTCACTGGGCTTATCATGGGACCTTATTAATGGTACAATGATTATCAAAATGAAGATGGAAAATTGTTGGATAGATAATGCCAGACCTCATTAAACATGCAACTGTAAAAGTACAGAAAAAGTCAAATACTTCTAAAGCTGTCACTCTACTCAATTGCAATACAAGTGCTTGATAGCAGACAGTGTAAAGAACTGAGACCATGCACACACCTTCTGAGTGTAGAGCAAAATCTCTCCCTGTGTTCATGCCCTAAAACTCAATACTGACTTTTTTTTTGAGAATACAAGTGAATCTCTAGAAAGTTAAGGGAATATTACAACTACTCGTGTTGGTTTGTGCCATGTAAAAACCAACAAAGTCATCTCTTTTGAATTGCAACAGAGATTTTAAAGAAATTGTCACAGTTGCTCAAAATTGTTAATATCACTGATTATTACAGGTCATACTCTGGATATTAAGTACTGAGATAGGATAGGAGCTTTGTCATTCATCGTTCAGCCCTGTCTGCCCTAGATTATGCTTGAGAACATTGATCATATTTGGGATAATTTTAAAAAACCCTGAAGCAGTGGGGGCTCCCTAATGCCGTGTGTGAAGTTAACCTACAACTTTACCCATCTCACCATTACCAAGTTCTTTGCCTTTCATACATGTGATCTTCTTTCTGTCACTCAGTATTATTAAAATCAGAACTTACTTCTGTTTGCTGATAAGCATGGTTGAAAATGGACACATTTTATCTGGTATCTCTGTCTACCATGGATACAAATGGCTCTTGGTTTCAGCCATTGTAAACCTTTGTCTCCTTTATTTTCTGAATATACATTTAACCAGAAAAGAGCAATTACAGTCAAACTTCTGTCTATAATACACTTGACTGGAAATGAGTGAAAAATATATAAGAATGCTAAAATTATGCTTCCACTATGACATCAATATAAAGTCAAAATAACAAGATCAAGCTCAAATATGCAACTGCTTTAATTCTGGTTGATGTCTCCACATCATGACACTTTTGCCCTGCAATGTTTTAAAGCTCTGTGTGTTTCCCCATCTCTCTGAGTTTCTGAGTGTTTTATTTCCTTGCAGAGGACAAAAGCCAATAAGGGCAAATAAGAGCTTATCTAGTAAACATCTAAGCTGCAAACAAGTTGAATTGAACTTGACAGGTTAGCACTTCAAGACAACAGGTCATGAGAATTAATGAAAGAAGAGACAAAGTCAAGGACTGACCTTGCTCACGAGACTTTTGTGAATCCATTTATACAGCAGCATTTCCCTGGATGCTTTGTAGAATGGAGAGAGAGTCTAGTCAAACACTTCACATGTCAAGGCCTTAAACATCTTCAGATGGATGGTTTGCACTCTGATAGTGACAACTTGGCCGGGTTTGAATCATGCTGGTTAAAGTGGGAATTTTGATAGTGATTAAAATCAGCAAGATACCTCAAATTAAAAAAAAAGTTTTCCTACTTTTTCAACTCCAACCTCTCAATTTTCAGTGAGCAGTAAAATTAACTAATTTAGTAGCATAGTTTAGCATTAACATCACAGTTACAACAAGCTAAATTTTAACAGCAGTTTATGGTATATAGAATTTTCACAGAAATAAAGCTGGAGGAGAAGGGATTTGTGAAGATCTCACCTGTATCACAGTGATCAGGTGAAACTGCAGCTCTGTGCAGTGACTGTCACACAGTGTAAGAACAAGCTGAGGTTACAGGCAGCTCACTGTTTGCCAGTTGAAGAACACCAACTTGTTCATTGTGTACAACATTTCTTTAGCTTCGAAGTTCCGAGGTTTTTTTTCACATCTTCTGACTTTGCAGGAAAACACATGTGTTGGATAGGAATTCAAATTCTTTCTCTATGAACACAATTCCAAGTTGTCACTATTGGACATACTATTACCCCATCTTTTTTTACCTCAGTTTTGAAAAAACATACAACAAAAACCCCCCACCAAAACCACTCCAACAACCAAAAGTTTACTAACCTCCATTTGTTTCCATTTGAAAAGAAACAGATGCTGAAATCAGGTGGTTTTTTCCTTTAATCCTGTATTTATAAAGAATGTACAACAGTTTTGAACAGATGGAAATTGTTTCTTTGCATCTTGCTTCAAAGTCTTTCTTAGTCAGCACACCATACAATCATTATATTGAGGCAATTTTACTGAAATCCTTGTTATCACATCATCTATTCCTTATGAACAACTCCAAATAAAGTCTTGGGGCCCAATGTATGCCATCCGTTACTTCTTACATGTATGTATCAGCATTTTAGTGGACTCCTCAAAGGAGTTCTGCTTTTCTTTCTCCTACGATTGTCAAGTCATGCTTGGAAGCATTATAAAGAGTACAGCTAAGAGTCCTTACCTGCTGGAGTGCTTGAATTCTTGCAGAAATAAACATGATTTTTTTATCTGCAGGTTTTTTACATAAACCAAATTATTTTCTTTCCTTTTTAAAGAACTTCATCCATGAGAATAGTATTGTTTCAGGTCCCTACCAAACACTGCATGAAATCCCTTGAGGGTATTTGCAAAGGCGCTGTCTAAACTCTCTAGATTTCCTCTCTCTAGCAAATTATTCCACTGAAAAGGTGGCCCTTTAGGGTTTGGCTAAATTCCTGATCTGAGTCACTTTGCAAACAACCTGTCTTTCTCTACAGACTAGAGAGTCCAAAAAATTTCCTAAACCAATGTAAGTCTTTAACCTTAGCCCAAGTGCAACCAGGTCCACCTTGCTTTCTTGTGGGCTATGTGGGGAAAATGTCCAGAGTTACACGGCTGTGAGAACCTCCCCCAGGTCCAAGCATAATGTGCAAAATGCCAAAGTTCCTGCAGTCCAGCAGCTTCAAAATCCTGTTATCTCTTTGTCTCCCCCAAATTAAGTACAGTGTGATGTTGCAGGTACCCATCACTGGAGAGGCCTACCCAGCATAGTGAAAGTGAGGGGCCACACCCTGTTGGTGTTTCTGTATGTCCTGAGATCTGGCATTCCAGCCCTGTTCATCTGCACAGCAGTGCCCTGTCCTGGTCATCAGCAACTGCTTTTCATCTCCTGTAGAATACTTCATATTTCACATGAAGCTTTTATTTTTATAGCTCAAAAAGATACTTCCCTAAACAAACAGTTTAACAACTGCTTCTTCATAGGCAGCACAAATTTCAACATTCTACTTCCAGTTTCAGCAACTCGTGGCTCTAGAACACAAAAGACTTTTTTTTTCTTTAATACCGAGTTCACTCATTCTTGTCTATGGAAATACTTGCAACCAGCAATCCAAATCCTACATGAATGCAAAAATAACATTGCCATGCTTGTGCTTCAGTTCGTGGCAAAGTGTGGTAGATTTGCAACTGCTTGGCAAGTTTCTCTGAGAATACCTGAATCTACAGAACCATTGAATGAGAGACATGGTCTACCCTGATCATAAATTTGCAATGAAGAAAATATTCCTTAGCCATAGTCACAAGTTAGTTTTGCAATGATTTTGCTTTGGAAAACTCCTACCCCCACGTGTCCTCCCCCTGACCTCCCACCCTGGTAATAAGTGAGCAATATCTCAAGCCCTTTGTGTTCCTGTGTCAACACTACCCCCAAACTGTAAGTGTTAGCAGCTGTGCACAATATGAAAGGAGGTTTGAAACACACAGCCCAAAACAGGAGCAATCACAAGAGCCTCTTTGACTCTCAAAATGCTAAATCACACACTGCTGATCACTGGAATGGTTTCCTTTCTGTACCCAACTTATGTAGTGGTTTTGCTGTTCTGGCCAACCTACAAATAAACTTTTTGTAATAGAAGTCCTAAAAACTCTGAACATATGTGAGAATGCAAAGAGTTGGCAAGTTTTGGACAGCCTCAACTTTCCTTTCTTTGTGAAAGTTTCTCTTCACTGATTGTATGCTCAAAACAATTTACTTGTTTTAAAATCTATTCACATTTCTTCAAACTGAATTTAAATTCATACTGTAAGGTTACTGTGTTTATTGTATTGGTTTCTGCTCATCAAAATTTCCCATGCTTCAAAATACATTTTAGGTAGGATGGAAAAAAAAGAGTACAACAATATTCTATAAGCCTCTAAAATGTGGTGACACAATAACACAATAACAAAAAATCATAATTTTAAAAGCCCAGAAACCTTGTCCTTCTCTGTAAGCAGGCTCTTTCTTGTCTTCCACCTTTTCTTCTGTTTGCTGTCATCTTTTTTATAAATCCACTCCAGAGGAGCAGGAGAAACCTGCCACAGTGTTAAGGGTATTATCTGCTCATGAGTTAAAAATGAAACGAAAACAAAATCCAACAGAAAACCCCTTCAAAATTATTTTACTGAACTTCCTGTAGTTCATCAAAGATCCAATGCTGCATGACTTTTTTTCAGTTGAACTATGGTGCTTCTTATGCCTCCCTGAGTTGCAAAAACATTTCCCTTTCCCCTACTGGCAAATGCCGAGATAACTGAGAAACAACTGTTTCTCCCATATTTTCAAACTGCCGTTAGTTTGGTCTTTTTGATTTGGAGCACTAGTCCTGATTTTAACAGAATAGTTTCTTTAATTAGCTTTCTATTCCTCATTTAAGGGGGCAGCAGTGCAATGAAACCAGTCTAGAGAAATATTTTTGCGCCAACATCCATCACTCTTTTCTTTACACCACTTCCCTATTGCAGCACCTGCTAGAGCTGCTTGTTACCATTTTGCAGTTCTTGTTTCTTTCCTTTATATTCCCTGCTTCTCACAAGCAGTCAGGAAACAGACACACACCCATTCTGGTTTCACATCCCTGTGAAAATGAGCAAACAGTAGTTCTGACACCCAGGTTAGCAGAGGGTTCCAGCACCTGCTCCACAGGATCACTGGGCATTCTCTTGCTCTGCACTACCCTCCAGGAAATAGGCAGGTCCTGCACCTCACTGCCCTTCAGGTACTGGCAGTAAGAATTGAAATTTGTCTCAGTAGACAGCTATTGCTGAAAGCTTTGCAACTGCTTGGAGAACTGCTGCAAAGGGATATCAAGAAAGATTTCACTTTCTGTGAGCTTTATTTTAGAAGAAAACTGAGAACTGTATTTTTTTGTGTATGCTATTTTAAAAAAAAATATTAACTATTAAAAAACCCCCTAATTTATCTTTTGTTTATACATTATTTCAATTACTTAGTCTTCTTCTCTAATTAGAAAGTTCAGTGTTAACCTTCATTACTACACAGATGTCCCATTTTTTAACAACCCTCCTTTTAGATTTTTAAACATGCTTGGTCATGCTTAAGCAAATGTCTTTCTTAGCTGCTATAATGAAGTGGTAGCTAAACAGTCATTAGTACAGATTAATTTTACATAGAAAAATGCAAGAGCGGTCTTTGTACCTTGAAGCTTTGTTCCATCCAGTTTATGTCTATTTGCTTAAGCGTGAGACTTCCAGTAAACTGTCAATGCTTTGTGTTGCCTCATATTTAGCCCTTTCTATTGCTATTTTTTATATTTAAATATTTGCCCACATCAACTACCTTCTTCTATTTGTTTTATAAGTGAAGAACAAGATTTGGGTATTTTTGTTGGCTTGTTTTCAATTACATAAGATTAATTATTGAATAGAATAACATAGTAACAAAATACAGACTAAGAGTAACAAAATAGACTCACTTGCACTTACGTATTGCTCAGCTTCCACCTTCCTCACAAGTGGCTGTCTTCAACTCTGCTTGATTGTTTCAAAGAAATGGAAGACCCAAGTCAAATTCCAATTCATATGTTGACGTCAAAAAGTACCAGATATGAGAGAGCTATTTCAGTTATTTAGTTATAGTGGCATAACTGTTTCAAATGTTATTGGAAATCGAGGCTGAGGATTACATCCAATCTTACAATTACATCCAATTTTAACTCAAGGTCAATAGTGGCTTAAAATCAAAAGGATACAAGAAGCCCCTGAAATACACTTGGACTGTCAGTACTGGAATGGTGTTCATCATCTGAGGAATGATGTTCTTGAAGAGCCTCTCAAAATGAAATAGTGAGGAGGCAAAAATCCTAACTATTTAAAAAATGGAATCTGTGAGTGGGATTATATGATAACATTCTCTGTGCCTGTTAACCTTTTGATAATAAAATTACTTGAAATTTAAGCCAACCCTACCAGAATACTGGCATATATAGGCAATGTAACCTTGCCTGCTGCTTTACTGGAAATAATTATAGATCAGATACTTTAACTGTGGCTGCAAAGCAGCCTGAAGTATGCTGACCCAAATGAAAGGAGAGTTTATTATGGTAAGCATGGTGAATCAGTGCCCCAGAAGCTGAGCTAGCTGCCATCCATGGTAAGATTTGCTTCCTCATGACTGTAGATGGAGCCCTAACATAAGTAAATACCTTCTAGGCAATACAAGTTTGGAATTTCAGAGAGTATATTGAGGCTTCTCAGCATTTTTACTTATTGAGATTTTAATTTTCAGAACAAACAATGTGAGAGGCCCACTGTTTTTCTGATTTCTCAATACACCAAACTGATTCAGCTCTCCTCAAAAATCCAGAAAAAAAGAAAAGCAGTTGTTCAACTATTATTCTGTCCAGCAATTATCACCTAATCTAACCTTCTCTAACAATTTCTCTGCTTAAGGGCACCTCTAGGGTTGTCAGACCAGCTGAATTCATTTAGAATATGAAATCCAAACCTGACTAGTCCTATTCATCCCCTGCACCCATTATTCCTTTCATAATTTTATGCTACTGTTCTAAAAGGCAAGGCTACAGCACATTTTGTGGATTTTATTGTGTTACGTATAAAACATACTGCTGAAATATGACTTTAAGTTTCTTGGTGAAGAAGGAGGGGTCTCAGCACCATCTGACTGAAAGATGTTAGATAAAAGAGAAGTTATTTATAGGAGTAAAATATGTCTGCAGTTATTACTGTGGCTAACAATACAGAGTTCACCAGTATAATTAATCCTTTCCTTCCTATAACTCACTTGTTCAAAAAACAAAGTATTTTCTGATTCCTTGCAGCAAAACTACCAAAAACTTCCACAAAACAAATAAGCAGAAATATCAAAACAATAAATTCTTTCATAGTTCTTAAGATACTTTGTCTGTTTCATCCTTTAAGAAACAATTGGTATCACAAATATTCTGGAATTTAAATATATAGGCGAGGACTGTTGGTATTGGATTGGTATTTGGCAATTAGGATTGAAAATGGAGAGCTGTAACAACCACAAACAGTTTTAGAATACTACTACTTCTTTATTATTATTGTATTTTTAAAAGCTAGTGAAAACCTTTATTTTATATAGTGGTTGGCAAATCTCACTGGTTCTAAAAGCTGCACATCAAAAAGTTCACATGGCCAAAGGTCACCCCTGAGAGTCTGAAAGTGAAAAAGGAGGGCCAGCACAGGCACAGGGGACCCTGTGCTGCACTGAGGGATGGGACAGGGTCACTTCACTGCCTCTCAAAGGTCACAGTTTAAGGTCATGATGAGCCCATGTATTGCCTCCATATTCACATGGCAGAGCTGCTTGACCAACGCTCAAACACGTGTGAACCACAGGGGATTTAAAAGACAACTACTGATTGCAAATATTTTATATCCCTTAAGTTTTGTGAAATGAATAGGTACATGAGTTTATTTTGAGACTGAGGTTAACTTCTGGTGAGCATGTGTGAAGCACAATTTTACATGCAGAATTGTCAAAACACAAATTTTTAAAGTACATGTCCATGAAAGTAAATTTCTAATTGTGCAGTAAAGTTGTACAATTATCAGCTCATGTTCCATTACATAATGATGGGACTGGTATCTCAATTTGAACCAGGCAGTACTTCCAGGTTCAATACACAGACACTGAATATAGACACAAAAGTTGAATATAAACTAGAATTCAAACTAGTGCTTAGTTAGGTCAATTACACTTGCTATGCATTTCATATAAATTGTATATTTAATATCAGTAATTGCCATGAAGATGATTTTTAGACTGGAAATTATTTGCTGATTCAATTAACATGTTATGTTAATATTAAAAGCTCTTGGGAATATCTAGGTTTATTGCATGCTAATGGATTCTCAGACAATAAATGTGAAATATCTGATTAATTATAAATTGTTTCTTTCAGTTGGACTTGGACTACAAGTGTACTTAAGTACTTAAATGTACTATAGAGATTTGCAGCCTAATTTTGTTAATTTGCCTTCTTTTGGAATCAAATATTTTGTAGTCATTTATAAAAGACAAAATTGTCTATAGGGAGATGATTTTTTTTTCTTTGGAACCAAGCAATGGAAAGTTATTTTCTCATCATGCAGAAAATTTGCCTAAATGACTGATAATAAACCTCCTCAGCTTGTTTAATTTCTTTATTCAATCGTAAGACACTGATATCTGGTAATTTTAGCATATTTTTTTTTAAACTCAAGGAAAAGCAGTCTGTACAGATGAATGATATTAAATATAGTCTATCCAGATGCTGAATTGTGCTCCAAGCTATATTGTATGAAATATCAAAGATGTCTGTGTGTTCTATTTAAGTACAATTTTTCAGATTCCTCTTGATTAAAATAAAATTAAGATGCTTTTAAAAGCTAACCTGTCCAAAAGATGCCCAGTAAATTCCTGTGTGAGCTATTTATTATTCTAATCTGTAATCACTTATACAATACTGTTTAATAGAAGTACATACTGTTTAACATCAAGAGATCTATTTAACTCTCACTTTTTATAAAGATAAATACTGAAATGAGCAGAGAGAAAGTGAAGAAAATAGGTTAGATCTGTCCTGTGGTGACAGAATCAATATATTTAAACCAGCACAATGTAGTTCAGAGAACTCCCCTTAGAGCCCCAGTGTTTCTGAGCAGTTATTTGAGCTTCTACTTCATTACACAGGTCACATATGGAAAGTGAGGACACTGGATTTACCTGCAGCATCTTTGGGTACCTGCTGACCCCCAGACTGAATCACTTATCTGCAGCTTTTAAACCCTGCAGCAAATACAGTACATAATTAGGTGTAACAAGATAATCTCCTATTTCAAGAAATTCATTAGCCAAGTAAAAGAATCCTCTAACTAAAACAGTTATAGCAATTCATTTTATTAAGATCAACATGCTATTTATTTACTTCATAACTCTGCTAAGGCCTTTTTTAATATATGACCGTATAATTCTTTTTCTGGTGTTCTGGCTTACATTAGATAACCACTTTTGGATTTTATGCAAGACATATGGAAAAATCCATCACTGATTTACTGCACATTTCCACACACAGTCAAACTAATATCTGATCACTCTTGAAGAAGCAAAACCCTGCTTGGCAGTGAATACTTAAGCAAATTTCCAAACACATGGGTGTGCACAGCCTTGTGCAAGAAAGCTCCTGATAGTCAAAATTCAAACCAATATACTGCAGTGTTTACTGGGAAAGATGACAAAAAATGAATAACTGGGATTTACTTTCACTTCAGAAACTACTGCAACAGAAGCAATTGCAGTAAAATAAAAGTACTGCAATAGCTACCTCCAATACTATGTATAATGAATTCTGAGTTTTATAATTATCCATATGAAACACCTTGAGAATTTTTCTTTTTTTTTAATAGCCCTAGAAGACAGCAGTTTTGAATGTTAGTCATGGAAATGCATCTTTGGGTGTCAATTAAATATTTTTAATTCTATTCATTCTTTTGGGTGACTGTTTGCAGTTATCTGTACTGATGCCTCCAAGAATAAAAGGTGAATACTCTACCTCACCATTGTTTTCAACTTTCTGTCCTAAACTCCTTTTTTTTTATATATTTCAGTTAGGTGCACAAGGCTAGTTTTAGTGTTCCCACAGCAGGTGCAATGACTTTTACCCCATTCCTATTTTACAATGTGTTTTGTGAGACTCTTGACACTTTATTTCAGATCCCATTAGGAGGAATATACTGCAGAAGTTATTGTCTTCTGAAAGTAATATTTAATTATTTTCACATTTAATTACAGACAAACCTAATAATTTTTGGTTAATCAGAAATCCATCCTCTCTTCAAGGACACAAGCATTTCTGTTTATTGGGAAAAAAGTAAACAAGAAAACAAAGGAGAGGCTGCTAATCCTAATTTGGGAAGTGTTTAACTGAAGGGCATAGTTCACAGATAGTTTTGCATCCTCAACAGTTTTGTGGGCAAGATACTTTGATTATATGAAAATGTCAAGACAAATTATCAGGGAAAAAAACCCTCAAAAAGTTTTCTGAGGTTAAATGGCAATAAGGAGATACCTTTCTTCAAGAAACAGAAGCAAGTGTAAACCATTTTGATGGGCACAGTCCCTTTGAACAAAGGAAGAGCCCACTGGAACAGAGCATTTGAAAAGCAAAATCGTGCCTTTTGATGGATACTTTCTGTCGTGAACATAGTAGTTAATCCATTTTTTTAGCAAGATTAGCTGTCAGATTAACACATCACCAATGTGAGTCAGAGTTAGTCTAAACCAAGGATGTGCCTGAAGAATGATGTGCACCCACATGAAGGAAGGTTTACAGAGGCTGACTTACAACACTACCATGGAATGCAAACCCGTTTTGGCTTTTTTCTTTTTTTTTTTTTTTTGCTAATGCTGACCAGAGCTCTACAAACAGCCATTCTCAATTGCTGTATCATGCTGATTTGATACAAGCCTTGATGTGGATTTTAACATCCATATGCAGGCCTTGCATCTGCCACACACATCCACGCATTAATTCCAGGGCTTCTATTGTTCTGGACAATATACATTAATATGTTAAAGAATTTTCTTCATCAAAGTGCTCCTTAAATACACTGGTTTTATCCATTCAAGAGCATTTTACTTATTCTGGAAAGCCAAGTTTAAGTAAATTTTATTTCATAATAGAACAGGATAGGATCTGTGAGCAGTATATTTTTCTATCCATCAAGGGAGCAGAACCTTTCTTGAGCAGCTGATAGGTGTCAATATTCCATTTAAAAATATATCCTGAGCATATGGACCTATATAACTCTGTGGGAGTTATATCTCTCAGACACCAGGTAAAGAAATACAGTAGGAGTAATCTCATCTGAGTTTAATGTTGGCCCATTTGGAATAGTTGCTTTTACAGATGTCACCTTATAAAAGATTGCCCTGTAATGTGTGGCTGCAACTCACAGGTAAAGGCCTTTCCTCCACAAATATTTTGTTTCATACTTTTGCTTTACTCTCTACTCTTACTCTATCTGTGGCTTTATTTTCCACCCTTCAGCAGGCTAGCAAAGCCCCCTTTTTGCCCAGCCTGTATCTATATCTTTTTGTAATCTTCCAAAGCTAATAACCAAGCTAAATGAAGGCAAAGCCTGCTCTGAAACAAGCTTTGTTCCAGTACATGAAGTTTTGGCAAGAAAAGGAAACCTTCCTATGGAAACTCCTTAGAAGACAAGTCACAGCCAAACATTCCAGGTGGTGTCTGAAGGATCTGAGACTTCTGTGCATGGTCAGTATTTGCTATCTATTGGATCAGCTAAAAGTAAAGAAATAAGCTTTCATTTTCTTGCCTCAGCTCTCTGTATTTGGTCAGGAACTATTGAAACAGGCCTGGCTTATCTCACAGGCTCATGGGCCAGCTCTGAGTGCAGCCCCGTGTGTGTGACAGAGCCCAGGACAGAGTATGGATGTTACCTTCATAGCCTTAGGACACCCAAATGCCATTTGATTATAGCTCACAGCTGCTGGCCACTAGAAAACCTGTAGGATTTAGCAGATTAAACTCTAAACAACACCCAAAATCCCCAAATAACCCCAAAAACTTTGTATGTCAACTTCATTAAGGAACTGAATTCACTCAGAAATGAGTGAGCATCAGATTTTAGACCACTGGACACAGAACAGATGATTTCATGTGGTCTTTTGCATCAAAACACACTTCTTTTAGACAATTTACCAATTCAGGTCAAAAAATATTCTAAAATTAGATTTTAAAAAAGTTGAGGTGAAGAGCATCTTAAACAAGCAACTTGAAGAAAACAAAATTTTTTTCAAGTGGCGCACCTGGTCTTGCTTTTAAAGTGAAGTACACAATATGAACAAAACATGACATATTCTTTGTCAAAGCAATGTAATTTCTGACTGCATGAGAACTACTTTTTACTGCATGAGCCTAAGTCTTTCCAATGTAACTAAAAAAATTTATGGGGAGAAGCAGGGGAGATGCCAGTCAATTATTATTCTAATCATCCACACCCAGTGGACTGTAACAGGTAAAGAGTGAGGAAGCTCTTAGATGCCAAGTGTTTACAATCTTATTAATACTAGGTCATTCAACATATTCAGCTAATCAATACAAATGCCTCACCTATTTGCATTCTCTCCAACTCTATCAACATCCCAGAGCCAATAAATTCAAAAACAATGACAGAACCAGCAATCATGGACACACGTAATGTTTGAAGATTTCCTGAATTCACCAGGAAACTAGAATCTCGTTTAGATCAAGATGAGATTCAGTATTGCCCTATAACTTAAGACTAGTAGTTCCTACATCAAGCATTTATCTCCACAGAGAGAAACAATAACTACTAATTCTGTTCATTCTTTGTTCTAAAAATGAATTATTGACAGAAATATTATCTCAGTACAAATGCTGATGTTATTTCATGTTGATAAATGAAGATATTTCCTGCCCCTTTATTTTATCTCCAAAGCACCAGTGTAAAGGTGGGGAATCATCTGATTTAATGTAGATGATAATGAAATAGTAGAACAACAGATGAGTAATGAAAACTGACAGGTTTTGTATGTGTTTGAAGTAAAGGATTTTTTTTTGTCCAGTAGAAATGCTGTTTGAATTTTTTCCCCTTATTTCATTTTAAATTTCAAAACAACATTCTTTTCTAAGTAGACAATAGGAACCAAAGCAAGAAACTGCATTAAATAAATCTCTAAAAATCTAACAGGCTTCAGGCTATGCTGTACTTTTTCTTTCAAATATTTCCACGTAAAATCAGATGTTAACTCTCTGAGTGAACCCATGTGCAAACTCTTTATTCATCAGATTAATGGCTGTGGAGCAACAGGCAACTGAACACATTTCCACACACATAAGGTATTCATGGCTTTCCAGAAAACTTCACATTATTGCAACTACTTCTCAGTTAAATATGTTGCATCTAGTGAAGAAGAAAATAAATTGCAACAAGGTTTAATGGGAAACTACAGTAAATGTATTGACACGACTAGAAATTTGTTTCTTTAACTAGGACCTTGTTATTACTCTGACATGGATTTTTGCCTTTCCATACATCTGAAAAGAAAAGAAAAAACAGCCTTTTCTCTGAGATACTTCAGATTGCCCAGTGTAAAACCACTCTCTGTTGTTGCTTTTATGCTGATCCAAGGCACAATCCATAGAAGAATTTAGTCAGCTTCTGTGCTATAGCAGCTAAGGCATACGTTAAGGTTGAAAATCTACAGGGTGAAAATATGGAAGTCAATATTCTACATCACGTTTGCCTTTATACTGCTTATTAGTACATGCTTCTAAATTTATACAGCTTACTGTCTCAAACACACAGAGCAATGTACAAAACTAATGCTAGGGTTCCAATTCTGGCCACTTTGATCACCAGGAACGTGGTAGATACAGACAGGATAAAACATGCTGGTAACGATGCTGGTGTCACAAGGAGAGCAATGAACTCAATAATATTTGATGGAAAAGTGACAATATAAAAGCAAAATTAAAGAGTGACTCAACATTTGCACGTGATAAAATCTGAACTACAACAGAAAGTGTCAAAAAGCAAACCCTGGGAAATTTGGAAAAGAACTCCTCTTCAAATATGTGGTCAACCCACCCTTAAATCTC
This sequence comes from Drymodes brunneopygia, assembly GCA_013400955.1. Lineage (NCBI taxonomy): Eukaryota > Metazoa > Chordata > Aves > Passeriformes > Petroicidae > Drymodes > Drymodes brunneopygia. The sequence continues at coordinate 425,962 of VZTZ01012628.1, forward strand.
TAGGATTAAAATGCTTTCTTCTTTTTATCCTTCTTTCTCTGAGAAAGACATCTGCAGTACTGCAGGATGCCTGTTTTTAAGGTTGATCAGCCTACATTCTTTCAGAAATACTGAATCAGATCTGTTGGTCTGACCCTGTTTGTGGGTCCTTATAAATATGATTGTTATGTTGTTCTTTTGTTTTTAAATTTAGCGTAGATCAATTTACAGTGTGTTGGGATACAGTGAAACCTTGCTGAACTGAACACTTTGGGACCACATCCGTTTGGATGAGAGGAAGTTCAAACTTGTGCAACACAGTGGTTGCTTGTCCAAGTATGTATTTTCACACATACTAAAAACTTCAAAGCATATGCAGTAAGCCCAAATTCTTGAAATGATAATAGTGGCTAAAGAACAGTGAGAGTGGCAAATCTGCAAACCACAGAGTGATAATTTGATTATTGGGTTACAGAATAGTTAAGTCCCACTGTGACCCCAAACTGTGTACAGTTCACGACCTATGGACTGCAAGGAATTCAAGAACAAAGAACCTAAGCTTTTAGAATACATGGCCTGTATCAAGCTTCAGCTTTCCTAATGTCAGTTCCTAATTTCTTTTTGCTCTTTTTCCAGTTTAGAAGTCTCTGCTGTACTGCTGTCCCAAGCAGGACTATGCAGAATGCAATATATACTGTTGAAAAGTTCTTTAGAGCAATGAAATGGGAAGCCTAACAACCAGGACAAGGCTTAATTTCATGTTCTGGTATTGTGAAGTGACTAGGGCTGCCTAAATAACAACAGCAGGGAAAGAACACATCCTCCTAACATTCTCTCACCCTCTACCCTTTTTCAGCTCGGGGCATTTCTGAGCCACAAGTGCCTTCTAATACTTCTAAGCATTTAGTAAGCCTCCATGGATTTCTGTTCCTTAAGCTTCTCCTGTTGTCCCCTGTAGGCATACAAAGCTTAACATTTAGTGCAACAACCAAAGAGAAGCTGCCTCCTGGTTGACATCTTCCTGACAGCACCAATAAATCCTTAAAAAGAGAAACGGGTTTTCTACAGAAGTTAGGTACTACCAAGAGGAGCAACAGGTACTGAGAGGAAAGAGAATGTGCCTTCAAAAATAGACCATTAGCTCTGCAGTCTCAGTCCTTGTACAGTTGTGTTGCCACTTTGCCATTGACAGATCCTCAACTCTCACCAACTGCCTCAAGGAAGATTTTTTTTTCTGTTTCTCTTTTCAAAGTAATTTCTTTGTGCTATACAGTTTGTAAAATGCTTTAAGGATTCCTTGTTGGAAATTGCAATCTGAAGACTGTATTTTAAAAAAACCTGTATTTCAGTATCCCACAAAAATGGTATCTAAAACTGAATAATAACAATGTAAAAAATGTTAATAATATCATTGTGATACCAGTTGTCATCTGCTGCAAAATTATCTTTGGCATTTATTACTGAATCATTTAAGATCTGTACATGCAAATTGTTCTGACAGACATAATTTGAATCATAAACATTGGCAATTGTTTTGTTACCACTGTAGCTGTTTCCAAGTACCATTTGTGCAGTGTAAGTAGGACACACTTACACTGTGACTGGGACAATGCTTTACAAGCTTGCCAGAGGTTTGGCATTTGCGATTAATTTCTTCTCAGTCCTTAAATCATTTATGCATGTAAGGATTTTGACCTGCTAATTTGTACTGCTGATAAATCTCAGGAAGCATCCATAGGTAGTTAAGCTGCACTAGCTACTACTATTTAAGGGATAAACAGAAACAGAATTTACAGTATTCAGAGAAGATTTTTTTAAAACTTAAAAGCTTGCATATTTGTTTCTTAATGTCTAAAACTATTTGAACAAAAATATTTTTCAAATTAACCATGTGGTGTTGGTACATTATGGAATGATACTCTACAATTACTATATAATAAACGTAAGAGCTCACAAAGGGGTAATCTGCAGCAACTAAATAGACCCTGAAAATTAATATTTTAAACAAATTTGCTTTAAAGGTTCATATACTAGCATGGATAGAGAGTCCCTCAAAATTACGAATGAAGCACCAATCATTATCTCAATAAACTTTTGTTAGCAAATGCTAGAACCAGGCTTTTCCTAGTGCAGTCTTTCAGCTCATTTTCTTGCTGTCACATCTGATCTTCTATGCACCATATGTCCATAGGAAATTCTAAAATTCAGAACTAAAATACGTTCTTTAAAGAAACAGTAAAATTAACCTCAAACATTGTGAATTACAATTCTGTATGCAAATGTCACATCAGACAGTAGGGGGCAACTTTCATCCACAAGTGGTACTTGGTTCATTCTGATCTATAATACGACACAAAGTGGGTACTTCCAGCATTTACCTAAGTTTGCTGTGTGGTCTATATCAATTCTGTAAAATGGAAGGTTTCATTTTTAAATTCCCATTCTCTTCTCCAGGCAGCGTGCTGAGGAAATATCTGGTGTATATACTAGAAAAATGCTGCAAGATAAAATAACAAACTACAGTCTCAACACTGTTGAGAAATGAAAGAGAAGGACAATTATATTCCTCTAGTTTGCTGTCAAAGGATTTTTGAGAGACCAACCTCAAAAAGAGTATTTTTCCACACTTACATTTTGATAAATAATTCTTCTTTGAACAAGCAATTTTTAAAAGAAATAATTTATTACCCTAAAAGTCAGAACATGGATTAATATTGAAGTTGAAATAAATAGCAAAATATTTATTAGGGATTTTAGCATGCATAATAAGATTGTGTTTAACAATGAATTCATATTTAAGAATAAACTGGTGTTCTATATTGTGTATCAAGTTACAATCAGCTGGAAAATGGAAGTTTTCCCGTGCATTTCCCCTGACAGCAAACACTAAAACAAGGCATGCTAGCAAAGGAAAAAAAAGTCAGATATAAAATAGTATTTTCCAAATGTTCCTCACTATATTATACAACTATAATTTTTAATTAAAATATTATATACTTTGTATCATTTAATATGCAGCTAACTGAAAGTAAAGAAGTAGAGTAGCACTGAAAATATTTTTATAGCAAACCTAGTCAAGTAGAACAATAACACTTGTAATAAACCCACAAAACTAGGGCTAGTCTTGCTGTGAGCTTCACACAATGAAGTGGTCAGGCCTCGAGTGAGTTTTTAGCAAATTTGGGTAGAACCATGATTTCAAGTGAAGGATGTCAAATAATGGGAACCAAATCAGAGAAACTGTCACGCTCCATTTAAGCTTCAAGCTTGAGAGTAAAATACACCGGATGTCAAACTGCAGTAACAAAGTGAGAAAGTGACTGCAGACCTTTCTCCTAAAGTGGCCTGAGATCCTTCAGCAATTCAGGCAGGTAACTAAATTCAAGAGCCTTTGTTAGGGAGTCAGAATAATTAACAATGAATGACTTGTCTGGATTTAAACCCAAAGAACAAGAACTATGAGAACTATGTTGTATTTGCTTTTCTCGGTGATGCAGCTAACAATTATTTCTCCAAACATAACCCCACCTTAAAATAAATCTCCCATTTCACTTAGTGCACTTAAACTATTTTACTTAGTAGCCAGAGCATAACACAAACAAGGATTACAAGATGAGATTAACATCCACTCTCCAGCAGTTCCCAAAATGAACTTACATTTCATGTTAATACTCAGAGAGCATGTGTGTAACTGGTATAACAGTACTACTTTACAAGAATAATTAATCATAGAAAAGCATAGTAAAAAAAAATCAGGCCAGACATTTAACCACAAGAGATTACCTCATGATCCCATAATTTCTGATGTTTTACAAATTACTGGGTGGGGTTTTTTGAGTGTTTGGGTTTTATTTTCTTTTTTCTTTTCGCGTGCTTTTTTGTTCGTTTTATTTTGTTATTTTATTGGGTTTTTTTGGTCTTTTAACCTAAGTCTGAGAAGCATCATGGTGTTTTGTTAATGTATTTTGACAGGACTGAATTCCAGGTGAAATCAAACAGCTGCTTCCCACCCTCTTTGTCTCCCCTGACCATTTTTCTGTCTGTGTGCCCTTTCAGGAGCTGTGTGCCAGGACTCAGCTTCAGTTCCTTTGCCTACACACTTGTATCCAGAGTTGGATTTCAAATGGACAGTGGATGATGTGGCTGAGAAGGGTCATCCTGGAGGAACAACCAAACAGACTGTGAAGTTCAGTTGTGTCCTGCACTTTCCCTTTGTACAAAATAACCTCTATGTGACAGACTTGTTGCTGGCAAAATCCGGGCAGGTGTGCTTCCCAGGCAAAAATGCTGCAGACATTTATGGAAACCTCCTTTTTCTCTAATGTAAAAGCTTCAAGAAATCAGGCTCAATACTAAAACAGGCAAATGAGCAAAAACAAAACCATATTCACACCATCCCACTTCTTCCCTCCAGGATCCCCATCTGGGCCATCCCTGCCATTTGCATCCAAACCCAGGCCTGTTAGAGATGCTGGGGAGAAGCTCAGTGGGAAAGCTCACTTTGGATAGGACACCCACTTCTTTACAATGTTATCTTCTCTCTCCATTTTCCTTTTCTTTTCCTCATCTTATTTTTTCTTGTTCCTTGTCTCCCAGGATTATCTCCTGTGTAAATTCCTCACCCCCAGACCCACCTTTTTCCTCCCTTTCCTCACTGACATACAGAAACCCCAAGAACAAGCCCATATTCCTTGTAGGCACTCAAAAATCACCAAATCCTTTGCAGCTACTGAAGCTACTCTCGGGTAGACACAACTCTTAAATCTCTCAGGTCCCACTTCTGCTTTCTCCTTCACCACGTGTTCCTGCAGCAGCCAGGCTGCACCCTGGTGCTCTGTGGTTACAGGGATTTTCCTCAACGTGCCTCAGCAGAAGTGGGAAACATTATGAAAAGATTTCCAGTCCTTTCTACTCCCTCCCATATGATGGGCTCTGTTGTGTAGGAATTAGCTTAAATACAGAAGAACAGTCACAAGGAGTTATACCTCTGCCTTCATTAATTGTGAAGCCTCATTTCCTCATGTGGAAAGCAAAAAGATAGAGGGAAGCTTCCAGTAAATGCCTAAATAATTTCAACTCTTATTTGAATAAAAGCCTTTCTCTCAGCAACATCACAGATGCTTTTTTTTTGGGACCTTTTCAAGGATTGTTTCTGTTGGGAGGAAACAACAATTCTGTTGGATTGTCAAGCCAATCTGTTGCCCTCTTCATGATAAACTAATCCTTAGAGCTTAATCTCTTTCCCCTACATCTTTCTGTGCTCTGTTTTTTTCTGACACCACTGCAACTTGCCAAAGTTCACCAAAATTTACAATGAACCAGTGCAAGAATTAAGGCTGTGGGCCTGACAGAATTTGGACTTCCCACTTACTCCAGTGCAAAGAAACACAAAAAGTATTTTGATTTGTAGCATCCAGAAAGTTCTTGTCAACTTTCCCCAGAGCCCTTTTGCACGTTGATTTAAAAACAAAACTCACCATTAATAGAAAATCTGCCTCCCGCTTCCCGGGTGTAGGGAGACTGTCCTTCAGAGAAGGATGAAAATGGAGAAATAGGTTGTCTTACATTGAGAGGCTTCCTAACAGCCAGCTCAAAAAGAGAAGATACAGAGGAGAGATTGACCAAAGCTCCAGCACTCAGTGCTCCCCACAACACATGCTCTTGTAGGATCCATCAGCAGCTGTCCAGGGCCTCTGCTACAGGCCCCTGTCCTGTCAATCTGATGTTGTGGGTGGAAATATAATCCCACATAACTTTCACAAATGTCTGCAGAAAGCTCTGTTACTACAGACTTTGAGTCAATCATCGTAAATTCCATTCTAAAATAAATGACAAGTTACACTGACTTGTTTGCCCTAACTATAGATAGGCCTGCCAATATATATATTGTTGCTGATGTTGTATCTACTGCATGCTGATACACAACTGGTTCTGTTTTATAAATAGATCCATTTCTGTGCATTTCATCTAAGATGCAAATTATACCACTGACAATACCAACCTATTGGAAAGTTTCCAAATGGGTCTGATTTTGGTATACTAAAATAACTGCTTATTACAGAGGAAAGATTAAAGAATGTTTTCAAATGTAGGAAGATCATCTGTAAAGATTTTCTGAGTTTTCTTATGTTTACTGTGTTCTCTTTATTGTTTGTGTACTTTGTTTTTGGAATCAGATGCAGATTGGTGTCTCCTCCTTTCCTTTCTCTGGGAAAATTGCCCTGTATATGGTAGAACATCTTCTGTTTTTCATTATCATTGAAGTCAAAATCTATCAGCTACTGTAGCTATTTATACTTATGAGTAGGTAATCAAAATAATCACTGGTTGATAACAGTTCTTCAAGAAAAAGAAACTTCACTTTATTGATTTTGTTTTTGTTGTTATTGTAGTAATAAAAAGACCTCATTTTTTCCAATGATTTTTCAAGGACACTTCAGTTCTTGCTGCTTCAATATGTAGGAAATAATCCAACAAGAATGACTTTTGGTCTAACTAGGAAATAGATTATTTTCCAAATCCACAAAAATGTTAAACAAATCATTGCTAGATCATGCTCAAGACCTGCCTTGCAGAGTTGCAGATATTGGACTTCTGAAGGAGGACGTATTTTGACACCAAGAATGGTCAGCTGTTGATGTTAGACCCAGATGTACAGCTCAGGGCTGTATCCAGTCTGGCCTGGAAACCAGCTCAGGAAAGGGCACACAGACAGAAACTGCACCCTGAGCCCAGACTGGATACCCCTAATCCTGCAGGAGGCTGGACTAGAGACCCCCTGAGGTCCCTTCTAACCTGAATGATCCTATCCTGACATAGTATTGTGACAGAACTATTCCAATAAAGATCTACAAGCATTTATGTTTGAAGGTTTGTAATTCCTTATTCCCACAGACAAAACATCCTCAGCTGGTACCTGATCATTTACAAGCACCTCTTGTTGGAGATGAAATTTTGCTAGGACTGAGTTAGACTTTGATGCTACCAGATGCTGAGAGCTTTAAGTATGATTCAGCAAGGACCTTAAAAATAAAAAAAACTTTAAAAATACCTCTAAAACCCACAGATGCATGATTCAAGTTCCTCAGAAGTTGCCTCATCCCGTTTTAAAAGATGGACAAAAAATTAAAATTTGTCAAAAATACCAAAAAGGAACTAACAAAAAGCAAAAAGCAGTACACATGGGCTTATTGTGCCAAAAGTGGATTCTTATCACATGCATAAGGTACTAACCTGAACACATATTCTGTGATTAATTTCATACATTTCTCTCAATTCAGTATCAGTTGCAGGATTGGGATCTAGTCCAATTCCTAAGAGCTGTAACAATAATGTCAGTGAAGTCTTATAAAAATATTATTTTCTTTTGGAATATCTTTAAAAATGATGGATAAGTCACTGTTATCACTTGCAAAAAGACATGTCTGTAATTAAAACATATAATACTTCTCTGGCTCTGAAATATGAAATAAGGTTTGCAGCACAATTCTAAACCTGTATTTTAATTTATTTCTCAGCTCCAACACAAAACAACAAAATAAATTTAAAATGCAAATATTCAGTCTTGATGTGTTTGGAGACTTCTTGAACTATGATAATGTCTTACTATGCCTTAATAAAAGCATTTTAAAACAATATTACTATTAATTTTCATATCGATCTATGAAACAAGTCATTACAAATTTTTTCTATAATGTTATATCTACTCCTATATAATGAGATAAGCTTTGACTTACTCTACAGCAAGATTGATGGACTTCAAAGAGCTGCTACCTGGTTCATGATGTATTTACTCTTGTAACTCTCATCCCTAGGTTAAGGTTATAAAAGGTTAAAAAACAACATTTAAAACAGACGAAGTTTTTTTGAGCTGAAAAAGTTTCCATCTTGGTCAACATTCCCGAGAACCTGGAGAACAGCAGTTATCATATCACACCAGAAGATATCATAATAAAGCTATAAGCTGTAACAATAAATGGGAAAAGATATAAAATAACAAAACTGATCATTTGACACTGTCATTTCATCTTATGCAGAACCACTGAGGTGACGGAGTTACACCATAGTTAAAAATTATCTATTCCACAAAAATTTATGTTAATTGAGTAACATTTTAAAGCATGGTAGTACCCAGCTTTAATATGGCTCCTTTGTACCTTAGCCTAGAGATTACATAGATGGAAGTTTTCTTCAAGCTATTCATTGCTAAAATCTAGACAAAATAGTACTAGGTTACATTTTCCACTTTCCCTGCACAATGTAGCATTTAGAATTAAGATCTAAGAGCATGTTGGAAATACAGACTACTTAATGCAAGAACAAAACTTTCTGGTATGATTGCATGTTTTTGTTGCATAAGATAATACAATCCATCTGTTGGGAAAATCCTTGCTGAATATTATATCTGTTTTAGAAATAAACATGAATAGAAATCTGGATTATTTTTCTAAAATCTGAAACTGAGTAAGAGTGAGCCTTATGAAGAAATATGTCTAGGAACCTGAGGCAAATTATACATGTTAATGTTGGAGTCACTGACAACAGTTAACACAATGTAACCAAATGTCAACTGGAATATTTTGCAGTAACTTACTGAAGAGGTCTGTGTTTAATGAATATATGAACGCTTGGTTTCTAAGTTTCCAACTTCAGATGGCGAAGATTAAGTGTTAAGGGTGTTACTGTAAATGTTTAAGTGAGATGAACATCACTGATTTTCTAATTTTACCACATGGTTTATTTCAGAAGAAAACAAGCACCAGTTAACATAGTTCTCCTGCAAGTCAGTAAACAGTCACACACGAGAACTCAATACAATTTGCTTCTTTGTTTATGTGCAAGATATTTAGTTTGGTTTGCAAAGTATTAGAAGAATAATAAGAACCTCCTGACAGAATACCACAACTAAATTTCTAAAAAGCCACTCAGTTAATCTCAGTGTTGAATCTGGCTGTTTCAAATTATTGTAATGTATAATAACAGTCTTATTGACAATATAGATGCACAGAGCCAAAAAAAGCTAGAAATGGTGGCCAAAATGATGAACTAAGCGCCAGCCCAAATGACAACAAACATATGGCCATTAACTGAAGAATGGAGGGGTTTAGGAATGCAGCTGTCTGTGGTCTCCTGAAGTTCCAGAGGAATGAAACGCTGTGAGGATTGGCAAAGTCTGGATGAGGAGTACTACTGAAGATGGTAGGTTCTAAAATGGAGTCAACCAGCAGATCATGTTGGAATTCAGAGATTTCTGTGGTCAGAATATATTCATTCCATTGGCCTCATAATGTACATCAACAAATTAATATTGTATGGATGTCATTTCAAAGCCTACTGAAGACGAAGAGCCATTACTGAAGCCATTAGAGCACAGATGGTTCAAACTGTATGCAGATATTCATACTTGCATTTCTGCATTATAGCAGGGTTTTTTTCTGTTGAACTGTAATGAATTGTCTCATAATCTATTCCATCTTCTTGCCATTAGCAGGCTTTGAATGTTCACAAATAGGAGCAAAGAACTCATTTTCCAGAGCTTTAATCACACAAAGAGGGAATGCCTAATTCTCTAAATGAAATGGTCTGTGATCACTGAAGCAGAGATTTAATATATCACGGCAAATTAGGTAGATTTTAATAAATTACTTATCTCTCTGAATACTTTACATATGCTTATGAAGAAACATAGCCTGTTTGCAAACAGTAGAAATCCACAGTCTATAAAATCCTTTGAAGAAAATGACAAATAAAAAAGTAAATTAAAAAATGAAATGTATTATATCCTAGTTCTCAAGAGACAATCCTTTTGCAGCATTGATTCACAGCTCCCTTAAAAATATCAATTAAATCCTTCACTGGGATTGGTTAAAAGCTGTAAAATTAACTTTCCACATTAGACACTAGTTATTCAGCTACAACAATTTATTGTATATGTTTGATGTAAGTTCTGAAAGTGACAAAACCCAAATGAAAACACAGTTGCCCATCCCTAAAGCCCAAAGTAGGTGAAGCAAAATCTGATACTCCATAGCTTCTTTTTGTGCTTTGACAGATGTTGGCTGCAAGTAAATCATCTACTGTAGAGAAAATGATTGCGCCTGCCCTCCCCCTACTTCAAATTATGGTAACCATAAACAGCTGATTATAATGTTAGTAGAAGGGTAAAAGTTATTTAAAAAAAGGTTGCAGTAATTTAATAAGTCCTGCAACTAGCCTAATTTTTTATATTTAATTGATAGGAACTGCATGCATCAAAGAAAACACATACTGAGATTTAATGTGCATAAAATGGATATTAGCATTTTAAAGAGGCAGATTAACACATTAATCCAAGTAATTTTCATATATTGCTTTTAATAAAATCTTCACAGTATAAAATTCTTAATGAGGCTAATCACAGGCATTCCATTTAGCGGGGTGATTAGGGATAACATAAAAGTATTTTTAATCAGTTTTCTAAGGCTTATGGTTTTTTTATTAAAAATTAAAATTTTGACTTCCATTTTTATTACTGTTTTATGTAGGGAAAAAATCTTAAAAATGCAAATAAAGCACATCGTTCAATCATGTAGGTATTAATTATTTACAAGACGTTGTCCATTGTGGAGATATTCTTAGCCTTAGGGGGGAAATATAAAAACAAACAGACTGAAAAGTATACAAAACTTTACAACTACAAATCAAGCGTCCTTTTCACATAAATTATACATTAAATATACTGTAAGAATTACAAAGATCTCATCTTTGATGCACTATCAAGCATGTATTTACACTGGGAGAAGGCTCTTCTGTAGGCAAACTTCCTTTCATGCCTCGTAGTCATCTTTGCATTCCCCTCTCGACAGAGCAGCGCATGGAGAGCTTCCACTGTTCCTTTGAGCTTTCCAATTACTGCACTAGCATCTTGTGAATCAAAAACCAGAAAGGAAACATTAGAAAACAGCATTAGCAATTGCATTTAAGGTTTCACTTTTTTTCTGGTAATCTTCCTTAGCATTTGGACAGATTAAAAAGCTCCTCGTATATGTTAAAAAAAAAAAAAGGCAGGGAGAGATAAATGCGTAATAAAGAAATCTTACATTTCAGGTACTCAGACTACTGGAAACTGAGCACTCTAAGAACTAGAAGGTACATCAATGAAAATATCAGGGTTGGAATTAACTCTGAAATAGAGAAAACTATTCATATAATACTTGCCTATATAAATTCATAATTTTTCATAATGTGTAAATAAAGGTGTTCCAAGCTCTATTGAAAACAGATATGCACAGTCAGAAATAATTTTAAGTAAAAAAAATATACCAATTAATGCATTTGCTACACTGTGTGTAGTCCAGGTCCAAATCAGCCTGGACAATTATTTAGTATCTCAATAGCAAGTTCTTCTTTTCAGTTTGTGCAATGCAAAATTATTTAAATTCCAAGTTTCTATGTGTTATAAAATAGTGAAGTATGAACAAAGATGATAATGCCCCTAGAACAAACTACTTACCTTCATCTTTTTGTATGTGGGTTTTAAAGTAGTATTTAAAATTTCTATTTTACAGAAATTAGCTGACATGATTTAAAATTGCACTCTTTTACAATATCTAAGTAAGCCCAGAGGGCAAGAATCTCTGCTGCTGTGATTAAAACATGCTGCTAAGTCAAAAATGAGGCTCTTTCCCAGTCCTGCACAAAAAGCAATGAGGCTGCCTGACATGACTCTAGAAGGAATTTGAATAAAAACAAATAATATTGACAGCATATCTTTTCAAAGCAAATTATACAGCTGACAAATAGCAAGGTTAAGTATTTACTCTATAAATTAGGGTAAGTACTCTGGGACACGCATTGATGCTTCATGTTGCAACTTCTAGGCTGCTGGGACAGCTCAGAAGAGGTTTAGAGAAGGGAAAACATGGGATAAACCTTCCATCACTTACTCTGTTGAAAGACCTATTATAGGAGAGATTGAATATTATTCTTAGAGATCCAAAGCATTTTGTCTATCCTTGAACAAATCACTCAGTGAACTGTCAACTTCAGAGCAGACTTCAGGGGACACTATTGTTTTTACTGTAAGAACAGCAGGATAACTGTAATTAATGATACCAGAACATTAACTCTATTTTCTCAGTTTTCATACTGTCATATTATCTCTGAGACACATTGTTAGATGTCTTGACTATACAGTCTCTTTTTCATCCATCCTCTTGTTTAGTCATGCATTTAATTGCTTCAAATTTCATGGAGGACACTTCCACACAACCAACAATGAAAGGAACAAGGCAGAAAAAGAAACATGCTTCCTCAAATAGAATGAAGGAAGCTTATGGTATCTGAGAAAGACTACATCTTCATGTGGTAGTGTCCTATGAATTCTTCTGTGTCTACATTTGTTCTTTTTCCGTCAAACCAATATCCATCTCAGAGAATGTGTAAATATTACTCAGAAACTCTATTTATTGTGCCATTGAATTTAACTGAGAAAAGCGCACCATTGGTAACCGTGACCCTGCTACCACAGGCAACAGGAAACTCTAAGCAAGGAGAATGTTTTCCTTCACTGTCTGTGAAAGGACTGAGTAACCTTCTTGAGTCTTCTTATGGGCAGTATAAAAACACCCTCCAATGACCCAGGAAAGGGAAGATTCCACAGCTCCCACTCACCTCCCCTTGCTTTGGTGAGTCTCAGGGAAGGGCTGGTCACAGGCTTTCTCAGAGGGGTGCTCACTCTAAACTGACCCCTAACCATCACCCCCAGTGTTTCCCACTGTCTTGGACACAGTACACAAAAGCTGGAGGTGCTCTGGGTGTTATACTGTAACTTTAAATAAGATACAGACATCAGCAATACAGAATTACTGACATAAATTTTAATAAAAAATATGTATTTATAGTCCTATTACAGTCCTATTACTATGTTGTACAAAAATAGAGAATGTGAAGTATGTTGTACAAAATAGAGAATTACAGGAAGCGGACATGTCTTTAAAGTTCTTAGGTTTTATAAACTAATTACTATGAGCTGGGGATGCTGTTTGGTTTTGGTTTTTTTAAACATATTTTAAGGAATGACAGTAATAGTTTCTGCAGACTTTTGCAAACAAATGTGGAAGGCTTTAGTTAATATTAAAGAATTTCTTCTTGACACAATGTCAAACAATTACTTTCACAGTAAATCTTGCAGAGAAAAGTAGAAATTCAACAAATCGCTTTTAAGCTGCAAAAGTTTACAAGAAAGTGATCTCTAAAACTTACCATCAATGTCTTGTTCAATGATATTTCTTGGCTTCTGGAATATCTCTTTCAAACAGAATCAGCAAAATCAGTATCTTCGCATTTAAGATCCTGCTCATCTTCTGGGGTATCCCTGAGCACTGTAAATTTTAGGGTAAACACACAAAAAATTATATTCAAAAAGGATTTAAAACCAACTTAAAAAAACAGAAAAAAGGCAAAACTGCATTCTGTTTTTTATTCTTCTGCTGCATAAACAAGAACACTCTATCAATTAAATTCAAGATTTTCATGACAAGAATAGCTAAGACCCTCTCTTAAATCTTGCCTTGTTTAGTAGTATTTAGCTGTACTAGAAGGACAGAGAGGTTGTAACCATAGATCCACAGAAATGTTTCATTTTTGCTCCCCCTCCCACCACCCATGGCACAATTCTTGTTCCTATGGCTATACAAGCAACTATACAAAATATATGCCTTTCTTCTGTGAACTTAAATTACACCCATTGCCTCCAAGTATGGCTTTCCTTTCAAACACATAATTCCAGTATTGTGTTGGAGCTGGCTTGAGTTAGTGGCTTGTGTTGGGGCCAAAAACACCGAGACTGACAAAATGACAGAAATTTAGAGCTAACATTTGGTATGTCTTGGCAACATTGTTCAAACTGGGAATGTTTGTGAGCTTTACAACCTAAAAATGTTACAGTGAGCACAATTTCAAATGGGTATCATCAAGTTACGTTACATCCAAGCCTACAGGAAAGGATATCACACAAAATGTGAATACTGGAATAAAGCTATGGATAGCCTTATTGTCCCATATTTCTCTCTGGGATCCTAGACTTTCTCTCTAGCTGGTTTCCACATTTCTTTTCTGTAACATCAGGTATCAGTAGACACTTCCTAGCTGGAATTCCCAACCCGCTTATAGAAAGAAATTTTGACATCCTGTTAAAAAGCACCACGTGAGAAAATATTTGTTAGGCACTGCAAATACCTTCTCACATTTAGAGAACTAAATGAAACTTGTTTGTCAAAAGAAAAGTGAAAAAACAGTAAGTGCTTTAAGCTTAAAATGGGTTTGACAATGGAAGCCTGAATGATTATTTATTTTTGTTTTTAGAACAACACTTAAAGGCATTATCACCAGCAGGTAATTTAGAGCGACTGGTCAGAAGGTCTTATGTAGGCAAATTTGAATCATTGGTTTTTATTCCAGAGATCAGAATTTTTAAGCAGCAAGTAGAAAACTTTGTGCATGAGTTCAGTATATTAATGTGAAGGTAACACTGTACGCATGCTCTATCCTGTAACATGGAGGCATAGATTTTGTTACTTTGGGGAACAATGACTTCATACAGTCTGTTCCTTGGAATAACAATCATTTCCCACCAAGAAATGATGCACCTGTCAGGATCAGCCTGGAAAGCTCTTGCATAAAGCTGTTCACTCTTGTTATCACAGCAGGGTGACTGTTAAAGGAATGGATTCCTCCATTCCTCACATATGTCTGTCCTGACACTTGTCAGAAGAGCACACACCCTATCTCCAGGTCTCAACACCTCTCGTACAGTCTGGCATGAGGAATCAGGGAAGTTACATTACACAGCTGAAATTTCTACACTCTTAAAATGCTGAAAGGTAACAGTGGAAGAATAAAAAATAACTATGACACAGTTACAAGAAGTGAAATGGACTGCCAGAAATGTGTCCTGTTAACTGATTTCGAGACTTGAACATGTAAGTAAATAATGATGGGGTTCAGATGCTAAAATAGTAATTCTCTATCCTGTTTTTATTCCAAAGTTTTACAAATATTAGCAAGTATATCTTCCTAAAATTAATATGGAATTTCAATCCCTATTATACAGAAAAAGAAAAAACAAAAAGGCTACCATGTCACATAATACAACTATAAGAAAAGCAAATATTCTGACAAAATCTCCATATTACTGACAGAGACAATAACTGTCTGAAAACATAAAGAAAATATGCTTGTCAAAAGAAGAGAACCATCTCTATGGTTTGCAATAATTACTAAACTAAAAAGAATTTCAAACAGTCTTCCTAGTCTCCTACTACCTCATGCTCATGTATTTTACATTTTATATAATTCTAATTAACACGATATTTTTCTGGATTTTTTGGATACTGATTAGCTTTGCATTTTCTGCAACTAAAGCAATTTATTCAAATGTGGAACCAAAATCAACATTTCTAATAAACACTTAACATTATTCCATATCAATAAATGAAATTGAAAGAAGAGAAAAATCAACTTTATTTTGAAATCTTATCTTCATGAACAGTGAATTCCACTCCAAACAAATTTTAGACTGGATATTAAGAAAAAATTATTCACTGAAAGAGTTGTCAAGACCTGGAACAGGTTGCTCAGGGAACTGGTGGAGTCACCATCCCCGGAGATATTTAAAAGTGCAGTGCTGGGTTAACAGTTGGGCTCAATGACTTTAAAGTTCTTCTCCAACCTAAATGATTCTAGGACTCTAAAAAATACAAATTTTCCATATAAATTCCACACCAGTTAACGTTTATTTATTTGTAAGCATAAACTAAAAGAGTATAAAGCTGTGAAATGTATTATTTTCAGGGTCAAACTGGTTCTGTTTCAACCACAGAATTAGCCTACAGTTGCAGCTTTGGCTTAGCAATAATTTTATGTATTATAATAGCATATCTTTTTCAAGAGCTATTCATTAAAGTGATTCTTCTTTTAGAAGACAAAAATAGCATGTGATTATCCATTTATTCATTTTTTAATATGGATCCAATCATTATGAGTATAATTTCCAGCAACATTCATTGTGACAGGAAAAAAAAATTAATACACTACTTAATATACATAATACACTGCCTATGCTGCTATAATTTGGCCTAGCACAAACACCAATAAAGTGTCAGGCTAAACCATCTGCAGGCAATTTTCAATGATATTTATATCCTTGATAATTTGGTTTCCTGAGCTTTAAAGCATTAGTTTAGTTCAGTTCCTGTTTCAGCTGAAAAAGCTCTGATACCAGTTTGTAAGGCTTGTGATAGAAAACATGTGTTGAAGATAGAACTAGGCCAGGTTTAAAATGCACAGAGTTGGAAACTTTCAGTTTATGGGCACAATCTTTCCATAAATTTTGTTTCTTGGTGGTCCTCGTGCTAGGATCAAGTGGGGAACTGGACTACTGATGAACTTCCTGACTTCCAATTTAGTCAACACAGAACTGAAATTTCAACCCAGGCCAAGCCAAACCCATCAGTGACTGCAGAACACAACCAACCTACGAATACAGAGGGCAGTACCAGGATAGCAACACGTGGAAGATGAATGCTTCTGTTCAGAGAAAAAGCTCACTGCTGTAATCTCACCTTACTTTCACCTTAGGCTTGTAAAGTAATTATTACAAATATCCAAGTATTTTGGATATTTGCAAGAAATTGCAGAATACAGACTAGCTGTTTTCCTTTGCTAATTTATCCCTCAGGGAAAAAGAAAAAAAAAAACCAGAGTATTTTATCCTCAGTATTATCAATTTTTAGTAAAATATTATTCACCTTTCTATTCTATATGGTAGAATAAGTTATCTGCTTCCTTATTAAGTGAAGTATTTTCTGTTGGTTTTTTGTTTTTTTTTAAATCTCCATTCCTATGAATTGTTTTGGTATGATATTTCTACCCCAATAAGTAATCATTTCATGGTGTTCCCTGCTCCATTCCAGTAAAACCTGCTTTCTGGCCAAGACATGAAACTCAGATCTAGAAAAGAAATGAAGAGAGATCACTGCTCCTTACTGTGGAGAGAATCAGTGATTTGTGAATAAGCACGTTTAAAAGATCCACAAGTAACTCCAACACTTCAAATACAAGCAGCAGGTATCCTATTCTTCCACAAATTAAATGCATCTTTAATTTAGTAATTATTCTGTTTAATGAAGATTGACCTTCAAAAGAAAATAGAATCAAAGGATGTCATTCATTCTGGATAAGTAATGTACACACCATCTCAATGAAAAAAATTGAATAAGAACAAATTTATTATTATTTTGAAATTGGACAAGACTTATAGAAATAAAAAACGAACAGCCGCCGGCCAGGGGGTGGCCGGGGTGTCTGCGCTCGGGGGTCTTCCGCGGGGCCATCTCAGAGGGGTCCTCCTAAGCCTCCCTGATGNTGGGGGGAAGCCCTGCTCCTGGTGGGCTGGACCAGCAGGAGATGTTCCTCTCCTGAGCTTTATTTGATCTTTCACCTAAGGAGACCATCCCTACAAAGACTAATTTATATTCTTTCTCACATGTATTCACATAATAGCTGCCTGCTAGATCAGTCGACCTATCTATCTATCTATCTATCTATCTATCTATCTATCTATCTATCTCTGGAAATTCTAGGGCCAAGGAACACTTTCTGCAGCTCTTGGACTCTCTGTAGTACTCTGAATTCAAAAAGCAACAAATGTACTACACTACAGTGGGCAGATATGTGCTTTTCAGATTCATTAGTGATAGAATACTGGTGATAGATTCTCTCTTTTGCAGAACAAATTTGTTAAAAATAAAACCAAACTCCCAAACCACATCACTAAACCAGCATTAGGTGAGGTTGCAGTATTCCATGCCACAGGAACCTACACTGGGAAGAAATAAGACCAATTGTCCCATCAGAATGCAGTTATCATTCCTAGCTGAAACAAAATTTTTTCCTAGTTAGTTACGTATTAACTTCTCAGTCAAAGCTCCTCAAAAGAGACAAACAGCAAAGTGAATCACAAGCATTATTTACTAAGACCTATGGTGAATTTTGCAGCACTTACAAGTACCTGTCAATGTGTAGATCTGGCTTTAGAACAGACCTGAGGCACTCTCTTTCTGCACAATTATCTGCCTTATCCACATTTATCACTGCAAAGCAAATCAGAATTACTACTAGTATGTAATGTTTTTCACCTTTTAGAAAAGCACAAGGAAAAGAACAAAGAAAAATAAACATTTCTTTCTTTTTTTCGTAAGGAAAAGCAACAATGCTAGAATCAAATTTGAAAGGTCATGTGATCTAATGGTGTGTCACTGGCAGGTTTATGTGCACACTGTCACAAAAGATACAAGCAGCATCTAAGCATGCCACATAGCTGTCACTTTCTGTTAATGGCAATAGCACTCATGATTTTAAAAGCCAGTGGTCTTTATTGCTTTGTATTTGAAGTGATTTACTGCATTTTCTTCCACTGAGGAAGCCAGTGATAATGATAATGTATGGCAGAGTGCTTGTCCTTTTTGACAGCCTCAGTAATTTAATCCTCCTTTCCTGCCACAATATTTCAATAAGAGAAACCTCTAGACCAATGGACTGGAGAAAATCCACAGCCTGGGGAGTGTGAGTGAGTGCTCTGAAAGCTTTTCATTGTTTTAATTTAAAATACAAACACAAGGATCAGGTTTTAATTTTTGGTACTATTAATATGACCTAGAGTGGAAGTTAGCCTTGGTTTGGAAAACATACTAGAAGAATGAGAAGCAGGGGTTTAAGAAATTCTTTAAGTTTTTGGGCATCTTATATTAGAGAAAGTAGCTGCTTGCTTGCAAAAGGTATCAGTCTGCAAATGTCAGCAAACTACTGTGAAAGATTATAAATATTTAAAAAGTGTTAAAGGAATTTTTAAAAAATCAAATAAATTAAACTGATAAGGTTTTGCTAGGACAGAACTAGAACAAATATAGCCCTCTAAGAATTAAACATAGCTCTTCAGAAGAGTTTTCATTTGTTTTTGAGGGGAGAAGGTGGAGCTAGAAATTTGTCTGTCATTTAACTCCAACATTTTTTGTATTCACTCTCTTCTAGTTACTCTGCCACTCTACTTACAACTCTTTTCCACTCTCCACATCACAATAAGGTTTTCTTATCCCCTGCGCAGATAGAAATCTTTAACATGTCTCATTCTGTCTTCTGCTACCCAAAATAAACTTATTTGTATAAACAGAAAGTATCAACTCTACTAAGGAGCTGAGACTACTGGAATACAGCAGTCTGAGGAGATAAGAAGGCCTAAATTCCTTGTAGAGGGATTTATTGAAGGACGTATCTCTATTAGTGCTGGGAAGCCCATTTTCCAGAGCCATTGATTTTTTAGTTTTCTCCAAAGCTGTTCCCCAGCCCCTACGTGGGCAGCAGAGCTGCTCTTAGGATGGGTTACTATCACAAACCAGTCAGTCCAGTTGCTGAGTCGCTGAGTCAGTCACTCAAAGGAATCTGCAATTTGCCACCTTTATCTCTGCTAACAGAAAGCAAAGCACGGGCATTCTGTCTTTGAATCCTTAGTTTCCACTCACAATTTCTTACTTTCTTAGGTTAAAAGAAGCTGTTATTGTCATCTGCTGTTCTTTTGGACATGTGGATGGTTTTCCACATGTGCTACTCTCATGGCCAAGTGCTTCTGAGGCCACCACAGGAAGCAATGGGGAGGCAGCAGGGAGACAGATGGACAGCCAGAGAACTTCAAAGGAAATGCCACATCAACAGATTCTTCCCTTTCCCATAAGCATCCCAAAAGGAATTTCCTAAGTTTACTAATACTGTATCTAAAACAATTTTAAATGCAAATTATTAACAAACCTAAAGAGTTCAACTTCATTTCACTCAATGGAAAAATTCAGACTCGTAAGTAAAGAATTCAGCACAAGAAACTCCATTCAAATCTGGGGAAAATTATTAACTAGAGTGAAAATATATTTTTAGATCTTGATGAATAACATGCTTTCATAGCACCCCTTAGTCCTGCCTGAACTTAGAAGCATTAACATTGCTGCAAGGCATGGAACATATCATATTTCTATCCAATTAATTGCAAAAAGAATTCAAAATTAACTTGTGACAGTTTGCCTCTAAAATTATAATTTTAAAGTTACTCCTAAATAAATACTAAAAAAGCTGAAGATCACAATGACCCTGGAACCTTGTTAGAAATCTCTGCAATTCAGAATATTGCTGTGTTGGTTAGTTAGCAACAGAAGAAATACGCGGGTCACAGAGCAGCAGTGGTTTCACCAGGCAGGACCGACTAGAAGCCCTGCCCTTCTTTATTTACCTATTTTTATAGAGTTCTAAGGACAGTCAAAGATTGGTGAAAGGGGTCAACACCCCTGAAGGTTTACAGGACAAAGACATGATCAATCATCTTTTTCCACTCCAGAGAAAGAAATGAAAAACAATTCCACAAGTGCAAGACAATCCTGGTTGGTTAAAAAAAACAAGAACCATATTTACAGAACAAATATGAAAAATTATAGTTACAATATTATAACTTATGAGGCCCTGTAAAACCAGGGCAACATTGCTGTTCTGCTATAGTTCAGTTTTTTCATAGTTCACAGTCTAACAAAATTAACCAACTACACGATGAAGCAGTTTTTCGTCAGAATGAAGGAAAAAATGCTCCACAGTCTTGAGATTTAATGTAGAAAGGGAATAAACACACAGAATTATAACAATGTTTCCTGATGCAAAGCCTTAACATTTGAGGAATCCACTTTTAGAATAGGGATCTTCAGAATTTTATTTTTTAAAAAAAGTACATCCCATCATCTTTACCACACCTCTCCTCTCTACTTTCACTTGTACTTCAAGTTGTTCAAACAGTCACATGTTCACCTAAGAGAGAAAAGTTTTGGAGAAAAGAAAGGTTCCAAATTAAATGTCATATAAAACCTTCGCAAGGTTTCATAAATCTTTCTTCTATTTCTGCTGTCTGTTCTCTAGAACCACTGGATAATTTGGCAAGTTTCACTGTTCTTTGAATTTACGGGCTTGTAGTGTTTGGGAGCACTCTTGGATATTCTAGTTACTCTTTATAGTGGTAGCAAACACAACAGCTCCTCTCAGTCACTGTGATCATCAGCAGGTACAGCACAATGTCATGGGCAATCAAGAGGTTTGCAGCATAATCCTGTACTGGTTAAACTTCCCCATCCAAGTTTCTACTCCAAGACTCTGGGAGAAAGAAAATGATCTTCTAACCATTCTTAGTGAAAAAGCTGAAAAAACCCAATTAATACCAAGTTACATGCTTGAACCACCTGTGAAAATGGAAATTCATGGGATCTTGTATGTCCAGATCACTGGAACTCCAGTACACTATTTTTCAACAAGGTTTTGTTAATCTCCTGTATCTCACATGCCAAACAATGACAGTGAAGAATGTGCAAAAGGTATGGGGAAAACTTCAAATGTTTTTTAAGCAATGAATCTCATGAACCTTTCTGTAACAGTTAAGATGCTTTTAAAACAGTCAATCTGTTACAGTTATAGAAAATATAAAATGCTTTATTTATTACAAGAATTAGTGATTTTTTTAGATTACTTATGGACTTACCCTGATTTTCTCCATGCAAAAGTCTAAAAGACTATTAGTTTCCTTCTAAGCCCAAAGTAAATTTCTTTCTACCCATGCAAATCTCATTTTTATTAAAGAAAATATTCAATTAACCTCAAATATTCAGCATACTCAAATCTAATTAGACATGAATAAGAGATGCAGCAAAGCTATAGTAAACACACATGCAGACTTCATTACTATTATCTTACTGGCTTCTCAACTGGCATTATCAAAAAGCAGACTCATTAGGTTTTTTCCCCCTATATGCAAAGCTAATCTTGAGTGGAAATTAGACACCCAATTATCTAAGCAAACCTCTGCAAATAACAACCACAGTGGTATTATGCTTCAGAATACAGTCCTGAAGCAATTAAAACCAAAACTCACCTTTTAATATTGATTTGTTGGGATATTTTGAAGTTCAAACAGTTTTATAATCGACACCCAAGCAGCAAATAGAATTGCACAGCTAGATTATGATTAACAGAAATAATAAAATACAGCACTACTAGATTGGAAAGTGCTGTGAATTACAGCCTCTCCAAAGCATGATGCTATTTTCAAATATCACAGCTTGAAATGTATTGAAGTTTCACAATTACCTTAAAAGTATATTTTTTTCTGTATTCACCATAACTTTCCTGCATTCCCAGTAAAACTTTGCAGAGCAAATATCTAAAATACTACTATGCCTAGATCATACCTAGTATACCCAGGAATCAGAATATTGTGTGAGACTTTTATACCTTCTGAATGCTTGCTATATTCAAAGCAATGAGGATTCAAAAAACAAGAGAAATTAAAAGCCTTAAGAAGCTTTTATTGGCTTATGGTATTATTTCAACAAGGTTCTGAAAAAGATTAGTTCATTTATGTTTGCCTAACTAGAACATCTGGAGAAGTGTCTACAGAAGCTAACAAGATGAATATTGTCCAGCTCATAAAAAGACTTCTTGTTTATGCAATGTCT
This sequence comes from Drymodes brunneopygia, assembly GCA_013400955.1. Taxonomy (NCBI): domain Eukaryota; kingdom Metazoa; phylum Chordata; class Aves; order Passeriformes; family Petroicidae; genus Drymodes; species Drymodes brunneopygia. Next base: position 448,509 of record VZTZ01012628.1, read on the forward strand.
AATTTAGCATATGATGCCAGAAACCCCATTTGTTTGAATAGAAGGAAGCCTCAGTGAATTCAGGACTTTGCAAAACTACTGCTTTTTTTTTTTTGTGGGTTTCTTTTTCTTTCCCAAGGCCTTACAAACATCAATGTCCTTCTTGGAGTCACAGAAGTTAACAATTGCATGGTGGATTGAGACCAACTACTTTCAAATGTTCATTTATTAGAGTCTAGCATATACAACACACAGGATTAAATATTCTGAAGTAAGCAGCAATTTATTAGTATTGAATACAGTTGAGTAATTTCCCATTTAAAAATTTCTTGAAGCTACACTGAGTATTCACAAGTGATGATCAAGTCCAATGATGTATTTTCTCTAACTGTATTTCAGTTGTACATTGTTGGATAGAATGTTTTTCTTTTGATGTATCATGTATCAATAGAAAAATTAGTTCATCGTGCTTTCAAAAAAAATTAGTTATGTAAAGCCTAATTTTAAAATGTATGCACTACCAGCATATTTAAATACATTGCAGCTTCAGTTTCTTACACAAGCCTACTTTTGTATTTCAGTTATTTTAGTTTATACTTAATAATTGCATCCTTATCTCAGTTCTTAAAAACCATCATTAGTATTTCCCAAAATATTTGGAAGAATGACAAATACAACCAGTACACGGATACATGCAAACATAATATATAGGAAATAGGCTTTGTTGCAGGCATTTTCATGAAACAGAATTTTAGGGAAGGAACACACCTGCTCAGGGATAGGTCACACTCAGAGTGTTATAGTTACAGTCACTCCTCTGACCACCTGTAGGGTTTGGAAGTGACAGTGGAGTGTCCTCTGCAGGGAAATTATTTCATCTGCATTCTACACTCAGCTGCTGAATTGTTTCATCTGATGTTATTCACCACTCAGTAAAACCAAGTGATGTAATTTTAATCCATATTTTTCAACTTCCTATTTAAAAACAAAACACAAACCAAAATAATTATTTTGTGTTTTCTCAAAGTGTTAACATAAACCAAACATACATGTGAACCATTGGGTAGTTTGTACAATTAACACTGATTGATTGATTTTGACATAGACACAGTAAGAATCTAAACCCCATGATTTGCAGTTAAGAATATTGTTGCAACAGATACTGATTGACATTTGATGCTTCAAATATTTTTGCAATAGTCATAGTCTACTGGAGATTAGGTTAAGATTATCTTTATGTGCTAATGCTATCTGAACCACTAATTTTGGTTGCTGTTATTTTTAGCTACACAGCAAAGTGACCCTGTAATTGGTTGGAACAGTGTCAGTAATATTAGGTACCAAAGTTTTCCAAACAGAAGGGAGTTGTTAGTGCCTGCTGCAGACTATACCATATTCAATAAAATCCACAAGTCACAAAGTAATTAGGCATAGAAAATAAAACTGCATTTATATGGAATTCAACTTCATATACTGAACTTGACTAGTTAAACATATCTTGAAAAGTTAAAATTAACAATATCATATAAGTAAATACAATCGTTCTTCATCAGACCTTTTCTTATTCTCCTTAAGTAAAATTACATTTTTCTCTTCCTTGTAAAATTGTCTCGCACTGTTCAGCAAGGTCTACAGTATTGTGTACAGATATATTGTAATAAGGTTTATGTATTGAAGTGTGAATGTCAGACTCAACAGAAAGTCATGAGTACTTCCCTAGGTTTCTGTAATTTGAAGAAAGAAAAGCCACTCTGGTTTCCTGAGTATGTAGGTGAGCAAAGACAACATTCTTCAAAGAGCAAACACAACACGTTGGAGTACAGAAATGTCAAAAAAATTTCTTTTTACTTCTTTCAAGTTCATATCTTTATTATTTTGACAATTTTTGATTTTAAACTTGAATCACTTGAAGTATTAATAATATTCAGAAGATTAGCTTTCTAGATTCAGTGTTCGAACTGCAAGTCAATATTCTAATTTATTATGGAGATAGCTTACATTTCCCCAAGCAAATTATATGATTAATCAAACTGAAAAGCAGGTGTATCCTATTGTAAAAATATCCATCATATAGAACAATTTCCATTGCTGTCAAGTCCTTTCAATATTTGATGAAGTAATTTTACCCCCTCCTTTCAAAAGATATTTCCTTTTATTATGTATCCTAAGATGCTTTAACTAAAAACCCAAATCTGAATATTTCAATAAGGTTGTTTTATTATTCAGTAGATTCATGGAAATTTTACTAGGATGACAGAAAAAATTCCACACCATTCTGTCTCCACTAATACAGGTACATGGCTTCAGCTGGCAATATTACTGGGATTAGCATAGAATGATGAAATATTTAAAGGAATTTTTTTTTCTAAAATCTAATAAATCAAATGACTGCCAAATGTCATTAAAGTGATGGTCTCTGACTTGAATATGCTTTTCATATTCAAATTTGAAAAGAAAGAGATGAAAGCCTGGAAAGGTTACTCAGTTTCAACTAATAACCTCAAGCACTCTACATTCACATGCATAAAAAATGAAATTGGCTCTATTGTCTAATTTTACTTCAGAAACAACTCTTTTCTTCTTGCACTGAACAGATGTATTAGCATCTGTATTTAAAGGGATATGCTGAGTGGTTTTGTTCGCCCCAAAGTATTTAGCAGCTCTGTCAGCCTAGTTTGTACACAGACAGTAGCTTATGAATCAAGTCCAAATACAATATCCTGTATTATAAAGCATTCATTTTACATATCTTAAAATTCGTTTGACATATTTAACAGTTGTAATTGCATACAGTAGGCAAAGAATATTACACTTTTTCAAGGTTAGTGGGGTAAATCTAGGTACTCTGCTTTCTAACTTAATCTGAAGCAAATAACTGAGTCATGCTATTAGGAAATGATAAAAAAAATAACAAATTATCTTGGAGCTCAAGAGACAAGACTGTTTTGAGTCCCAGTTTAATTGATATTAAATGTGAATACAGCATGTACAAATGAGAACATAAGCTGATTAAAAAAGGTATTTAGAAATAAAAAATACAGCACTGCTCAAGAACAGCATTAGCTATCATGTCATATTTCACCACTAATACAAAACCACTCACATTATGTAGCCATGCTGAAGATATATGTAGCATCCAATATATGATAAGAATTCATTTTTAAACAACCATTTATATTTCTATGATGCAGAATGAAGTATGTTATTTAAATCTATTCCTAAGCTGTTTTTTTTAAGCCTTGTCTTATTTATTAGGTACTGTTCAAGTGAGCAATGGATAGTTTGTCTACTACTGCCCATAAATAATTCTATTTAATGGGAATAAAATTAGTCTTTAGATTTAATATTTAAAACAAAATATAATACAAAATTTCACCTAACACAGAGAATGGGCAGATATTAAAATAAAGAATATTAAACACTTTCAAAAATGTCTCCGAGAAACTGGTTCAGTGCTTTCATTTCAGGTGAGGAAAACAAAACTTGGGTAAGATACCTAGTCTATCTCAAAATGCTTCTTCTACCATTTAATATCAGCTCTTTGTAATTAGTGCTACCCAGAGAAGTCCTTCAAAAATCTTTAAATTAGGGTAAGTAATAAATACAGTGGTCATTACATCTGAATTTGAAATCTCAACTTTTCTAACCTTCCTGATTTCTGAGATTAAAAACCCTTGTTTAATTCTGTAATTAGTCTTGACTTCCATCTTCAAGCAGCTGTATATTCCATATTTTGATTTCCTTTTTGGTCACAATAAAAGGCTAAAACTTTTATGTGAAAAACAGAATTCCAACTGTCTCAAATGGTCAACAATAGTATCCCACAGAAATAAGTCTTTTAAAAAATAAGTTGGTGCTTTCTACATAGAACAGCTGAGTTGAAAATACCTTGCTTATAGGACCAACATTCCTATTTTTTACATCCACAGTTTTAACTAATGTATTGCCTTGAAAAACTCAAAATAAAGCAAACTTCTAAACTGTAAGATCAATTTGAATACTGTATCTACCAATGCTCAAAAATATGCATGCTTTACTCCTTAGAATTTTACATATTTATTTCCAGAGTCACATATTCACTTCTTTTCAAGCAAAGAGCACATAAGATAAACTATAAGCTATTCTCCAATAATCCCAGGTAATCATCCATTTGCTATCAATATTTCAATCACTATGAATATTGATTAACAAAGATATTATTGAATGAGAAACAATCCTCTTTCTCTATCAAGTGCTGAATTCCTGTGATCATCTTATTAACATGATGATGTTAATAAGGGACAGAGCCACAAAGAATGCTATTACAGGAACATCAATGTAATTCAAGTGTATAGAGACACAGACATCACTCATTAAGTAATTATGATTAACAGGGCAACACAGAATCATATACACATAAAAATACATATTGCAAAAAAATTATTCTAGTCCTTTATGCAGTGGCTTTTCATGTGAGGAATAACATCATCTGTTTTTACCTTTTCACCACACTGGTGCAGATGTGAAAACAATAAGAGGGGTACAGAAATGCTCCCTGTTCCTTCTCCATATAGATGGGACTTTACTAAAGTGCATTCACCTTAGACTCTCCCTAAGACCTGGGGCAAAGAGATCTCTCCTTGTCAAAAGGCTCTTTTGGAGCTGGATCCCTACTGAAGGAGGGAAAGGCACTTCCAATCTTCCCCCAGCATCATGGTTTTGCCATGGGCCAGAAGAAGAATGAAATGGCCTGAGATCAGCACCATGACAAGGTTTGATGCAATCCCTTCAGCTCTGGCTAGAACTAAGAACACACTGAACAAAATGATCTGTTTGTGACAATGAAGACAACTCTGGTTGCTGCCACTTTATGTAGTGCAGAGTCCAAACTCATCATTTTTCTCACCAGAATAAATTCATCTTCAATATCTTCAAAGGCATTAATCACTTGCTACAGCTTGAGCCATTTCAGTGATTAGGTACTGGCTCTCTATGCCAGTCCGTAATGTACCAGCCACACACTCTTTTTTTTCCCCAAAATGACAATTTCTATTTCAGTATAGAGCACCAAATATTTTAAAATATACAAGGTTCTTGAGGGAAGTGTAGCTTTCCCACCATGACCACAACTATACATCTGAACATGAAGTCTCATCTGCACTTTCTTCCTAACAGAACTTTTGATCACTTGCATAGTGCTTGCTTTCTCTTTAGCTTGCCTCACACCCTTTCTGAAGAGAAAACATAAAATTGTTCAATGTTTCTGCTCAAGTGGAATTGGTTTTAAAGATCTGGTTTTGCACCTTGCTTGTGGCACTGCCTCAACTAACAGATTTTAAAGATAAACTATTTCTAGGGATGAATAAATAAAAAACATAGATACATCTTGACCTGTTTGATTGGTGAGATAGAAACTTCCTTAATTCTGAATTTTATTTTCTCCCCAAGAAGCCAGGAAAGCTACATAAGCAATATTGTTACTGTCCTGAACTAAGGCACATCTACTCCTGCAGACTGTCTCAAAGAGAAGACTTCACTTTATTTAATGTTAAATCATTCATCTTTGATTGATCCATCAGAAAACCAAGTACCAACTCTAGCAAATCTCAAAGCCAGCTAGCTACACAGGCACCAACCAGTCACACAACTAAGAAATTCAATTGTGCAAACTTACAACTACCTTTCATTTCAAAGGGAAGCATGATCCTTAAGTTAAAAGCAGAAAATTCCTTGAGGAAAAAAGATATCTGTACATTTTTGTGATTAATACACACCAACATTTAACTTGCAGAAATAAGATGAAATAAGTAGCGTTATTATATAAAAATCTAGTCCAATGCAAATATAATAGGATTTCTGCCTTTGTATATGCAGCTATGAATGTATTTTTCTATATGTAGATCACTGACTTCTACCTTGATTTAAAAAATAAATTAAATTTAAAAAATCTGTATTTGAAAGTTAATCCATTTAGGAAAAAAATACCTCTTAGTATGGGAAGAAAGCAGAAGTATCAGTATAGCATCTCCATTTATTAGGCATGCATCTGTACTGAAAAACTGCATCAAATTGCACATTTTTAATGTGGTTGGGTTTTTATTTCGAGTCTTAATATTTGAAACTGTGTCCTCCCCTTGTTATTACAGTATTGTGTGAGAACAATATGGACCTTCAAAAATGAAGAGAATTTGATTCTTGTAATATGCATATTGTGAAAAAATGATGCTTGGTGATATTTATCATAACTAATCAAACTAGAACTGTTTCAAATCCCACCCTTTGCTTTTTAGACCTCCAGTTAGAAAAATACTTTCTATTTGTAAAGTCAACCATAACTAACCTCCATGTTCATAAACTCTGATAGTCTCTCCAGTAAGCAACTGAGGAGCATTTGTATTCATAACCTCAAAAAAAAAATTACCAGCTAGGTTGAGAATGACTCCTGCTGATGCTTTTCCTATGGGCTTACACATTCAGCCTTAAATCTGGTCTCCTAGTTTATTTCATATTCTGACTAATTCATTTTATTTGTTACCAAAAAATAATGGGTTGTGACTTAAGATTCTGTAGTTTTCAATTGTTTTAAAAGATGGTGTTTGGTGGTTTTTGGTGTTATTTCTCCCTGTTCTTTCATTTATTCTATCACAAAGAATGACTTGCAGTACATGCTTTCAATTACAACTTCAAAGTATATTTGACAAGGGGTAGATAGAAGTTGTAAATCCATCATTTCAGCATAGTGTCTGCTCAAACTTCTGTCATCTCACACTTTATAGGTTGCAAAACACAGATTAGGTATTTCCTGGATTCTTTAAACTTTTTTAACTTTAGTTTCTGGACTATAGTGACCCCCACAGCAAACACCCAACTTAAAGATGGAGAATGGCAAATGGTTCTTTTTAATCTTAGACCAATCAGTAGTCTTTGAAAGTACTGACTGACTACGAAGTTTAATAAGTTACTTTTATCTTACTCTGATAAGATGGTTCTGTTTCATAGATTTTATTTCTTGTTTTATTAAATATGCTGGTGCAGCACTTTTACTTCCCCAGTTTCTTACAGAAGAAAAGCACAGAGCAACAGAGGTTAGGTCTAGGGAGGACCAGGAGAATACAAAGGATTAGTATTTCTGCTACAGTAGAATTAAGCCAACTCAGTAACGCAGGGTAATACTAAAACTCTAAAATTTAATTCTCAAAATTCAGATTCAATATTCACAAAACAAGCCAGGGTGAGAAAAACACTGAACAATCACCCTGAAGTACACCAAACACATTCAAGTCCTGCAGAAAATAAGTGTAAAAAGAAATCATATCAATCAAAAATTAAAACTACAATACTGTCGCTCTGTTGGACATGAGACAAATAGGCAACTCAGGAGGTCAGCCAGACCAAGGCCGGGCAGAGAGCAAAAGAGCCCCAGCCTCTCTTTATTCTTATATTTATACCTTTTTACAGACAGTTATGGATTGGACAGAGAGGTTGCCACCTCTCAAATTCCATAGGTGAGAAACACAGTCCATCACATTCTCCACCCCAGAAAGAAGAATGAAAAACAACATCCAAAGTACAAAACAGTCCTTGGCCGGTTATGGAAACATGGATTGTTTACACAAAATCTATGAGAACCTTTGCTACCAACTATAAACACAGCACTCTAGAAATATCAGGGCAACACAATACCATATCCAAATAATTTCCTTTTTCAATGAATACAGCTGGCACATAGATGGAAATATATGATTTAAGTAATTGTACCAAAAAAACCCATAATAAAAGAAATAGTTTTTATTGCTTTGCTATACATAAGCTTGATTTACAATGTCTCATCTTAGCACAAACGTGTCCTTCACCAGGAGAACCATCAGCAATTGGTATTGCTTTTTTGTTGTTTAAGAAAGATTTTCATGTCAAAATCAGTGAGAACTGGAGATCTTAACTTACAGGTACGGGTAATGACTGCTATCAATAAATTGCTCTTAGAGAAAGAGAATGCACTTATGGTATCTGCAAGAAAAAAAGAGAGATCTGCAGAAAAAACCAGAAGCACTACCAAACAAATTGGATTTGCCAGCAATAGTCTCATCGCACATTTTAAGGCAACTTGGAAGCTGACAGCAGTAAATTTTACTGTGAAAATTGACTGCTATATAATTTCCTGTAAGGATATGGTGTAGATGTGGGAGTGCAAAGGAGGAGGGGATGGAAGAGAAAAGATTTTTAATTTTTTTTTTTAAATATAAAGACCATGCCAAAGAAAATGCAAATTCCCAGTTTTGATGTCTATTTTGAGGATCTGAAACAAGGCTTTTAATCAATGTATTATACATCAAATTGATAATGTTAACTTCTGATTATTCAAATGTATGAAATATTCATAGAGAACTGTCCAAACTTTTACATTTCTCAGACTTCTTTTCTCTATTAATTATCATGCCTGGAAGCTTTTTAGTAAAAGCAGCAGCCATCAGCCTGACTGAACCTGACAAGCTAGCAAGGCCCAATTACACTGGCACTCTGTGGCACTTTGATGTACTGGAAACGAAAAGAGATAGGGGCAAATTGTATAGCACATTATGTTAATGACTTGATTTAATCCAGCCACTAAACTTTATGTAGCCTGTTAAAAAAGATGCTAACACTAATTATGCCACTTTGGAAAGGAAAGAAGGGGACAAGCATTTCATACCGACAAAGTGAAGCTCATAAATGTTGTAAATGAAATGAAACAAAACGAAGTAATCTATGATTAATCATACATCATAGACAAGAATAAAAGAGAAAGAAGCAAGTGGTACAGTTAAGTACTGGAAAATCTGTTAGATACCCTTTATGATCAACATATCTAAGAAATAACCATGAACTGTCTAATTTGCAACATGCAAAAAAACCCCAGTATGATCTTAAATGGCTTAAACAGTTTGGCATACAACTCAGATTTAGGGGATAATTAGCATAACAATCTGTAAAAATCACAAGTTTTATTTACAGTGTTTGATTACCAGCAGGATATTTATCTCAAAAGATAAAAGGCGGTGATTTTTAATCTTAAAAAAATACAAATTCAGTATCAGTTTTGACATGCTGTATTCTATAATTAACCCAAGAATACATACAAACCAATGCATCTTTTTAAAATCCAATCTGTATCAAATATATGGTTGTCTTAATAGATCAGAGGTTTTATCTCTCCTTTATGAACATGCATTTTTGTTACCAGAGGAACAGATCAATGTTCCTACCAACAGAAAGCTAGAAATTGATGAACCTGAAATGAATCCACACACAAAGTTCTGGCAGAAGGGTTCTTAAATAATTGTGATAAAATAAAATACATGACCACTAGAAAATGACAGAACAAGTGTATTATATTTTGACTCAATAGAGACAAGTAGCAGTAATTTTAGTTCCCAAAATTACAGGTGACAACTTTTTAACATTATACATACAAATAATGCAATTCCATCTTCAAAAGTACCTTCTGCATCTTTCTGAAGAATGTATGTGATAGCATTTCTAAACCCCTTCTACAGCTTAATAAAAGAAGAGCAGTATTTCTCACACAAAGAATTGCTTCTTGTTGCTAGTTGCTTTGTAGGATGTTTCACAGCCTTGAAAAGAACATTAAAAAAATGAAGCTACCTCTAGGATATCACACTGCAGAACATTAAAAACCATGAAGTCTGATAGGATCTAACAGTACAGGCCTGGTCCTTTAAAAGAAGGCTAAGACAGATCAGAAAAGTATTAACTGTTAAAAGTATTGTCATCAATTTGAAGTACTAGTTTTATCTTTTTTAACATTGTTCAGTCAAGTTTAGATCAAAAAGTATGAAATATTCCTTTTTTTTTTTTTACAGAACTATCCTATTGAAATACTGTTCAAAGTAAATTTTCCAAATTTGTATTAATGACATTTTTTAATACATGTCTTCATGCTAATTAATTGCTGGTTTTAAGAATAAGTCAAGAGAACATGATTAGTGTACTTGCCCACAAATAATAACAGAAAAAGAAGTACACTGAAGTGATTTGACACTGTACATATATAACTTTACTGAAAACTGATATTAGACACAGCAGAGTTACTCTTAGAGGGCATTAGGCTCAAAATATTTTTTTTAGTCTGGCCAAATAATTGCCATAAACATTCTGACTCAGCAGTTTAATATTCGTGGATAATGGGCTTGAAATAATACAGTCATTGCTGTCAGTTTTTATGTGTTCAACAGCATCCTCATCTTGTCTGTCACCTTGATCTGAAAAACCATAGAAGAATCAATGTGGTTAAACCCCTTTACTGTAGTCCACCTGAGACTTGCTGAGCAACCTGATAGCAATGTATGTGCTTTTCTAACAAATGAAGAGTAAGTGCCTGGCAAATCTTTTCTTCCTTGCAGAAGATTAACACTGCTATGACCTTTAGAGTCATCTACACTGTATTTTTTTATGGTTTGTTAAAAAAGAAAGAAGAGTGTTTCCCAGATGAAAGTTGAGGACTGGAATGATACAAATCCTCTGATGAACTGAGGTATGAACAACTGTTAGCTCTATACAGAAACACAGCCTGAATTTGGGGGTTTCCTCTGACTATGTTTAATACCATGCACACATAAAGAATAATGTATCCTTTTTTTTAAATAAAAAAATAGTTCTGTATGCACGTGAAACATTTCAGAGCATTTTGGGTTTTTTTCTCTGAAGCAAATTACTTATACACACAACAGGGATTCAACATCATGTTTTTCCAATTTTTCTAATGTATTCTTACACAGAAGCTGCAAACAAATGAACATGAAATTTTAAGATTCTGCCTGTGCTTTTACTGTAAACTTGGTATCCTGGACTTGGTTTATTTCAATGATAAACTGTTTAAGCTCAGAGATGGAACAGGATGACCTGCCTTTTATAATCTTTAAATAAATCTGCCTCTAACAACTTTAAGTCACGAATATGATAAGACATACTACCCCTCTCTCTGTCTGAAAGGATTTCCAATAGCAGCATTGGCTGTTATCTGCAGACAAAAGGAGCATATTCATTAAAAGAGTCTTCAGAACAGCATAGTTCTAAGGGAGAATATAAAGACATTTAAAATAGAAGCCAGGTTTCCTTTAATATTTTATGAATCTAGGTCAGATACCAGATTTTTGCATTCAATTACGATACAGTTTCCATTTGGGAAGAAAATAACACCACCATATCCACTATCCAGCTTCAGCTATAAAGTACACCAGAATATAATTTCTGTCATGGAGCTTCTCATAATGAGGCAGCTCCCACTGCTAGTAAGAAATGCTTAAGAAAATGGAAAGAGACATAGATTTATTAACAAAATAGTTACTTATTCATAAAAATGAATTCTACCTTCTGGTTCCAATTCTTCAGTTATTTCTGTCTCATTTCCAGAAGTAATTGATGTTTGGTCAGCTAATTGCTCCTCTGACAGATGTGAGAGCTTTTCTGTCTCCTGTTAAATTTCTTCAGCCATCTCCACCTTATCATCTGCTAGCCTTTCTTGTTTAACCTCCTGTCCCATATGCTACATTAAAAGATAAACTTACAGTCTTTATAACAGCCCTTGAATAGCAAAACTTACTAAAGTTCAAAACTTGAAGAGTTATGGCCCATATTCATTATACAAAGCCTTTAAACAATGGTATTGCTTATGCAGCACAGGAAACAATGAGAAGTTGTCAACTGCAGTAACAAATAATTGATACAGTAAAAAGAAAGTCTCTAACTATGTATATTTGTGAAAACATAACTATTATAATCATTTGGTACCTGTCAACATATATAACAGCCACTTAGATTTCCAGATTCATTTATATTTTAGCTCTTTCAGTTCTACAAGACTCAGTTAAAAAACAAAACAAAACAAAAAACCCCCACCCCACTACTTTCTTATTCAGTTAGCAATTTCACAACTAAATTATACATTGGTTTTTGTTTCAAAAGCAAATATCATATAAAAAAGAATCAGCCTTGTCACACAGTACAAACGTTCTCTAAGGTAAAATATCTTTAGTACACAACTTACTCTGAGGTAATCTTACTCCCTTGGTTCCCTTTGAGTTCAATTAAATACAATACCACCTCACCAATGGATACAGCGTTGCAGGGTTATGTCCAGGATGGAAACAGTGATGGCTGAAGTCAATCATGTTAAACCCTACAGAAGTGAGGCCCCGTTGTGCTCTCCTGGGGCACAGCAGCAGTGCCAGCACCTCCCTGTGCATGGGGCACCACCAGGGCTCACAGACCCTCCAATCTGCCCCAGCCAAAGGACCATCACTGACAGCAGGCCTGGGCTGATCCCCACCCACACATTCCCAGAGTCCCAAGGTCTAAACCCTGCTTGTTGGCAAACACAAAGGGATTTGATAAGATTTATTCACTGCAGCCATGGTAGGTACCTCTTAGGCTGATAGGCACCTGTACACACATAGAAATAGGTGCACACATCACTTTAGCTGTGTATGGGAATAGATTATGGTATGAATGTTACAATCTCATATCTACAGTTAAGTCATTGTTATAATTGTGTTGAACCCTATGGAATCGCTTGGTAAATGTTAAAATACTCAATGACTAAGTGCTGCTAAACACTTTTCCACCCTCATCTTTGCATCCATATCTTGGCACACTTACCCCCCTTTGCATTCCTGACCTAAATATAAATCATTCCAAATTGCTTCTAATTTGATCTTCCTTTGAATGCTTTAACCTACGTAGTAAATGAGCCTTTTCAATTAACTGTGAAGTCATGTTTTCACAAATTCATATTAAACCCTGCTTTTTGCCAAAACCTTTGATAGTGCTTAAGTGGCCAAACCACTTATTCACAATACCTATTTAGCTATATACCAAAGTCACTCTATTTGTTCATTATTTCCCTATGATATATATTGCTAATTTTTAGAGGGAAGGCAAAAGAAACTCCATCCAAACAAGAGCACAATGTGCAGGGCCAGAAGTTGGACTTTCATGATCCTTGTGGGTCCCTTCCAATTCAGCATGTTCTACAATCCTGTCATCCTGTGAGATGATTGCACTGTGATTCCTCCCAACCGGAAGCATTCAGTGATTCTGAGAATACTTCTGCAGCAGCAATGATAAAAAGCTGTAACCAAACCCTAGATACACAGGCCATGAAGGGTATTAGAACATCTACGCAAGATGCAGCAACTTAACAGCAACTGAAAGTGTAGTACCCCGGTGATACAGAAAGGAGTACAAGAAGCTATGAAGTGCCAGTCTGGGGAAGGCAAAGATTGACACACATTATACCCATAGGAAGGACAGAAGATGGAAAGCATTGCCTAATTTTCCACATTCAACTTAACCAAATAATAGTACAGGACATCATGCTCTGAATGTAATTTTAAATTTAGCATGACATAATCATGCTGTCAGTACCAACTGTCAATATGTTGTAACTTCCTATTAATGTAGCTTAAGGTATCTTTATTTATTTTAGTATCTCTTAAGGCAAATTTTGCAAACGTGGTCAAAGAAAATGTTGAAATATTCAATTTAGTATTAGATGTCAATAAAGCTACTTAGAATCTTAATGGTAAGCACATTATGAACTGAAGCCATGCTCACAGGAAGAATTATTCACAGCGAGTCAATCCACTTCATTCCATTAGATTGCTCAAAGAAATACACCTTTTTAAAAATACACATTTGAAGAATCAAATCTAAAAATATTTAGGTTGCTTTCTGCCTATGCTCTTCTTTGGTAAACTTTATACATTACCACAGTACATATCACAGTGTTGAGATACAAAAAGAGATTGCAGTCTTAAATATTCACTGAGAAGTTGCCGTACAGCATGGGAAAAACACTTATGAAATAACCTCTTCAGCAGATTAGAAGAAAAAACATATTATTGTAAATGTACACAGCTCTAAATAAAAATCAGTGTAACTGAAAATATTAAAAAAATCTGAATTTATGAAGTTGAAAGACAATTAAACATAGCCAAGGGTCTGTATAGGCTTCATGTAACTTTGTACATCAAACAGAATAATGGTTTATAATTTGAGGGAGACTGTCAGATGGGCCTCTTTTCCACAGGAGCTTTCAATGTAGAGGAGAGAAGAAACACTGAATAAAGAGTAAGTATTAACCCATCAGAAGAAGAATAAATGCAGCTGAAAAAATATGAGCTTCATTCAGCATATAATCTGTATTTGGTCAATTTTTGTACTTAATAGCTAGCCATAACCTTAGCATATTGTACAAATGTTCACTTAAAAGGCAGCTTTGAAATCACCAGCAATAGAAACTACACTTTTCTGGGCAATATTCCTGAACTTCAACATAGGTATGACCTCACATCTTGAGAAAATATTAGATTTTTTCACCAAAATACCTCTTTCTACTTTGATCTTGTCAAGGATTGCATTTTTGTCTGCTAAATCAGATTTGATAGCCATCTCTAGTTTAGCAATTTGCAGTTTCATTTGCTGTTCCTTTGATTTCCATTGCTGTTCATGGGTCATACAGAAGACACTGTAATAAAACATATGGCATGTGAAAAACTTTTAGAAATCAGCTTCAACAGAAAATAATAAAGAAAAAAGCTTTTAGTGGCACAGAGACCACTGTCATCATGTCTCAGGAATTAAGTAAACACATGCTGGTCTGCTGCTGTTGAAACCAAGGCGCCTTTCTCAGGCTGCGGTTAAAAAACATGAAAGAGTTTGTGGGATGAGCAAAGGAACTGGCCTTAATTTAGAGCTCCAAAGTCAAAAAGTTGGCAGCATGCAACATTTGTGGGACTAGAAAAGGAATTCAGATGCATATCCCAGAGTAATCCACAACTCCAAACCTCAGCAACTGACAACTAACAAAACCATTCTTTCCGCATACAAAACCTCTTAATGTAGAGAACTGGGATCATCCACCTGATTTCTTTTAAATCTGTGAAACATGCAGAGCATAAAGTCAGTTGCCTGTTCAAAGAAAAATGTTGACCACAAAGTGACAACAGTTTTCTCATACTGTAAAACAACAATTCTGATACTGATTAAGAAGCACATTTAAAGTAATCTTTCTCCTACTTTATAGAATAAAAACCAGAGGTGGGCCAAGAAATTAGAATAACTGTTTTGCCTGTAACACATTATTTACTTGTAAACTACCAATCTATGTGCAATAAGGATTGCATGGACACAGAATTAGAACTGCTGAAACCACAACAAAAAGTGTTCCTCAGATTAAAACTAAATTAAGTACGATATATAACTTACAATGTAATTCTCAATAGGCAAAAAGACAAAGCAATGCAATGAGTTTTCATATAAATTAGACAGTGAGTGGTATAGCATTCATATTACTATTTTTCAATACTTGCATTCTTATTTACTGGAAAAATGTCAATCTTAACCAAGCACAAACCAGTTTATTCACTTCTGTACTCTGTGAAAAATCAGTAATTGTAGGGTTTTGCAAAAGAAAAAAGTCAGTTCCTCAACTCTTTACTCTGGTGAAGCTCATCAGTTAACAACCTTTATATTTTACATACATAGATGTATTAAAAATCTTCTGATATCTATCTATTTATCCACCTATCTCTTCAAGAGATCTATGTAACATGCCTCGACCATAAAAAGAGGAGAAAGAAATGCTGCGAAGGTTCACAGACTCTACATGCTGACTGAGAAATCTGAGTACCTGTGAGTGCATTTATATCTCATATATTTGAAGAATGACTTTAAGATTAAAGAAGTAAAATATTATAGCATGAATTGTAAACTCCAAAGTATATAGTGTTTATATTCCTGACATATTTTTCATTAAAAAGTTTTATTTCCCTGTATTTTGTCTTTTTCCCATACTATATGTAATCTATGAACACAGTTCTCCAGGCACAGAGCATCTTACAGTGTGACTGTTTTTACAGCATGCATGAACTTAAGCAAAGCCTCTAAGTCCTGCAGTAACACATGCATCACTTTCCTATAGTTTTGAAGATAATATGCAGGAAATGTAATGCACTGAACCCCCCCACCATTCCACAACACTGCAAAGGCACAGAAAAGACAGTGTGTTCTCTAGTGCTTAAAGTCTGATTGGTTACTAGAAGAAAAGCATAAATCTCTTCAAAAAAACAAATACTGCCACTTTTCACAATTCTGAAAATGTTTTCAAGTCTGAATGACCACAACACCCAGTTAGATATGAGTTCAACAGCTCTCTGTACACATACATACTTCACATAAGGATGTAGCCAGGTATTATTTCTGTTTTTCAGAAGACTGTGCTGGCAGAAAAATCATTAAGCATTATTATGATGGTTGTTAAGAATGTGGATGTTTAAATGAAGAACAATTTAGAAGACAAGTTTTATCTGAGCCCATATAATGCTAATGTTTATGTCAGTTTGAATTGAGTCCACGTGTGTTGCTTTCTTCTTTTGAATTTTAAGATTACTTTTACTTGCATTCATGTGGAATTTCTTTCATATTTACTGTATTTCACTGGAGTTGCAGCCATCTGTGTAACTATAATGGTCAACCACATCTGGCACCATTTCCTTTGGATGGAGTTTAAGCATTGCTAGATTTGCATTACAAGGTCATATGAAAACAATCCCTCCAAACCTTTTATATAAACGAAGTGTTTTCTTGGATACTGACTAAATAATAAGAGTCAACTGACAATTTCATACTTGTTCTTTGCAAACCTTTCAGATACAGTTCTGCAGTCTTGGCTTTGGCAAAATTCCCATCAACGTCAAATAGATTTCCCAAAAATAACTTTGGCAAAGAATGGGTTTATGTACCTTTGCCTCCATTAAAAAAATGAAAAAAAAATTATTAATTATCTGGTACCTGTGGACATTGGCCTATTCACTGCTAGCACAGGTAAGCTGTAGTGAAGTTACATTGCTCAAATAGGCAACCAAAAAAGCTGGCCATTAAATGGCGGTTATATAATCCTTCTCTTTCTAATTTATTGGTACCTGTACAGTAACATCGAATGATGAAACATGAATCAACGTTTAATGATAGTGTATGAAAAGACAGATCATTTTAGCAAAAGAAACAACATAGTTTAGATTACTGTGCTATTATGGAAGCTTATTTTCAATTTCTCTTGTTAAATATCTTTTTAAGTCATCCCATTATGTTTTTAAGTAGAACAGAAGATTTCAAGACAAGATTGTTGATTTCTTACTAAGAATTATTTCTCAGAATAAGGATAAAGAATAAATAAAAACATAATCAGAAATATTTATGACATGATCAAATTTTGGAGAAATCTACAGCAATTAACTTAAGTGGGAGACAAGTCATCAACTTCCCCAATGAAACTCTAAATACTGTGATTATACAACATTAGCATTTCCTAAGCAAAAAAAAAAAAGTTTAAAGCTGTTTGTTCTCACAGTTTTTTACTACTATAATTTTTAAGTTCACCGTAGACTGTATAAAAAGTATGAGAAATATAAGAATAATATAAAGAAAATTTGATATCACATTATGCTTAGTCATTGGTATTTTTTTGACACACATCACTGACAAGCCAAACAAATTTTACGAGAACAAATAACTTGGATATGAGAAAAGACTTCAAGATCTACTTTCTGCAATTATTAGCTCAAAGACATGTGTCTTATTTTCTAACCCTTTTCAGTGTAAAAGAACACAGGGTCACAATAAAGGAGAAGTTCATTTGAAGGTCATTTTTTCCTTTAATGTGCTTGTAGTAACTGACTATAATTACTTCTTTTCTGTACAAGAGAATTTCTGAATCCCACCTTAACAATGTATTTTCATTTTCTTTTTAAGCATTGCTGATAAAACTTATAAGTCTTATTATGCATAGGAACCTCTGCAAAAACTCATATGAACCTACACAAAAACTGCATGCAGATTCAGGAGAGGTGGAATTGTAGCTAATACCAAAACAACCACACCACCTTGGAAAAGCTGTCAAATATCAGACCTCACGTAAGTTCATTGAGATGTGCCGGAAGAACTTACAAAAAGTGTTCAAACACCACTTTTTAAAAAAAAAACCCAAAAACAAAGCCCCAAACCCAAGAGAAAACCAAAGGAATATATGTCTACCAAAACGCATTCTTCTTTCAGTAACCCTAAAAAATCTATTAGAAAATCAAATAA
Organism: Drymodes brunneopygia; assembly: GCA_013400955.1. NCBI lineage: Eukaryota > Metazoa > Chordata > Aves > Passeriformes > Petroicidae > Drymodes > Drymodes brunneopygia. The sequence continues at coordinate 466,611 of VZTZ01012628.1, forward strand.
GAGCTTTTTGAATTTATGTTCAAACTAAAGTGAGTCCTACTTATTTCTAATTACATTTTTAAAGAAGTAACCTACTATTTCAAGTGAACTAGAACAAATCTGGAGGCTGGTCTGTTTCAACAGAGCTGATGAAATACAGCAGAGCACCTGAGAGTTTCCATATACACAGTCATTTGATGAACAGCAGCATGAACATATTTACATGCGTGCAAAAGCACAAAATATGGATATGCACATTCCAGCACATAGTATATTAAGATCTATTAAAAAAGGACTGGAATCAAATTTTCTGCATCCAGAAACCTTAACTTACCTTATGTACCTTATTATAATTTTTCGTCAAGAGTTCATTGACTTTTTCTGGATTGTTTATTCTTTCCTGTAATTAAATGAAGAGGGAGGTTTCAGGTAGTGTACAGCACAAAAGGAAATTAAAATGAATTTGTGAACAGAAATAGCAAATAATTTTTAGGCAATGTTAGGCTATTATTTGTTCTTTTAATACAACTGCCCCTTAGAAGCTTCATAAGAAGATAAATCCGCATGGATTTACATTTGGCCCAAAGTCTTACTCATGATGTTTAGATGAAGCAGGATATGGCTCTGAAGACAGGAGATACTTAAACAGAGTATCTAGTCTCTATGCATTACAACATCCTAAAGGTTTGGAGGAAATATCTATGAGGTAAACTTGGTAAACTTGGTTCATGTAAAATATATTTACAATAGGTAAAGCAGGAGGTAAAACTAAATATAAGTTGCTACAAAATGCAAGAAAAACCAAGTAAGTTTGCACATTCTTGTTCCTCATAAATTGAAGAAAATGGGGAAGAAACCATTTGATGTTTAGTCCTATATCTGGACAACCTGTTAAAGATGACAGAAGTCTCTGAGAGTCACAGACAAAGAAACAGAAGTGACTGATTTGAACTGCTGAGTAAGATGTAACAATGTAATTAAATCAGGTTCAAAGAATACTAAACTAGCAACACATGATCAATAAACCAAGTATTATGATTCTTTTCTATTAATAAGCCACTCGTTTAGTATCAGAAGTGACATGATATCTTATGCTTTAACTTCAAATATTGTCCAAACACTGGTGTTTTGGGTCAGGTGTGGTTCAGAATTCTATGAAATGCAAACAGCATTTTGCTCTGAAATTTTTCTTTTGAATAGGATAAAAATATATACAGTACCAGGCCAGTCTTCTAAATATGTTAGAAAGGTCTACTCACATTTCCTCCATCAAACAGTATCTCAACATTTCTTCTTCCCTTACCTGTATGTACTACCTAAAGTAAAAGATTCTAGTTCTTGACCACAACCTCACCTCTTCTGTCCCTCTGTTTGAAATAGTCACTGATTGCAATTTTTTTGAAGATGGAACCACTTTAACTGCTCCTCTTTAAGCTGTTCATTCAGCTGTTCATCACCTTTTGCTAACGAAGCATCATGGTTGGTGTTAAAGGTCTTTAGGCTCTATGACAGGAAGGAGTATCCAGAAAAAAATAAAATAAATCATTCCTAGTAGAATGTTCCAACACAGCATATTCCAACAGTGGTCTCCCCTGGCAGAATTTAGTGTTTATATTCTCAACATGGTCAACAGGAGACACTCTTGATCCAAGTAACTGAATGCAAGGCCGGGGGAAGGTGGCCCTCTTGGTGCTCTCATGAACATTAAAGTCTCAGTTCAGTCATGATGAAAATGACCAAGAAATACATCTGTTAAGCAATTAAAAGATTTTGCTGTGGTTATAGTGGTTAGACATGCTGACCAAAAAACACTGCAGCAGCAAGCAAAAATGAATGTTGACCACAGTTATGGTAATCACAGAGCTTGCCACAGCTTTGTTAACCCTTAATTGTAGATACGTAATTGTTTCATAATCCTAATACACTCAGTTCAATTTTCCTACTAGTAGTATTTTAAAGAGGGACTTCTGATTTCTTTTACATTTTCATTTATTTCAATGGATTATATTAAGGCACATTTAAGTGATTTTAATATTAAATGAAGGATGCTGATAGAACCTTTATTTTCAGAATATTAGTTAATACTATAGTCACTACATTCCACAAATGCTTTAATAAAGCCTCACTCATTAAGAATTTCAAATGTATGACTTGAAGTAACAGAGCCCACAAGCCAATCTTCTGTATAATAAAATGATTAATGTACTCAGTATTGACCTAAAATCAAGAACTGTGTACAATTTTTTTTCTATTCTCACCAGCTTATGTGATCAGAGTATAGAAATACACCAACCAAATTCCAAATATCTCTTGAAACTGGAGAAATTTTCCTTCCATTGCTGAAAGAGCACTGCTTTTCTCAACCAGCTGTCCACAGACCTTGATCATTTCCACATTGTCCGGAATTTAGTCTTCAAATTTAAAAAGAAATACATCATGAGCTTAAAAATACAAAATGAATTATCATACTAGTTTTGTTTTTGAAAGTTGAACTCTTTTGCAAATCAGCTTTCTACGATACATGTGGGAGAAGACTTAGTGTGTAATACCCAAATTAATTTCTTCCTCTATAATTCACATTACAGAATGTAGGTAAAGAAACATGATGATACAGCAGCTTTAAACAATGCATCAATACCTTTGATTATTCTATAAAACAGGACATGACAGAAAAAAACCCATCCTATATTTAAAGAGATTATTTGTTTTCCATTCACTTTTCCACCATTTGACGGACTTGTTGCCAGTAGAATAGCATTTTATGGAATTTCCTCTTATAGTTTAAACATACCAAGTACAGCTAAAAAAAGGTGCCTTAGCAACTTACAACACCTGAAGGCTTGTATTCAAACATGCTGAACGTGTGCCTTAACTACGTGAAAATCACTTAGTATCTAAGTAGATATTCTTACAATCCTAAGATTACAAGTATAAGAGTTGAGGATGTACTGTTTAATGTGCTGTTAATAGAATGGACATATAAAAGGACTGAAAATTTAAGGAAATGTTTGCTTAGATGTTTTTCCCTTACTTCAAACAGTTATTTTCATAGTTTCTTCAAGTATGGGAAGAGAAACTGATTCTGATTTGTATTAATATAAATTATTATAAAACTCAAATAAATCCTTAACATTTGAAAATGTAATTTCTCTTCCAATATTTATCAGTTTTAGACATATTGGACATACTGTCACAATGCCACGCTGGAGCAAGAGAATGGACTACAAAGCTTACACATCTGTAAACCAGCTGAGCACGTGAAATACTTTCCTTTTATTCTTCAAAATATCAAATGCTATTGTGTTTTGGAATTGCCCACTTAATTGTCCTTACACAAAAGATAAACAGTCAGAAATCTGAGGTCTTCCCCAAGAAACAGGCCTAACTCAATGCTAAAACTCTCATGTGTCTAAAACATGTTATCAACATAAATTAAAGTTGTGGTGAGTACAGACAGCAGCACTGTCTCATGCTAGCTATTTAAAACCTAATGTAGTGGCACGTTTTTATTAATCTTGCTCCACACATCAAACAAAAGAATCTGATGCCTTCAAAGGCTTTTTTTTTTCCCTTCTTTTTTAAGCAGAGGGCTTTTTTTCCCCTTTTTAAGTAGAAAAAGGAGCAGATTATAGTGAAATTTATGATGTACAGATGTAAACTCCATAACTTCTGACAATCAACATTAACTATTTTTTCAACAGTGAATGAAACGGTATTTGATTTAAACAGGTTTTAGATGCTAATATTATGGGGCAAATTATTCAAATTCAGAAGTGAAAAATTACTTTTTATTTGGATCATTTCAATTCTTGCAATTGTAAGTATTAGAGAAAGCATGTGCAATTAATTACTAATTAGTGCATGACATTGATCACAATTTCTTTATTTATTAAAATAAAATATGCCTAAGAAATGTCCACTGCATCCAGGTATATGAAAAAGAGCTTGCTGTTGGACAGTGAGATCTTTTCAGATTTTGTAGGCAGGGCACAGTTAATTGAGGAAAACTCTGTTGGGAAGGATCATTTTTCTAGAAAGGAAATCACAAACTAGTAGAATAGAAAGCCATGATCTACAGAGGCTTCTCCCTCCCAGGTCAGTATATTCTGCTCCCTGAACATCTGCACAGGTATTCTGATATAACTTTAAAATAGGGGTTATATACAGATTCAATAGAAATTAACTAGTAGTTTTCATTTAAACAATATTTCTCTCAAAGTAATGTGTAAGACTAAACTTATATTTAGATAGCTCAATCAATATTTTCTTTAGTGCCCAAAAAGTAAAAAAAAAAATTGCCACAGAACCTGGACACATGGAATTAGAGCTGGAACAGAAGTCAGAAAAAGAAAAGGAACTAATATCCCTTTGGAGGCAGTAACATGAATTAATGAGCAAACTGATCTAGCTCTATGCCTTCTACCACAACTGCAGAAATAAGGAACATGAACTCTATCCTTCCTTTAAACCTCATCTTCATGCTGGCTTTAAAAAGTCTGAAATGGAAAACAAAGTTAGGAGAAAGTGACTCTTGAAAAAGCTAAGAGTTATCTTTGGGGTTAATGTCTGAAGTACACTAAAGAGACAATCTCTTTTCCAGACCTCTTATCATTTGGATTAAAAGCATATAGAGTGGAGTCCCACTAACAGGCTGGGACCAGCTGTGTGGGAATGGGGCACTGATAGCAACCTACACCAGAAGGAAATGATTAAAGAAAGGATCTTGACCTCCACTGTACAAATTTATGCCAGTAAATCCCAGATGGCTAAGCTAATAAAATTGAGGTCTAATTAAACCACATCCCTTGCATCTTGTCTTTGCTTCCATATGAGCAGGACAGGGATACAATACTGAGATTACTCTTAAGGAGTCCTGACTGTTGCATTCATTGGATTAGTGGCTCAAAAACTTTACCCACTGATATTCTAAACTGGAAAACCAAGCAAGTAAAATACATATCACCACCAAACTTCTCAGGGTTGCTTGCCCTTAATCTGGTAAAATAAACAAAAGGCTTTTCAGCTAATTGCCCTCAACCACAAATACACCAATGGCCAAGACACAGAGTACCAAGCAGAGAAGAACAGAACATGAATGTGCAGTACTATCTAATAGATCTCATACATCTAACTGATTTAAGTAACACAGCTAATAGATTTAAATCCAGAGTCACAATGCAGCAAAAAATGCCAATGGAATTAAAAACTGACAGGCAAATCAGCTCCTTTCATTAGTAAAATCAACAGAACAAAACACACAAAATGCACAAACATGCGAATACCTGTTTCACAAATGCAGTCTGGGATGGCTTAAAAGATGTTTTTGGAAAGTACTATGAGTTATTTGAAGATACCTGCTTGCAAAATGATTTTATTTAAAATTAATGTTTTACCTTGCACACTGTGTACCATAGATATCGAACCGCAAGGCTGTGGTTTTGGCCATCTTTTAATTATGAACAGTCAAGCTAATTGTAGATAGATTTTTTACTTAAAATGTGTTTAGTCTAATAATCCATAGGCCAAGTTTATCCCTTAAGGCAGATTTATACATTCCTGAAAGAATCCCAAACAAACTCCAATTAAATATGGGAGAAAACATTGATTGCAGCCACATTACAATAATCATCTCAAGGAGGGCTGCATATGAACCCAGCTCTGTTATGTAGCTCTTGTGTTAGACAGAAAATGCACTGAGGCTGCAAAGGCAGCTTTAAACCATTACTGGATTTTTTGTGGGACTCAGGATAACCAGTACCTCCCTTCCTTATTGATGATGGACTCATGGCTAACTGTGGCTGCTTTACTATTTGGTAACTACAGTTATTTCGATCACAAGAACTTCTTAAACATGTAGCAGAATAAAGAATATTTTCCTAAAGGCTGGCAGTAACCTAACAGCAAGCTGACATCAAATGGTGCTACAGCAAAGAGATTGGTGCAAGCTCAGTCCTTTTGGCACCACACAGCTCCTTAAGAATTTCAACACTGCTTTTACGTCGTTACATGGCAGGATGACAGCCACATGTTTTCTTAGAAAACACAAGAAAAATCTGCTAATAATATCAAAATTCAAAGACATAAGCTACAAAGATGAACTAAGACGACCTTACTGGTCACCCAAATGTCCAGTTTTTTCTCCAGTATTCCAGTATTGACAGTTTCTTTGCTCATACAAAGGTTAAAAATAAGAATTACACAGAACCTGTAAGTCTATTTGTGCAATAAAACAACTCAAACACACTGTTCTACATAGCAGCTACAAGACTCTCAAGAAAGCAACCTAATGAAAGTCTCTTAAACATAATGTTCATGTATCCCTTTAAGTTCTGGCTCTGTTCATTCAGCATAAAAAATACATGACTTGGAAAACATGGGGATTAAGAATCTTCCATAAAGTATTCTGGTGGCAAAATTATAGAACACACACTATTCTACATATGTACTGGTGGACATTTTTCCATTTATTTCCTCGCATCTCCAGTCAAACACAGCAACTCTCAAATATTGTCTATCTTTTATCAGGTTTCAAACTAGAAATAGACTATAAAGGAAACACTTCCAGAACTTCAACCATGAACTCACGGATTTAGGTCAAGTATCACGGTTTGGACACAAGTAATTTGATAAATGTACATAAGGATTTGCACTACTATTTAGAGCCTGACTTAAAGTAAGGATCTTTTTTAGCAGAATTTGAAGTGCATCTTTACTTTCGAACTCCTTAAAAGTTTTCACATAAATGGTAGTTGATGTCAAATTTAGATGTTATCTTCAGTTTCTGTCTGCTGTACTTGAAGAAGAAGGTTTATACAAAAATAAAGCACAGAAGTTCTTCGAAACAGACTACTTTCAAATAATGAAAAAAATATTTTAAATATTTTCAGAATTCACTGTAGGCACAGACAGAGAAATTATTTATGATAACAACTTCTTTAACCTATTTAAACTATATAAGGGAAATTCTGAATAGGGGAGACATGACTCTGTGAATAATTTAATAGCAAACATTATGATGTATTATTTATGCAGCACCACTGATGCACAAAAAAATGTTCACACATAATAACGGGGTCCCTCCCTTGAAAGGCAGTTAAAGAACTGACGACATATTTGTCATCCCAGGAGAACTTCCATTGAAATTAAATGAGTAAGGACTGCAGGATTGTGCCATGTCAGATCCTTAATGCAATTAAAGGTAACAGTCTGAAACTGAAACAGTTAAAAAGGGGAAAATACAAGCAAAGCTGTAGAATTTTGCACGTATTTTTTTGCAAAAGTAAAAAAGAGAAAGATAACTAATAGAGGCTTATTATGAACACTTTCTGCATGCATGTTTGACTGACTTTGCTGCTCTGTACAGCTACACCTAATTTGCTAATCCACCCTTATATAAGACCGATAGTTTTCTATTATTTCTAGATTCCAAATTATTCATGGGTACTTATGAACATGAAATTGCTTGCTATGAACTTATACCTAAAATTTTGCAAGAATTATATTGAAGATCTTTTGGATCAATTGGCTATGGTATTTTTAAAGCAGCCAAACACAAAGCAAATACAGTAAGGTATATTTATTCTTCGTGGATTTTTTTTTGTCTCTTTATACCTTAGAGACAGCTAAGCTCTCCTGAATTTCTCCAGGTATTTTATTTTTGGATAAGTGTCCTGCATGTTTTCTGATCTGCACTAAAAATGATTTGAGATTCAGACACAAGGTTTGACTAAGCAAACTAAGAGTTCAGTCCTTTAATAAAAGAGGGCACAAACCCAAGACCTGTCTATTTGGTTCATCATCATTGAGCAAAAGGGCAGGATGAGAATATATGCAATACAAAACCATGAAATAGTCTATGCCAATGATCATTATAGAAAATATTCTCTGACTTTATGGAAGACAATACTATGGTGTTCAAATTCTGAGTATTAGTTACTAGATTTCTATGAAGTCTTCACCTTAGAAAAACATGTTCAAGAAATTGCATATTCAGAGCACTCAAATTGCCAGAATCCCCTCGGGTTTGAACAAGGCCTCAGAAAGCAGACAGGCAGACTAGAACTTCTGCAAAAGTCCTGAACACTGTTATCTGAGCTGGACATTCTGTTGACAACTTGTCCTTTTTTTTTTTTAATTATTCATGTTTTCGTCAGTTTAAGACTGCCTTAATCAATATAGTCCCAATCCTAGTTCTGCACAGGACATCTTAGATCTGGATCTTTTCTTATGCCAAGTCCCCCACTGTGTCATATCAAGATTTGATCTGTACTCCTGGAACAAAGTTGTCCTCTTCTACCTGGTAGCACTGGGCGTAAATAAATTTATTATATTTCTACCCTATTTTTGCACTGTTAAGATAAAAACCAAACAAATTGATTTTGGGAATAAAACTGCCCAATTAAGGATAGGATATGTAAAAACACAGGTGCATTAAAATTGTCGAAACCTGCACTACATATAAATTAAAGAGGCAAATTAGTACAGACAAATACATTTTTTTATTTTTCTAAGAACATGAGAATTGTTACTGTTCTCATACACCTGAATGAATGTATCGAAAATGAAGGCTGGTGTGAGGGTGTAACTGGCCATCAACCTGACCCATAGCTCCTGGAAATTAAGGAGACAATTCTGCTGACTCAGGTTTGAATCAGAGCTGTACCTGTTTGTTGGGGTTTTTTAAAACACATTCTCAGTTCAGTGTATTCAGGAGTACAACTCCTACAAATGTTCCTATGAAAATATGAAAGTTTTAAAGTGCCATTTTCAAATGTAACTACAATAAGTAAAGGACTGAGAGTGAGACTGCCTTAAGCAGCAGGTCTCGACAGCAAAAGCACCATTATAGATGGCTGCATTGTAGTATTTGCTTTTCAAAGGCCACACGTGCGATAGATTTTTCAAGTCTGCAGTGCTGTGCACACATGTATCAAGAGACTAGAACAAACCTTGAAATTAAAAAAGGAAAAACGTGCAAACAAACTACAGATGTGAAACTTTGTTAAAACATGGTAACACTAAACTTTTTCATATACTACTTTTATAACCCTTTAACAAGTAAAAAAGTTATACTAAGGAAGTCTAATGGTTTTAACTATTAGAAAACTTGCCTGATAGCTACTGTCTTTTCAATTCTGTACTTTTGTTTAACCCTGACTGCTGTGGATTCTCATCATCAGGACTTCAAAGGCAAGCAAGTTATCATGACTGCTATAAATAAATATAAGAACAAGGGGAAAGAACAATCTAACAATCTTTCTGCCTACAGGTACTATTATTGCTCACTGATGAACAAAAAAGAGTATGAACTTGCTACAGTGAAGCAATTATTAGGGATACTGATATAAACCACTGTTTTAAATAAATGTGAATATACCTTTCCTTGTGTGCTCTGGCATACCAGCAGCCTCACTCACTTTTCTGAGACCACTGCTAATAAAAGATTGAACACAGCTGTATAGACAAGGTCTATGGCCTGGAATCTGGAGCTGCTGGTCAGCTGAAAGGGGTTTGCTGGAGACGCTCTGGTTTTGTTTCTCAAGCTCATGAACTTTTTCTTGCTCAATCCTTTCTTACAGCTCCAGGCCTGACCCAGCCACTTGGGGTCGCCACCAACCTGTTCAGACTTTTTTTTATCATTAACAAGCTGTATTAACTTGGTGGTCATTCTGGGGAAAATAATAAAAAGGATGAAAAAGAATGTGAAAAGTCAGCATAAAAAGCATTCTGTTGAAAGGAACATAATCACTGTGAAGACTTCAGCATAGAACCTGAATAATAAATTTCAGGTTTTGATATAACTATTACTGCCTGTGAAGAACTCTTTGAAGATAATTGAAACCACTGTGCAGCAATCTGCTTTATAGCACTGACAAATAACAGTTTCCTAAGGCTTATCATTTAAGGTTAGTAAAGGGAGGACACATATTTACTCCATATGGTGCTTAAATGTAATTTTTAACGCATGACCCTATATAGGAACCTCTGCATGCTGTTAAGTAAAGTTACAGATTTGGGATGTAGCGGGGCAAACTATAAAAGCTACAATTCCACAGAACATTCAGCTATTGAAAGAATACTAATAATATGCAACATTCCAATTATATACATTTCTAGTATTTTGGGATTTAAATATATATTTCATGTCGAAAGTAGCTAAAATATATAGGTGGAGATATTTAAGATGGAACTCTGGAAAAAGAGACTTAACAATTCTCATTACCATACTCAATTTTATACTTGACAAATATTTCCAGTGTGCTTTGGAGAGGGAACGGTTGCTGCAGAATATAATTAGATACAGAGGGTATAGCTGTCATCTGCCTTTAAAAGGATACAAATTTTGCTTTTGGTATCTCAAGCGTTGTACCTTTGATTTCTCTTAGTTTTGATAAACATTGGTAAGCTAGAACAAAAGGCAGAGAGGGCACATGGGGGTGATGTAACATGCACGAACAGAAAACATACCCAGCAGTGAATGCAAAAAACTTGGCATATAAAGAAAGAAAAGGTGGCTTTGATGAGAGAGACAAGTTCAAGACTTTACAAAGTCGGTTGCACATCTTCGAGACCTGTATGTAGTTTACAGGAAATCTATTTTTGAAGGCCCAGGAAGAAAACTGAAAATAAGGACACACTTCATTTGTTTAAAGGGGCTTGTTTTATTTTTTGTATACTTGTGGACAGAAGCTTCTACTTAAAAGAACAAAAGTGAAACAAAAAAAATCCATAATAACTTCAGGATGTCACAGAATGTTACTTGCCTGTAAGCAGGTTTTTGTTTACGTGGAGTTTTTTCAATGTTCTTCTACTGTAAATTCATTCCAAACTTTTAGTTAAAAATGTTTTGGCGAGGAATGCTGGAAAAGAAATTTAGCTTGAGGAGTTAAAGTTTTTTCTCTGGCAAACACTCTATTTTTTATTCTCTGTGCCATAAAGTATTAAGTCAGGTACTGTAATTTGGACATTCCGTCTAATGCTACCTAAGTGGATGATGAGTGCATTAAGAAAGGCACCAAACAGAAACACAGGAAATGCCCTTTGGAATAAGCAAACATTGGTACCACCATCTAGGATTTGACAACAAACCATCTACAGAAGCAATATTGTCAGCTGCCCTTTTATGAATCTGTTAGCTTCTGACCACACCTTGCTTGGATGCAGCATAACTTTTTTAAGTACAGCACAATGTGAGCACAGAGTCATGGTGCTTTTGGATTAATTAGCCCTCCTGCAATGCAGCAATACAATGAACAGTTCTGCTGAGCCCAGACTGATTTGCCAGCACTGCAGAGAGTTTAATAATAAGCCTGAAGCTGCTTGGGTACATTTGGGCACACTCAGTACTCTGCTCCTCATGCTACTTGGGACTTCTTCACTGAAGTATTCTATTATGAATAAAGGAGAGTTGATTATAAAGATATTTTAGGGCTAACTAGATGATCACAGAATCAATTAGGTTGGCAAAGACCTCTGAGATCAGTAAGTCCAACCTTTGACTGAACACCACCTTGTCAAGCAGACCATGGCACCAAGGGCCATGTGCAGTCTTTTCTTAAACACCTTCCTGGGTGGTCCATTCCACAGTTTAATCGTCCTTTCCACGAGGAAATTCCTCCTAATATTCAACCTGAACATTCCCTGGCCCAGCTTGAGACTAAAGGGTAGATGACAGTCAACTTCTTGAAGGCCAGAGAAGTACAAAAATAGGGGTAGAATCTCACTGTACAGACCATTTTGATTCTAGAATGAAATTCCTAATGAATCACTAGGCTTCTACAGCCTCTTCTACAGCTCCCGGAACTCTGACAGCATAGCTCTGAACCCAAGGTACCAGCTCCAAAGGGACAGACAGTGCTGTACCTCTGTACGTGGAGATCCAATACAGCCACCACAAAGACATACATACACAGACATAAGCAGAAATGAAAAAAAAATTAATTCCAAAGAGTGATTTTTGCTACTGCTTTAAAAAGTGCTCTGAGAGAAATCAGCATTTTTAATTCCTTGATGTTTTAAAGGACAAAAATATTACTGTAAGTGAAAGTAAAAGTATTAACCCCATACCTTTTAGTTTTCTCCTCCTGCTTATTTGCATGCTGCTTGAGTAAGATGTGATCATCATATACATGAAGAAATCTGCCCTCCAGTACTTCTTGACTATTTGTTACATAGCTTGCTGAGCTTTTATCAGAATATAATATGCAGTTGATGATTCTACCCAAACCAACACAACTTTAAATTACCTTCAATACATTCCACAATATATAGTTCAAAGTCAAAACTCATTTTGAAATACTGAAACTCCCTCCAACTTTTCAAATAATTTTATATTTTACACTTGTATAAGTCTGGGGTTTTTTTTATTTATTGTCATTTTAATTACTTCCTTTTTCCTTCCTCTTATAGATTAAAAAAATAATTAAAATTATACAGCAACCTTTTTACATACTAGACAACACAAAGGTAACAGTTTAGCAAGTCACCAGGTTCTGCCAAAGATACTATCTAAAAATAAGCATTACTAAAGAGCTGCTTTCCAATCTGTTCCAAAGTTAACATACTCTCTCAAAGCTTGAAAACATTAATTCACAAATCTGTAAATGTACTTGGATAGAAGACGAAGCCCAGTTGTTCCATACTAATAGCAGCTGAGTAACATAGTAGAATTGCACAGTACTTTTGGTTCCCATTTCGTGAAACAGATCTGGCCTTGTCCTCAATCCAGCAAAAAAAGTCCTCTTTTCTTCCGGAAGGATGAATGTTATAGCTCAATGACATTTCCAGTTTTTAGCATCTCACAGCAACTCCCCTCTTATAACAAGCAACTTAAACATAGAATGGGTCACAGCATCTTTCAGAATTTAACCCAGATTTTGAATGGTATTTGAACTTAATTTTGTGAGTGGCAACATCAGAAACATTTTTAGAAAGAAACTAAAGAAGCCACTGATCAAAGTCTGTAGCTGTAATAAATAGCAGCTGGTACAAACCTTGTAATCCTTCAATTCCAGCTGGAGTAAGACCTGTATGTCTCACAGGCAGGTCCCCCACAGTTACATCAGCTGCAACAGGAATGGCTTATCTAGGGATAACAAAATTCAAATGAAATTCCTCTTCATGTGTTATTTAAACTGAGACTAGAATGAACAATACAGCATATGAAATGAAGGAAAAAGTTACGGCAGATTCACTGAAATGACAGAATTTTGAATGCTCCTCTCTCAACTGGATTGCTCAGAGGACAATCTAAACTCTCATGTTTAATTTTATGCCAGTTTTAAGCCATTCACAAAATAGCTTTGTCATGCAATAGCTTGAATTCTATTCAATGTATGTACAATTAGCTTTCTGAAGTTCTAGTTCTGTTGTCTGCAGGAATCTTTGGGCTAAGGCTGTATTTCCAAGTGGATGTGGGAAGGGGACCTGCAGGATTTTTGTTTAGTTGGGGATTTTTTTTAATTGTTTGCTCATCTCAAGAGAGGTAAAAGCTTAAGGCATCAACTGGTAGATGAGTAATGCCATCTTCCACGTTTTGAATGGAACTCTTTGAAACAGGTGCTGGGGGTTATGAAGTCATTCCAGTGTTGCCTGGCATTCTCTTAGTCTTCTTTCAATCATTGTCATGTAAGAAATTACTTTTTAAGACAGAGGATATCCTATGAATGATTCTCATAAATCTGAACACGATTCTATCTTGAGGCAACAGAAAGCTTAGCTACATGATGAAGTGAGATTAGGAAAGTATTAATGTGAAAAAGTACTACATTTGTTTTTGTGTAATATATGAACATACTTGTTAACAACTGCTGTTTCTTTCTTGTCTTCTGGAGCAGAAAATTACTTGTTGGTCACAGAGTCAAGTAATGCTGAAACAACAGGAAAAGGAGAGACATGAAGTCCTTTGGACAGTCTTACTCCCAAACCCATTGTTACACTCTTCAGGTGACATAAATCCTTAGTCAATCCAAAAACATCTAGGAAAGCATTGGGAAAATAACAGTGATGCTACTAGAGACTTGCATCAGAGGGCAGAAGCGACATGGTACAATCAACAGACATCCCATAAAATATCTGCTAATTCAATCATAATCAGAAGTGCTGCCTAAGCTCTTTCTTCAATCATAAATAAGTCTCCTTATGGCTTTGTTCTAAAGAAACAAAAGGGATTAATGGAAATTTAGTTTCCAACAAGTCAGTCTTGTTTTTAATCTTTTGGTTTTTTCATCACTAAAATTTATGATAGAATATTATTTCCAGATCTCACTGTTTATAAATAAACAGGAACACATTTTTCTTCCATGTGGAATAAATGTTTCCTTATCATGACCATTGAAACAAACTGATCTACAGTTGTAGACTTGCAATATGGTTGCAGTTTCAGTGCTGTCAGAGAATACTGCTCTGTGATGTTGATGTCCACACCACGCAGCTGATGGCACAACTGGCAGCCAATGACAAAAACACATCCACCGGAATCCAGCTCCTCAGCATCTTTGGCTCTTTTTGCATTACTCTTACAAAATCCTCAAAGCTTTTTTGTAATTTGTTAAATTAGGTCTGTCTGCAGTCATTGGCTTCACTCAGCTCTAGGTTCATTATCGTGGTTACAGTTATATGTCCCTGTACCAGTATGGTTACAGCAACTGAGATCAAAGGGAAATAGAAACATTTTACCTTTAGAGGATCATCTAAGTTTGGTTCATGATGGTTGCAAAGAGAAGATGCTACCATTATGTGTCTTTCTAGAATGTGGTTGTCCTTGCTTTCACCAATCAAAAATTACAGGGGCTTTTTATGGGCAAGTTTCAAGAGACATCAAGACCTAAACAAGTATTTTATCAGCACAACTGCACAATGTTTGTGATCTATCAAAATCAGGCTTCAAAATCTCCAGAACAGTAACATGCACAGACAAACATTACTGGTTTTCACTATTTGCTACTTGCTAAAGAAACTTTACTATGGATATCTACCTGTGATCTTCAGTATGAGAGAAATCTACTCATTTAAAAACAGAGACAAAATAACACACGCTTGTCACTCAAATAAACTGTCACTCAAATAAACAAACAAAAAACTCTTGTCAGTAGTAATCCATTGCTGGCTGCAGCAAAACCACAGAAGTACTTGAGCTGTAAGCAAACTAACATAGCAGAGATGCACACAAAGCCAGTTTTTACTGGCAACATGACATGACTTGAAGTGACAAAATAAAGCAACTTTAAATCTAAAGTGTGCTGAAAACTTAGAAGGTGAAACATTCAAAAGGAAAAGGAAGAATTGTTTAACATGTTGTATAATATGTTCCATTATAAAGTGTCAGAAATTAAGCATTCAGCTATCTTTTCTGTCCTGGGCCACAGAAAAAGAAAATGAAAAAACCAACCATATTAATTGGTTTTATCAGATAGTTTTAGACAGAGATAGTACAAACATGCCTCCTGGTTTTAAGGAGGCCAAATATAATTACAGATTTAGAATTTGGCTTGGCAACTTATTTGCCTGATTAGTAACATACCTATGTCTTTAATAATCACTAATAACCACCAGTTATGCTGCTGCTTTGAGAGAGGACACTTCAAACATCAAAGCATGTGTTACATATGCTACAGTTCCTCTTTGAATATTATCTCAGTGTCAATCACAAACACTTAAACAAAATTACTTTTCCTTGCAGTCCAGTTCCAGCGTTATTTCTAAAAGCATATGAGATTTCTCCACGGCATTCCATATTACTTTTGAAAGCATTTCCAAAGTGATTACATCTGACAAAACTGTACAGCAACACTGCTACAAAGGTTATGGTACTTAGAAATGCAGCATTTCCTAAAAGAAAGCATAACAAAGTGAGAGAGATATAAATTTGTATTTGCATCTGGAAAGATCCACATGCCATCCTCAACCTCAAAAACTTAAACCAAGTTTTACTTCCAAGAAAGGATACCCTACAATCACTTCAGCACATATTTTTTCTCAAAAATAAGAGAAAAGAACTTAATATACAAAGAGAGGAATATTCTCCATATCTCTGGGATGAACCTATAAGAACTTCAAGTTACGTATAAGCAAGAATTTTCAATATAGTTACTGAAGTTAAAAAAACAGTAACTCTCTTATACACTTCACTACTTGAAAAAGTGGTTCTATCATCACCTGTACCTGAAAATTTACTGCAAAAAACTGCACACGACTTTGCACTGTTATACAAGGCCGACAGTAATGAAATGAATACTTATCAAAGCTCATGCTTTAGGTTCAGAGTCTTATGTAACTCACAGAAGTGTATTTTTGTACCAACAACATTCAAACGTAGTGAAACTCAGTAGGGATTACTTAATTTGTTAGAAGTTCTCAGCCAATGGGGCTAGAAGCAGCTTCCAGTAAAGGGCTTTCTAGTGAAATCATAAAAATTACAGTTTCAACATGGTTTTTGAATTTGTATGTCAGACATGGCCAAGATGATCCTTTTGCTACAAAATCCTACTCCACTTTTCTGGTAGAGGGAATTTAAAATAGGAGGTGACAGGGACCACTCACCTATCTTAGCCTATCCAGCCTACGTTCTCCCTCTATTGAGTCCTTATAAGATATATGTTTGCACTTTATTGGGCTTGTAACCTAAAATAATCTCATTTATTACCTGTTAGAAATATACACACACAGCATCTTTCAAATATCATGTGTTGCAGTGCTGTGTGTTTCGGGAGGTGGAGAGGAAAAAAAGAGAAGATAAGGAAGATATTAGGAAACGGGATCACAACATCCCGCTGTTGCCTGAGGGAAGAAACATCTCTCAGACCTATAAGTCCTACTTTAAAACAGAAAAATCGAAACAATCGTGTCTTGCCTTCAACGTATTTCACAAAGCTTCCCGATTTTGATTCAGCCGCGCCGGTTCTGGCGGAGACTGACAGGGCAGGAAGGGGCAGGGTCGCAGGGAAGGCAGCGTTTGCCTCACGAAGGAACGCCTACCCCGCCCGGGCTGTCCCGCCCTCGGGCACGGGAGCTCAGCTCCCGCTTCAGCCCAGCCGCCTTTCCAGGTACAAAACACAGGCCTACAGGGCTGCTTTTAACGAAACGCTGCGGCTCCCAGCCTTTTCCCATGGGCACCGAGCGAGGAGCCGCTCGGGTCTGGAACAGCCGCCCTCAGCGCGGGACCCTCAGCCCCGCTCCTCGCCTCCCCGGCCGGGGACCGCCCGCTCCAGGACACGGCGCCACAGCCCCGGGCAGCTCCAGCGCCCCCGTTCTCCCCGCGCCGTGCCCAGAGGAGGAGAAGCTCCCCCCGTACTCACGGCCCCACAAACCCCTGGCTCCTCTCAGCTCTGTATTAGCAGCTGCCGCGGTTGCCAGCCGGCCCCTTCCCCTTCCGGGCCGCCCTGGGCCTGCCGGGACTTGGAGTTCGGGGCGGGGCCGCGCACTGCCCGCGGAGCCGCGCTCCGGCCGCTGCCGGCGGATCTGCGCGGGTCCCGCCGTGCTGCTCCGCTCCGAGCGGACGGCTAAGGCGGTACCATGAAGAGGAGAGCAGGGGAGCGGGAGAAAGAACTGAAGGTACCTTCCGTTTGCTTCCTGCTCCCCGCAGCCCCGAGGAGTGTGCCCGTGGCCAGCCCTCTCCGCCGCTCGTGGGGCTGTGCGGGGCAGAGCCCGCCGGGGCTCCGGTAGCTCCAGTGGTGGAGCCCGAGCGAGGGGACTCCGAGGCCGCCGTGAAGTTCATTGTGAGAAGGAAGGAGCCCCGGCCCGGGCTCGGCGCCGCGGTCACAGAGCCGGGGGTGCCGCGTGTGCCCAGCGCTCCCCCGCGCCCCCAGGGGCTCGGCCGGGGCTGCCCGGGCAGGGGGCTCCGCTTAACCCGCACATGTCGGATCCCCGTCTCTGAACGAGGGGCACCTCGTACAGCCTTAACAGGAGCTAGAAGCAAAGGCATCTGCCTGCTGGGCAAGATACCTCAATTCAAAAGAGAGCTATGTGGTATATGGGAAAAATCATGCAAAGACTATATGTTTGTTTTTGTCGAAACATTCCCAGTGAGAGGATGCACTGTGTAACTGCGCCTAATTCTTAAATTTAAAAGTACTCTACACTAAGCCTGACCTAAATAAATATTTTTAAGTCCCTTATACCGCCCGAGCTTTATAATGTTTCTTTCCTTGTTCCTTAGTTCAGATACAATGCTGTTACGTGCTTACATTGAAGATGTTTTTTCACTGTCGGTGGAAGCAAACAGGAGTGCTGAATGTTTTCTGTTTCAGCTGTCTTCGAAGGGCTTGTTTTACTACATTGTACAATATTTATTTTTAGCTCTTGATAGTTGTTGTACTTTTACTGATTTTGTTTACAAAATAGTAGTACTGAGAAGCAGTAAGTGACTTGTTTGAAAGCATAGTGCTGTTATTATTGGTGTTGATGAAAGGAAGGCTAATTGCATTATAAATTTAGAAAATGCCTTTGAAAATGGTAATCTCATATACCTGAACAGGGAACATGCTGGGTTTGGTATTTCTATTAATTTACTATTAAAAGTTATTTCACTGCAGAGGCAGGGAAAAGGTCTGATGTAAATTTGCAACTAAGTATTTTACTAGAAAATTTTAGAACCTGTTTGCCACCGTAAGTTTCATTGAGAACTACCTTCAGTGTTACATTTGTGTTCTGCCCTTTCCATATATGTCAAAACATATGCAGATATCCCATCCAATATAAATACCTTGCAGAAAAAACCTCAACTCATACCTTTTTTAGCCTGTGCATTTGTGCTGTCTATCCAAGGGCCTTTGTCTTTCCAATGAGTCTTGAATGTTTTTGGGAATCATTTGCATTAGGAGAATAATGGTCCTTGATAAGACTTGCACTCAAGGATATGTGAGGGGGTAAAAGGATGGTGCTGTGAGCCACATTGGCAAAGGCTGTAGGAGCAAAGGCACTTGAAGAGGCGTCAAGAGCAATATGAGAAAACCTTGAGATAGAGTACTGCTATAGACACAACTCAATATTGTGGGTGCACAGACAGAGAAAGGTGAAAAACAACAAGAGACTTCTACAGGGAATTGAAAGGTGTCAATACTTCTAGAACGCCTTAGGAGGATGTGGTAAATTGGGTACTACTTGAGAGAAGCAGAGTATATTGAAAGTGAAGCAAAATGAGCCTGCAGAACATCTTAGAATAAAGGCTGCCAAAGGAGAAAGCAGCAATCAGAAAAGGGGGGATATGCTAGAAGGAACATACTTTTTTTTTTTTTTTTTTCCCGTGGAAGCATCCTTATACTGATTATTTTCTACAACTTCATTGGAGATGTAATTTCTGGGCTCCTGGCCGTGTGCCAAGTCACCCTTCAGTCCATAAGCTTGGCCATTCTTAGCTTATGTTGCTCACCTGAGAAATGCTGAAGACAAAGGAACAGTGTCTTTATTGTAGTTTTGCCAAGACTTCCATTTAGGTACTGATTAAAATATTCTTTAGCAAACCAAATATTAGTGATGTTAACCCAACCTCTTCTGGAGAGTAAGATTTATAAGGCCTACTGCTGAAAGGGAAGTGGTTGGGTAGGGAAGCTGGTTTGGATTATGTGTCTCCTGGCAATGTCTCTTGTTTTCCAGAATTAAATCCTGAATAAAAGTTCTTGTTTGCTATAATTGTCCGCAGTTAAATGCTGTCTATCAGAATCCCACTGATTGGCTTTTGCTTTGTAATTATGTAGTGTGTTTCTTATATGTGATAAACTGTTCTCTGGCTCAAATTTTCTTGTATGTAGCAAGTTTTGATTTATGCTGTTATAGAAGAACATTTCTGTTCCAAGTACATGTGGTAGAAGTTCTGTAGAGTGCAGTGCTTTCATACAGCAATTTCCACTTTGCAGATCACTCAGTTGGGTTGAGTAAGATTAAATATGTAGCAGAAATTAAATTGTTTGTGCTAGTGTTTGGTGTTCCAAGCCCAAGAGGAGGAGGATGCAAATTCATTCTTGGGAAGAGGGTCTGAAAAAAGTAGGAAAACCATAGAATAACTACTCAACTGTTCTAA
Organism: Drymodes brunneopygia; assembly: GCA_013400955.1. Classification (NCBI taxonomy): domain Eukaryota; kingdom Metazoa; phylum Chordata; class Aves; order Passeriformes; family Petroicidae; genus Drymodes; species Drymodes brunneopygia. The sequence continues at coordinate 486,604 of VZTZ01012628.1, forward strand.
ACACCATGTTGGGCATGCTAATGTCCGGTAGAATATTTCTCTGAGTCTTAAGTGCACAGCAAAACACAGCTATTCTGAGGTTTCTAAAGATACCTTTTTAGCTGTCGCAAGGCATCAGCTACTCTGGTCTTCCCCATAGCAAATATTACTTCTGTGCATAAAACCAGAGTTGTTAGAGTAGATGTTGCTCATTAGCTGAAGAGGCATTTTTATGAACCAGTCTATTAGGGGTTTGCTCATGTTTGTTTGTTTTCGCTTAGAATTCAATTTTAATTAATACAGTTATTTGGATTCTTTTTTTCTTCATACTGTTGGTCAGAGTTGGTCACTTCTTTTTCACTGGGTGTAGAAGTGTGCCATGCAGGGTAAGATCAAACAGATCTCTTATTTGGTGATCTAAGTAGGCTATTTCTTCCTTTTAGACTTGGAAAGAAAGCTTTTTGCTTTTAGAATGTTTATTATCTTGATTGATGAGTTAAGAGTTAGTATTTAATGTCAGACTAACGTTCTTGAAACTTACTTATTCAAAGTGCCTTTTTTAAAAGTAAATTTCAGTATGACTAGGCCAAGTTCTAGTTCTTTCCTGTATGTGCTTCCTCTGCCACTCTTTGCATATTAACACCCTGTGTCATTACCAGGTGAAAGAGAAGATACTCAGCTAGTCTGGAGTATTATTTTCTTTTAAAGTAAAGGTATTACTTTGATGGGTCTTTGGAATAGACCACTAAGCCCAGTTCACAATTACCTTATGTAGCTGTTTATGCTAATTCACATTACTGTGAATACTGACTGCAGAGAATGTATTCCACAGACACTACTGTTATGTTTGTACAGCTCCCAGCACAGCTGGGACCCCAATCCAATAAAGTTATTGCTGTACAAATAATAAATGCATCAATGTGCACATATCTGAATATTCACAAGGGCTTTTACAAAGATATTCATATGCAGTATCACATTTGTGAGACACGTTGGACAAAGTGGCAAGGAAATATAAAGCTTTAAATATCACAAAGCTTTGCATGTGTTTTATTTACAAGGAGAAAATGGGAATATACAGTCTTTCAGCTGAGATATCATTGAAAGTCTTATTTCCTGCGTCATCCTCATTTTTACTGCCTGCAAAATAACAAAGTAAAACAGGTTGCTTCAACTTATTAATGCTCAAGGAAAATAGGCAAGTATTCTCAGAGCACTTCAAAGCATGATTAAGAGTTCGATTTTAGAATTAATGCTGAAAGATGTTGTCCATATAATACAATGAAGTTTAAAAACTTTAATATTGTTACCATGATTTGGTCTAATATTACAATGATTCATTGTTTCCAGTTACTGTTCTACCTCTTAAGATAAAAAACATTATTAAAAAGACCCAAACAAAACAAAGTTTTCTAATTGACAGATTATTTTAGAAGGTGTATTTAGGAAAATTAATGAAACAGCTTAGATGCAGTTAAATAAGCTTCTTGTCATGTCATATTTCTGCTTAGGTAAATGGTGTACAAGTTTTAGCAGAATCAGCAACCAATATGCCAGTGGCAATTTTTGTGGTAATCACATTATTGGACCTTCCCATTATTAATGAGACAATAATTAAGAAATAGTGTTGATAGTTACATAACACATGATTTGTATATTGGAAATGGTCAGGTAGAAGCCTTGCATATGCAGAATAAAATACAAGAAAGAATGAGTGGCAAATGTTTCTTACTTTTAAATTCATCACATTGCTGCTGTTTAAATTGCCTCAGCTGCTAATGCTGGAACCATTACAGTAATGGACTCGGCAAATGAAGGAGAACCGAGACATACACACTTTATTACTGGAGGGGTAATTTTCTCTTCATCTGTAATAGCAGCAGTGCCTAGTATTGATCAGACCATCAAGATACTAATCCTCTGTAAAATTACTTGTTATAACTGAAAATGTGTTAATCCAAATCAGTCTGTGTCCTGACTTTCTACTTACTATTGAATACAGACTATTAGATGGTTTATTTTTTGTGATTTAAAGCCTTTACATTGATAATAGTCGGAGCTTCCTTTGCAAGAGCATGTGCTTAATCTTAGCTATGGCCCAGGGTTGTCTTTTTGTTTTAACTAGAACATCACCCACTTAATTAAGGAGTGCATGTCTATCTTTCTGCTTGGAATTATATTGGTACTTTAGGCTCTGCAGATTTATTAAACGTTGTTTTACATTCAGTCACTTGTTTTTTGCTGTAAATAAGAACAGATCTGTGCTTCACATATTGGAATCTATAAAGATCTTGGAGCTAAGGATGTGGGGAGAATGGCTGCTCAAAACACGTATTTGGGTTTTGTGTATCATGACCTGGGAGGCTCTTGTGTATGGGAGCAGTGTAAGTGCAGTGCCAGGGTCTAGAGGTCTGCAGTTTACTTTGATCCTGGTGATGCACTACATGAAACAGTTGTATGGCAACCTATGCATGTCCCAGTTCTGAATATGGGAAGGCTATTTTTTTTTCCTTTTTCCTCTGTCTCATCTATTTTTTCGTAGTCTTGTATGCTTAATTTGGAAGCTCACATCTCTATCTTGTGTAGGCTCAGTGCAGTGGCTGTTCCAGGTGCACGATACCCTGTAGGACCTGGATGTGGGAGATGGTTCCATGAACCCTGACCTTTCTTTAGACTCACTGCTCTGGACTCCTGCCAGGTGTCAGCCATGGGTATCCTGCCAGCTAATGGTGGGCAAGGAGCATCCTAGAAATGGGGAAAGCTGCCCCGCTGGTTATTTATTTATTTTAAAGACTCTGGTAGCCCATGCATTTTAGAAATTTTTTCTTGTTGTCTAAATTAGATTTTTGCTCTGGTAAAACAGCATTTTTATGTACCTAATTACCCCCCTGCTTTATCTCTTCATTATAATTTAACCAATTCAACTTGTATCATTTGGAGAGACTTCACTGTTTCTAAAAGGTATTGGAGTATCAATACCTTTAGAGGGATTTTGTTTCCTTTTCTGCCTCAGAACACTGAATTTTCCCCTTTGTTCTAAGGAAGAATATGAACACAGTATATGTTCTTGCTAAATTCCACTTTCCCTCGTGAACAACCTCTTTACTCTATTTTTCAGGCTGTAGAGTAGAAATGTGTAGGGCAAATCATCTTGTGTAACAATGTGATTTGGAGGAGTTCACTTATTCAGCTGAAGGCTATGCTACCAAATGTAAGGTGAACTTTAAAGTTTTCGGTTGTCTTGGTAAATTGCTACTAGACTGTTATGAAACATGATTATGTTCTCAAACAGCAACACTGAGACAAAGAAAACAGTCATTTACAAATCCAGTGTTAGACATGAATTTCTAAAAAGGTGATGATAGTTCTTTATTTTTCAAATATTTCTATAGCTTGTAGCATTCAGAAAAATTAAGTTTGCCCTCAGAAATGAGCTAAAGTAAGTTTTGAAAATCCTTCCTGTTTTCTGTAGAAAAATAAAACTTCATGTGAATTGAATTTTGGGATTTGAATTGTTACCTTTCTGAAGAGAAATCTTGAGACACTTGTTAGCAGGTTATCCAGTTTCAGAAAGCTAGGTATTCACCCAAACCCTTTAGTCTTCTGGTTCTGAACTGAGCTTATAATCTTAGAAGTTTCAGATGGAAATTAGCATTTTTAAAATAAATTTATAGTGAAATGTCTCTATTGGAGGTGCAGTACAGGGCATACTTTCAGTTTTATTTTTAGATTTTGAAAACATTTGATGAATAATTATTATACCTTTTTATTTTACATCAGGGAAGATTTAGTTTCATCTGACCCAGGTTAGTGAAAAATAGACAGGTCAAACAGTGATTGCCTGAAGCTTTTTTCTGTTTCTTGTGTTGTTGATGATCAAACTTATGCAGCCTTCAGCCAAAGTAGGATTGGGCTCCCATGCATTTAGTAATTCATCCAATTCTTAAATTATTTAATTACCTGTAATGAAAAGAGCATCCAAAATACCAGATGATCCTCTTTCCTTCAGCCAAGGCTGAAAAGCACTGTAGTGTTTTACTGTTTTCTATTAGATTCACTAGTGAAGTGCAAAACATGGTTATGAGCATTTATTGGCATTTAAAGTATGGCACAGATTAAACATATATTTGAAGCCTTCTCTATAGAAAATTATAGTGCTGTAATTTCAAAACACTTGTGATTAGTTACTGGAGTCTGATTACAGGAGGAAACTCTGCTTTACCTTATTTAGCTTAGCATTTTTTTGCCTTTGTGTACATGCTATCCCAATTTCTAAAAGAATTACGTCTTTATCTCCTAGAACTTGTTCAGCTTCATTTTGCCCTTTTATCTGCTACTCTTCCCACCATTTTTATTTAAGATTGTAAAGTTACTTTAGTGTAACTGGTCTTGTCACCTTTGCCCTCAGCTAATCAAATAGTTTACCTTGAGGGAAGCATTTATCTCCCACTTCCATTATTATTATTTTCGTAGCTGTAAAGATATATATTTTATGTCTCCAGAAGGGTGTAACAGTGAAACGAGGTATTGATCTGCTGTATTTGGCAATTTCTTTCCACCTTGCCATCGATATCATGTCAGCCTCTGTCTGTACTGTGGTTGACCTCACAAATAGCTCTTTATGTTCCCATTGGATTCAAATGATATACTGTGCTCAAAACTAAATCAATGAATGATTATAAAGTTTTTAGTATTATTTCATAACCCTCAGGCGACTGGTACTTCATGCAGTGAATACTTGAAAAGGTACCTGATTAAAATATGTTGTTGATTCTGTTCTTAGGTTTAAAACTGTAATGAAATCAAACACCTTGTAATGTTAAGAGATTCCGTTCTACACTGGCATAAGATTTTGCTTAAAATCTCCCACATCTCATGGATATTCTGTCCTCTGAGTCCAGAAATTTCAAGCACTGGATCTTGCCAGGGATAAATCATGATTCCACATATGCTGTGTATGCTTATGGGGGCAAAAAGGAGGTGAAGATCAGATAAAGATTTTCATCTACAAAAAGTGAGCAGTGAGTTTAAGCAATTTTTGGATTGGAGAACATTGCTATTACTGCCATGTAAACCCATATGCTTGGATATAATTCTAACAGTTTTAACTGGTAAAATTCATACTCAAATGCACATTTAATAGATTTACTTTTTTTTTTACTCTGATGGAAATAGGTAGGATTTTCACAAGCAGTTAAAGGTCTTTAGAGCCCCAATCTTACTGATATTGAATGTGAACTCAAGATCTGGAAGAATCTTCAGATTCCATTCTGTGTTTATTTCTAGTGTAAATTATGTCAATGCAGCAGGTAATGATGCTTTTGTGCTTGAAGGAAATACTTCATTGTCTGATATCTAAATCATGTGATGGGGAACAACTGCAGTTAGTAAAATACTGAACTGAACTATGAGGCATATGTGTATATGTAATCACTGAATAGAACCAGAACAAACTATTTCGTCTAATGATGTTAGGTGAAAATTTTTTGGGCCTTCATTGTACACAGTACATATAAACATCAGGAAAATTACCATCTTTCTGAGTTGGAAAGCTTATTTAGAGTCATAGTCTGAACAGAAATTCTCAATAAGATTTTGTAAAGAAAATGAGCATTTGCAAACATATCACTTTTGCAAAACATGCAAAAAAATTTGTGGAAAGGTGTTCCAATGAGATTAATTTCAAGTAAAATGTTTCATTGTGTATTCTGAGACCATGTAAGTGCCATATTTTAGCTTACAATACAAGACCACTGGAAATTATACCAAAACTCTGATCAGTTTGGAACTGTTTCTATAAGCCTGTTTTTTTCTAAAATGTGGAAGAACATTCTTTTAATGTACTGCAGCTATTATGAAATTTGAAAAAATCCAATCCTATCTTCTATCCACATAGGAGGCAAAAAGTAACTTTTTACTAAATTTGTTATTTCAGCTACTGTATTTGTTGAGTATAATGCAACGCACTTGATGGGAGGTAAGATCAAAAGGCAGTTCTATTCTCCATTCTCTAGCCATTCCCATGTCAGTTATTTAGAATAAGATGGGTTGAATCAGTTATGTGGTTCTTTGCATCTGTGGTGATGGAGAAGGGAAACTTTTGGTATGGATGTTTTACTGTGATGATTAGTTCAGTAGTCAGTTATCTTTTAAGGATGTTCACTGCTCTGCTTTTTTACCTCTGGCACGTGAAATGTAAAATGTGCACCATACTGATGGTTTGTTTCTTTTTAAACTTCATGGAGAAGGTGGTAGTTGAGGAAAACTACATGAACAAATGTTGGTTTGTGTAGACTTACCCTGTTCTTTAATCCAGAAGACATGAACCTTCTGCATTGTCAAGCTTGGGAGGCATCTGGTATGTGCTGTCTGTCGTTTCCTGAGCCTCTGTTGCTGCTGTCCAGGAAAATAGTCCGTGATCTATTCATATGGACACCATCCATCTTGGTTCAATAGGAAGTGTTTATGGAAAGCACTTATACATAGGCATAAATGAAATAAAAGCAGATTATGAGTACAGCCAATGTTTTTATTTCACAGTCTTGTATTCCATTTTAAAAGACTTCAAATTTCTTCTACTTGCATTAGTAAAAGCTCATATTCCTGGGTGCCTATTTTGCTTGAATGTGCCATGGGGAATTTTTTTTCAAAGACTTTGTTCTTCTGAGTTTCTTTGCATTTTTCATATTCATATTTTCAGGTTAGACTCCATAAGCTTTTCTCCAGTATTGTTGTAAGTAAGAGTTGAAACTCATAGGAAATTTTCTGACCATGGGAACTGGTACTTTAGAAAACTTACCATAATCACTTGACTGTTGCAAGTTGTGCTTGATGAGAGTATATAGCAAAGTTCTTAGTGGTGTTATCTTAAACTTTTATAATGAACTGTAGATATTGGTCAGCCTTCCCTGAAGTGTTTTAAAAATGCCTTATGTTACTGAAGTATTTCTTCACAGAAAGAGTGATTGGGCGTTGGGGGTTCTGGAGTCACCATCCCTGGAGGTGTTTAAGAAAATGCTGGCTGTGGCACTTAGTGCCACGGTCTAGTTGACCAGCTGATGTTGTCACATTGGTGATCTTTCCCCAAATTTACAATTTTTGCTTTACATAGGACCATCTTACCTATGTAGAAAACCTTTGAAATTTGTTATTCAGTCCAATAAGATTGAATTATAATTTCATGGTTCTGGCTACCTGAAAATAATTCAATGTGATCGGGACAGTAGATTGGTCATTATCTGTGATTACTGTGATTTTATAGTATGACTTGTGCAATAGAACATATGAATGTAATGCCTACTTAAAGGAGTTTGTGCTCTCTGTATCTGTATACATGACAGACACATGGATTTATGCTTTATGATCCAAACGTACTCCTCATAAATAATGACAATTCATTTTCTCTTCAGTTTGCAAAGCACAGTTTCTGATGAGGGTCTTTAATGGCTTGGTGTCATGACAGAAGGTGGTACAAAGCAATAATGTCACAGGCAGGAGGATGCCAGTGACCCAGTGAGAGAAACAAGCACTTTGCATGTTGATCTGTTTTGTGAGAGGGCAATGCTTGGCCCTGTAAGTGCAGGAGAGATGGACTGTTCATGAAAAGGGCACAGAGAGCTAACCCATATGATCCTTTGTCAGCCTGATTAAATTTAGTGTCAAGTGTTCATTCATATGAAAGATGAGACACATCACTGTTTATCTAATAGAAAAAAGTATTTCTATTTTTCCTGAAGTCTTTTATATGTTAATAGAGGCAAACACGACCATGATCACATAATTTAAATGTGTAAGTAAAAAATATACATCTTTACTGGCAATGGTTTAAAAGTAAGATGTATATGTTTTATGCAAAATAATGCAATTTCATTGTTAATCATGCTGTTCAAGCCATAACTCCACACAAAGCAGTGCTTTTAAACAAATAGAATATACTGTTATTGCACCATTTATAACAGAAATGCTTAGAATATTTAGAGACTGATGCAAAGTATTTATTTTGCATGCTTTAGTGTATGCTTCTATGGTGATACTAATATACAAATGCAGAATTAAAATTCCAGGTTTTAGACCTAATTGCAAGGTGTTAGACTCTGGTTTTCAATACTGGAAGAAGCGCCAGTATTTTGAACAAGGGTTACAAGAGATGTAATTTTTGAAATAAATGCATGCATACAAGAAAATGGAAGAATTTATTGTGAAGTAATTGAACTTCTTCTAAATATTTAAAGAACGAGATGGGGAAAAGTTTAGATATCTTTTCCCTCACTCTTCCTACACTGCCAAATGTGGCTTCCTTAAAACAACTGCTGGGATTTCTGTTTAATGCTATACTTTGCATGCATTTGTGATTTGAAATAAAAAAAAAATAAAAAGCCAAATTTGAGAGAGCCTGTTTGAATGGCATGCTGTCAGTTTGGCTCTTCGTGAATTGGCAGTGGTCTCATTTAGGACCTTCAAATACGTGTCTGCCTGGACAGAATGAGAACGTTTTGCATGTTCTTGAGAAGACAACCACTCCTTGCTGCCTCACAGTACTCAGTGGTGCATGACAGTTGCCCTTCATCGCTGTCTTCTCCGAACTTAACCTTTGACCGCCCACTTTGTTGCCGCGCAACGGTTGGAGCAGGCCAAGATGTTCGTGAGTGATGGGCATTGGCCTGCAACGTGCTTGTCATTATTTGACTGTCAAAAGTACCCTGCCATTGGGCTCCATCAAGGTTTGAAACCTATGTGCAGCAGCCCATATTACTTAACTTCCAAGACTGTCAACAGGACGGTCGAATGTGCATAAAAAATGTGTAATGAATATGTCTTTGATCATAATATAGGGAGATATTTTTTGTGTGCGCTAAATGTATTCATATGAGTTTCACAGGGCCAAGAGGTTGATTCTGCTGCCATGGTAAAAAGTGAACTGTTGTCTCCTGTGGTCTAAGTTTCAAATAGCACAATTTAGATTTGAACAGCTCTGCCAGTTAAACTCTCAGCTTGTCTTGCGTATCCTATCAGCTTTTCAGCCAGCAGTATAAGCAGTGAGATACCAGACCAGTGGTGCCTGAGGTTAGCTGTCAAACTGGAATGTTATTTTGGATCTTGCTGTAATGTAATATCATAGAAGGAGGTCAGGCTGTGTGATTTGTAAAGCAGTTGTGCAAACTTAAAATGACTGAAATGTTTATTTCAGATACTTTTTTTTCCATCTAAAAGTGTTGACGAGAAGGTAGAATTTATCATAAAAAAAACAAAGGCAATATAAAATAGTCATTTTTCTCTCGAGTACAGAATAAAACACATAAAAGAGCATCAAAATCCAATATGAGGAGTCAGGCTGAAATTTACTAAGTAATAAATGTTTGACATTGAAAATATTTAACAGGCAGATATCTGTGTATCTTCTGATAGTGAATCCCAAAGACATTTGGGATGAACCTCCAACTTAATTTAATGAACGGCAATTGTACCCTTGGGTTAATTGTGAATATAAACTTGGTGTGTAGGTAAATCACTTATACAATCCATCATAAATTAACAAATACTTTGAATTGTTTCGTGCTTGGAAGTGTCATATCCTACTTTAGTGGAATATTTGCTATTCACTTGGGCAACAGCTGTCTGCAACTACAATTTATTTTATTGGATTTGAAACTTGTCTGTTTTCTCTCAAAATATATCAGTTCCTTTGTAATTGAAATGGTATATTAAAATGACATCATAAAATATCATTTTTAGAAAACCAGAGATTCACTAGAGCTTGTTCATATTGACTTCTTTCCAAACCAGAAAAGTAGCATTATCTTGCAAAATGGCTATAAAATTACAGGATTTTTTTCTTTCAAGTTTCAAAACATCTTCATGCTAATTTAGTAAAAACAGTAGAATCATAGTAGTGGTTATTGGTTAGATTGCTTAGAAACAAAAAAGTATTATTTTCATAATAGTCTTGCCCTCAGTGTATTTTCTGAACCAGATTTTATTTTTTCTACTTACAGTATCATTTGCAGGAGACCTCAGTTCAGAGACAATGATCTAAAATCCTGAACTGTGTCATGGGGATATTTTTGGTCTTCTTGCTCTTAATGATAAATGCTGTTGCTGTTTAATAGCCCAACTCTTTGATTTTTAGTCTTCGCCAGTGCGTTGGCATGTAGCTACTCTGAAACAGAGTATAAGATGCATACATTCAGATGTTTCTTTGCTTACATACATGCACACATGCATGCCATAAATGTGCAAAATTCTTTGGAAAATGAAGTGGTCTGTTATTAGATGTTAAAACTATTGTCTTCTAAACTCTTTTTCCTGCCCACCAAGTTGCTGTTAGTAAGTTTTGGTTTATGTTTCTCTTTTCTGGAGTAATGTATACGTATGCAATGTGTTTTCGTGAAGAAGTGCATTTGAATTTTGGAAGTGTGTAAACCTGCAATCATCTAAGTGCATTTAAGTAGACAAATAAATAATGAGTATTTAAATAATGAGCCACTGTGTTTGTTGATCTGGTCTCTGGATTCCGAATTCCTTCTCGGCTTCCACAGTTTAAAAAAAATGCTACCATATTTAACAGAAAAACTGACCAGACTATTTTCAAACTAAAGGAATGTTGTTTTTCATTTCAGACAAATGTTGCTCTTTGTTTCACTGTACAAATCAAAGTTTAATTTTTACTGGGAGTTAATAATACTCTTTGTAGTTGTGTTACTGGGGGAGAAAAGTTTAAAACCTTCAAGAACAGATTCATTTTTCCACTTGAAGTAAGGAATACCTATTCCTCCTCTAACCAGAGGCTGCTTTCTTTTCCTATTTTGAAGTTATATTTTACATTTGTGCAGAAGAAACAGAGCATCATTATGCAGTTAATTATGCAAGTGTATTCATATCTTTATATTTACCCAAATGGAAGTATTTCTGTGAATGCTGTCCAGTCTGTGTCATAACTAAGAGTATGCAGTGTTTTTGCTCTTGCCCTTGCAGATCTTTTTATCTTACCACTGTTTTAAAAGGATGTGGAGGAACCTGTTTATTAACATAAAATGCAATAAAAAGTAAGTTCTCATACACAGATAGAAATGTATTAAGTATCAGGAGCTGATATCTTTTCCCATTGCCTTAAAAGATAAAAGGAGCACTGTTAAAGTGTTTTCCAACTTTCTTTAGACATTAGAATTTGAAAGGGAAAGCACCGTGAATAAAGATGACAGCAGTTAAGTGTCATTATTTTGTTTTGTGTTCTGAATTAAGAATATCTTCACTGAAAGCAAAATGTTTTAATCAAGCAAAGGAGCTTCTGAGGTGATTCTCAGAATGGCAGGAGGTGTGCATGTGCTTTTTATTTCAACTTCCAAAAGTGTTCAAAAGCTGCGTAAGTGTATTTGAAAGGTTAAACATCCATGATGCTCTGTGGTGTTACAGGAACAAAATAAATCCTATTACCCAAAATAAAAAAGAAGTAGATACCTTAGGGGAAGTGCTTGGTTGTCACCTATACCCTCTGCAATACAAATATCAGTTTGTCACAAAGGTTGAGACCTTTGTAGTGCATTCTTTCAGGGAACAAATCTGTCTTCTGGCTTTAATGTAGGGGCTGTGAAATATCTGTATTAGGTAAAATAGAGGTTAAGGCACCTTAAGGGCACTGAATTCTTATCTCTTTTTAGTAGCAGTGGTGTCAACATGTACTAAAATGTGATGACCTACTCTCCTCTTTGATAAAAAGGAAAATGACCTGTCTGCTGTGGATGGTGATGGAGTTGCCTGGGGCAGATTATATTGTCACCTTCTTTAGTATTGGTGTGTAGGAAAATAAAAAAGGCCAGGATAGTTCTGTTTACCACAGAAGTATTTGACATTTCTAGCTACTGATAAAATATACTCAGGGGTAGAAAGAAGAAACTGGAGTTCAGTACTAAACAAGGTTATTGTGTGAGCCCTTGGTATCACAGGATGTATGATAGGTATCAAGAAATTCCTTCTGACCACTTCAGACACTCATGGTTCAAGTCCTGAATTTAACTCTGCTCTCCACTTATCCGGGGCCTTTTGGTACACAGAAGACTGACATGTCTTGAGTCATGTCTTGAAATTCTGATGTACCAGTGGACTGTGCGACTTAATTTAATCATGCACATAGTTAATACAAGTAACAATATTTCTTGTATTCTGGAAATAATTGGTGTCACATTCAAGACCTTTTCTCAGTAGCATCCAGAGCATTTATAGTTTTGTAACAACTAATTTAGCAGTCATTGTTGTTAGTCATTGGTTCTAGCTGTAAGTGATGAAATATATATAACTTAGAGAGTTGATTTAAATTGTAGAGCTGGGACATCTAAAACTGTTAAATGTACTTTAAGCTTTTAGTAATACTTCTGTGCAATTCTGTAAAGGAAGGTGTGCTTCCTGCTAATCAGAAACTGGACCTAAGGACGAAGGAAAGATTTCTGTTGCACTGTTTATCAATATTTGAGTAGAATGGGTTTCAGCATTTCTTCATGTTTTGCACGATGGCAATGAAATTTAGATCTCTTGTGTGAGTTCCTTGCATAATAATCTTGTCTCTTGTTGGCATAAAAAAATTTTAAAAGTTTTGTTGTTAGAGGTATGAGGCTCCAGGGGATGGGAAATTGACTTCCTGTTGCCAAACAGATACTGGTTTTTGCATTGTTTAAAAACTAAAATCTGTGCTCAAAATGTGCATTTTTGTGCTGGGTGAAATCATAAGTGAACATTCATGAGAGAAACTGAAAAAGTTTCTTTAAAAGGTATGAGTGCCTTTTAAAAAAAGTGTAAACCCCATAACTTTGGTCTAGTTTTGGCTGTTTGCAAATCAAGCTCAATAAGGTATTCATGAAGAAGGTAGAAATCTACTGGTATTAGGTTTAATGTCAGTAGAAGATAAAATTTAGAAAGTCAATGTTAACTCATTTAAATCAGGTCAGTGAAGTGTGTCTTGTTAGATTCTGAAAATTCTGACACTATTCTGAAGCTTGAATAATTAACTTTGGCTTTCCTTAATTGTTTAGAAATTCTTATAAGACATGGGAAAGAGGCGATAACTGCCAGACCATACTGAAAAAGGGCTTTAAGCAGATAATTCTTTTCAACTCATTGAAATGTACGTAAGCTATGGCAATTTTGCCTCAAAAGTCCAGTTTCCTTAAAGTTGGGAGCTATACCATGGTATCCAGTGCTATAAAGTGGACTTCTGCTTGAAAGGATTTTGAGACTGGTGAGGTGATGAATTAAATCAAGGTTATTTTAAACTATTGAAAGTATAGCAATATCTATGGAAATATCAATTTAATTCTTGCATCTTTTGGTTATAAACTGATACCTGGATTTAAAACTGAAAGAACAGTCCTAAGAATTTGGATTTATCAAGAGTTCTAGAATGTTTCTGATTGTATCTCAGAAGGGTGGTAGCTAGTTACGAAGTAAAAGCTTATTGCTTTACATCACTTTTCTCTTTCAATTTTTAAGTGTATATAGAATTGAATATTACATTGTCTCATACTTAACTGCCCATGATTTTACCTGAGTTTGTGATTAATGAGTGTTTAGAAATTTGCATTAACAAGCCCATTTATTAATAATTTTTTTGTTTCATAATCAGTGGAGGATTTGTTATTGTTTTCTTGTAAATACTTTTACTCCATGGAATTTAAGTAAAGAATAGGATATAATCTAGTTCCTTTGGAAAATAAATTAGAGAATGAAGTCAGTAGTAAAGGTGGGCAATGAGCAATGATGGAACAAAATAAGAACTCAAGAAAGAGGAACTTGCTGAAAGATGATAAAATACTAAGGCAATGTGATATTTTGGGAGGAAGATTAGATAACTGAGTGATAAAGAATCAATAAAAAGTGAGTTACAAAGCCAGACATCTAGTGGATTCCTCTGTAATATTCTAGCATTTATTTGACTGAAATGTAATGAGTGACTGTACCATATGTATAAATGAATTTACATGTGTGGTTTGCTGTTTAAGAGAGGCTGTTTGGCAATGTAAGTACATCAATTTTTTTTTAAAGGCAAATTATTTTTCACTTGGGCATCAACTAATTCTTGTTTCATGAGGAGTAATGAGGGAGAGTAAGAAATTGGTACTGAGGGAAAAATGGAAGATTTTTTTTAAAGCATGGAATGTTAACATAGCTATAAATAATAAAAATGAAAAAAAATCTAAACAAATCGTTCTGGAGAACACATGACCTGCTTATGCATAAGTACCTTCTGTGCCTTGGCCATTGAGTCCTTAAGAGAGGCACCTGGCTGAAACAGTCTGAACTGCTTAGAAAGGATTTTCTTGTTCTTAAAAAACCTTCTTTGCATGTGGAATCTTCCCTACTCTTGTGGCCCTGGGCCTAATTGTCTCTCCTTTCTAATTTAGTTTTGAAATTCTTTGAGAATTCCAAATTTCATCTGTGTGTGCAAAATGGCAGAACTTTGCATGCATAATAAGAGCTCAGTGACTTCTTGACAGTGCCAGTGGCGTGATTAATTCCTGTGCATAATATATTCAGTCATGCTATGCATATGCAGTGACAGTAGAAGCAAAGGGGAATGAAGGGTCCCTATGGATGATGTCTGGGGGAGAGCTCTTGTCTTGCTCTTGTCAAATACGTTTGTCTCTCCGTGTATCCCCACAGATTTCCTTCTCCTTGGGCTTTGTGCCAATGGCAGCATCTTCCCCATCTGGTCAGTATCAGGAACGTGGGCCACACCTCAACCTCTTCCATCACGTGCTGGCAAGTTTGTGTGACTCTTGGTACAGAGGCAGAAAATAGAAGAAAGCTAGCATTTTCCTAAGGACCTTTTATCTAAAAACCCCTGGTGTTTGCCACATTGAGTCTTTTCCTGTTAACAAATTGCACTGTTTGCAGAAAATCATGCCAGGTGTTTGAAGCAATTTTGTATCAGGTGATGTAGTGCCTCATATCCCAAATATTAGGCTTTTGATTGTGTTTATTCTTAGGAATGTTCCAGACTTTTCTTGGGTAACCTTACAGTGCTAGTCAGTTGTGTTTGTAGCATGCCTCAAAGTTGTTGTGCTTCTACAGATAATTTCTAGGCATTATTCCAGGAATAGTAGTAAAAATATTAAGATATTAGAGGTGATTAAGAGATTTTTAATCAGGGTCACCAAAGCTCTCAAACTAGAAAATTACCTCAATCTCTTTTCTGACACAAGCAGTTGCTCTTGCAGGCCCTAAACTGGGATTCCGTGGTGCCTATAAACGTTAACAAGGAGCCTTAGAGAACTTCTCCTGACAAGCCAGTACAGCTTTATGACATTATGCTGGCAAAACTCTGTGTGTCATATTTGTATCTGCATATGTGGAAAGGTATAGTGTGTTTTGCTAACTGTAGTTTTTAGGCAGGTATGGTGATTTGATGTCAGGCTGCACATATTTCTGTATCAGAATAAACAAAATACTTCTATCTCGTTAAATTAATAAATCAAGTAGATTTTGTAGCTGTGTTTTAGTAACTGGATAAAATATAATTTAAATTCTGGCTGGTTACCAATGTTTATCAGTGATGAAAAATTACAGATTAGTCTGTGTTTCTATAATCAGAACATTTACACAATGGATATATTGTTACAGTTGTCGTTTTAGTTCTGATTATTACTCAGTATGTCTATTGCAATTTTCTCATTTACAGCTGTTATTGAGCTCCATGTGTAATAGATGGAATTACTGTGTCTACCATTTATTTAATGAATAGCCTACAGAAACATTAGTGTTAATAATATCCACTTAATGTACACAACAGTTTATAATATGGAGAGATGAATAATGTGTTGCACTATTTAAATTTTATTGGAATGAGATAAATAGATCTGGTGCATTTTTGTTTGTGAATGCGATGTTAGAGTCATCTGGGGGATTTAAAAAGGTCAATTCTAAGCAAAGTGATTGCAACTAGTCTGTTATCTAATATATAAATAAAATAGTTTAGACTTAAAGCTCTCTTTTTTGGGGGATGCTGGGATTTGAACAAAGGAAATTTTTCTTTTTAAAATAAATGAGAGTGTCAGCTGTTAGTTTGTTCTTGATGGGAGCTGTTCTGCTAATAAGGAGAACTGAGTTGGAAAACTAACAATTTGGCAAGGAAGTGTACATGAGACACATATATTAAACAGAACTAAACTAAATGTACCAATTTGATAAATATGACATGCAGCTCTGATTAAATAACAAAAAGAGCAGCCTGTATAGTAAGCAAAATCAGGCCTTGTCCAATGCAGACAGCTTCCTAACTGCTCCTGCTCTTTATCTGCTTTTTTGGTTTAGATCGATGTAGAAAGGCTTGATTTTGGAAGCTAAAGAGGGAAATATTCCCCGCCTCTGTTTTGAGTAATTTTGATTGTATGAAAGAGGAACTTCATGGCCTGATTTGTCAGACTTGGTAGGGCTTCTTTAAACTGACTCTTCAAGATACTATTTTTGAGAAAGTTGTTGTATTACAGGTAATAAGGATATACTTTGGTGTCAGGAAAAAGCATTGTAAAATGGAGCAACCATAATTGAGGGGTTTTTCCATTTCTTTTTTTTTTCTGAATAAATAGGCACTTGAGTAAAATTTCCAGTAAATGTTATGTAGCAGTTTCGCTGTTTGAGTCAGAGAAGATGAAGTTTGAGTTTCTGACAGCACTCTTTAAGTTCTGATATTTTCCTTGCTGTGTTGAGGCAGGTTTGATAGGTAAAGGTACTATGTATTAGACCAATTTGTAACGGTATAAAAGTTAGGCAAGGCTGAAGAAGAGCTGATGTGTTCTAAAGCTAGGACCTTGCCTGGTGGCTCTGGGTGGTTTTGTAAGGGACATACCCATGGCTGTTGTAGCCCACTGTATTTTGGGTTAATTGCCCTCACACCCCCAACATGTTCTTTACAGCAGACAAGCTGTGCTGTGCAGACCAGTGAGTCTTTGTTGCTGAAGTTACACAGGTCATCCATTGTTTAACTCCACAGATCTCAGAGGAACTCAGAGAGATGTTGGCATATTCAGTTGTGAATTTTAATGGATTCTTTAATTGTAGTTTTAACTCTGTGGTAAATGGTTTAAAATGACTGTGTACAGAAAACAGTCTGCATTTATGTACAACTGAGGGATTCTTCTACTAAATAAAATACAGCTACCAAGTCTTCCTGCCACAAGACTTATGTCCTCATGGCTGTGTATCCATAAATTCCTTAACATTACCAATGCTTTGCCATTTAAACACTCTCCATTCTGAGCCACACTGTGGTGCAGGGATTCATGAGCAGTGACCTACCAGCATTTTAGGACCACCAGAGGACTGCAGAGAGCTATCTGGTATTTTAATTCTAGTCCCCCAAAAATACCTGGTGTTTCAGAGAAGGTAAAATGTGTGCATCACATACACATGCTTTTCTTCTGGCCAGTTGAACAATGTTGTGATTTTCTTCCTTAAAGAATGTGTTATGTGTTACTAATTTGGGGCCATCTATGATTCTATTACAATATAAAGTAATTTACTTCCCGCTTTTATGTGATTATTTTCTTAAAAGTGTAGAGCTTTCTAGAAGTTCTGTAACATATCACACATGAAGAATAGCACAAAACTGATATTTTAGTAGAATAAATTATTTTGGTATCTTCAGTGTTTTCTCTGGTTACTCTATCAGTTCTTTTCACAGATTTTTTTTTTCCTTTTTTGCTTACTACAGAAAAATTACATCAAATGCAGGATAACAGAACACTGTCAGACTAAGAAGGTTTTATATGGACAGCATTAGACAGGAGCAGAAAGATCCAGTGCACTAATAGGCACGCTCACATGAGCTACCTAGTCCATTGACAGTTTCTTCCTTTGTTCTCCCTCTCGACCCACTTTCTGCCAGTGATTTGTGACATATTTTGTAAGAGATCAAATAAGCCCTTGACACCTGATTGCAATGTAGTGCTTGTTTACAGTTGCATTTTTGAAGGACCTCTAGACAAGATGGAAGGTTTAACTTAAAGTAATTAAATTTGCATCTTCTCTGTGACAGGAATTTTCTTATGTGTGTATCCTGTTGAGCAACTTTTACTGTAATTGGCCATGAAGTACCAAAAGAAGGATCCAGGTAGACAAAATCATTGTTGCCTACTACTAAAATCTGTCATGGTATTTCTTAAGGACTGGCTTGTACTTGGCTTGTGCCATGTTCTTTGAAATATAGTCATGCCTACTTTTTTTATTTTTCTGTTATTTTTAATGTGGACCCTGACTTGAAACACAAATTAAGCTGAAATTGATGAATAGCATTTTCTATTCACATTTTAAAATCTAAAGAACTATTTTATAGTTGCTTTGAATTCAACATGATTAATTCATAAGTGGTTATTGTGGTATATTTTGGCCATATTGATATTGTTGAGTTTCCTCTGATCAGTGAGATTTGAAGTAACATGCTAGGATGTTCACCTAATACTATCGAAAGTGGTTTTATGAGGACCAAGAATTATTTGCATCTTGCATGACCTGTCCTTATGGCTACTTTTGAGTACAATGTAGGTTAGAAGTAGTAGTAATTTTCAGCCTACTGACTACAAGTGAGATTAATAGCTTTTGAAAGGGCTGTAATGAAAGGCTGACCCAACTGGCTTTTGTATTATACCTTGTTTATCCTGCTCTCATCTCTATCACCTTTGGGCTACAAACAAAATGTAATTTATGTTAGCAATGCTTCATTGAAGGTGAAAGGTCACATTTTTAATGAGGGTAGCCCTGATTGGGATTCAGGTTTTAAAATGTTGTGTGGTAGAGTACAGTCAACAAAGTCCATGTAAAGAAAACGATTGCAGGAAAGGGTGAGAAAACATTATTTGAGCAGGAATAAGAACACTTTCTTTTATTTAAAGTTCAACTAGCAGAAGTTAAATAGCTAGGAAAAGGGATTTAACAAAATACCAGCAATGTGATGCTCAAGAGCAAGAAGCCTTTATAATTTTGGCAGAGTGGTGGTTTCTTTGTACTGAGAAAAATACTTTGCAGATAATCAATTTCCTCTTTTATTTTATGTTGATGTTGTTTGCTAAAAACATCTCTTTCTCTCTCTCTCCCTCATATCTTTCACTTGAGTGGGTCAGAAATGGAATGACCACCTGTGCTTATTCCAGGGAGAACTTATCTGATTTGGAACAGTTTACCAAAATTCCCAATTGGGTTTGAGTTTTCCCTTTAGAAGAAAAGTTGCATTATGTTCATGAGACTGAGCAATGGTGTCCATTATTGGTGTGTTCGCTTTGGTAAAGCAGAGCTTTTGAGTGGTATGCTTTAAAAATGATCCTTCTGGATTTTTGTCAAATGGTGTTAATAAGATTTCAATACAAGACTTACAATTTTATGAAACATGCGCCCTCTCATAGAAGCCAGATTAGTTTTAAGAAGGTTAAAACTTTAAGAGAATTCTAGTCAAAAGTTTAGCAGGTACCTGGGGAAATTTTAGGGTAAATGCAACGAAGGTAAAGTTGTCAACTCAGAGTAGTCAAAAGCTGATTTGAAAGAAATTCTCGATTTTGGATTTTCAGCATTCAGATACTTGCCCTGTGTTACTGGTTCTTGCCATGAGTCTTACTCTCATCTTTCACTTACGTGTGGTGTTTGCGAGTGACACAGTGCTTCAGTTATGTTCAAGAAAGGATTGGGAAACACATCAGGGATTTTGAATTTCCTTAATTTTTGTGGAAACAATGTCTAACCTGGGCTTAGTTCAAAGTCTGCATAGAGAAGAGTAGTGGAATGAGCCTCTTTGGTACTTTACAGCCAAATTATCTTTCATGGAGACAGATTATCAAAGTCTGAGTTTTTATACCTTGTTTTTTAACTGTATATATTGACTGTGCAACGGTAACCTCTGTGCAAAACCATAAGGCCCACAGGATTCAACTTGTGTGGGATTTCAGAATGAAAGTTTAAGAAGGCTGCAGGCTAGATTGCATAAGAGCTGAAGTACTTTGAAGAGGTTTTGTGCTGATGTCAGAAACTCTTTTTCCCCTGATTTTGGATTGTTTTCTGCATCATAACTAAATATTGCATTGTGCCCCTATCTGACAGGAACTGTTTATTCCATGGTGATATGTGAAGCAATCTATTGAGGCCCTGCTGTGGCTGTTTGAACACAGGGTTTCTTTTCCTTCTCCCCAAAACTCCTCATCCTGTAGCTGCCCCTGACTTTTTAGCAGAGGTCAGGGCCTTGCTGTGCTGCTCCTGCAATGCCTCTCCATCCATCCTGCTCTCTCCCTTCTTCCCCTGTGCCTGGGCTCCTGCTGTCTCTCGGCAAGGAACAGAATCACACTGTGCTTCAAAGCAACATAATGTTGGGATTCTCCTTCTTTTCATCCGTGTCAATAGGTCCTGAACTATTAATGCAAATCTTCAAAATGATCCTTTTAGATTTACACTTGTTTTACATTATTTTATAATTAAGTTTTAGTGTTTAAAGAGAAGAAAGGAATAGAAGTTTTTGAAGTGATTAAATATTAATTTTATTCACATTTAACCCTAATTTACATTAGGGATGTTAACTGAAAGGCAGATCTTTTGAATTCAAGATTTTCATTTCGTTTTAGCCTCATTGATGAACAGTTAGATGTTGTCATATAAAGTGTCAAGGTCCACTGGGATAGAAGGAATAATAGTGCAATCTTGTACTTTTTAGGATGGTCTGTTTGTGATGTTTACTGTTTCCTAACAAAATAAAACAAACAAAAAATCAGATTAAAAACTATTTTGTCTAAACTAAAACTGAAATTTGAAACAAAAGCTCTTTTCAAACCACTAGAGAGACTGTCCTGCTTACGGACTCTGGCAATTCTTCTTGTCTGTCTTTAACAGGACTTCTGTGACTTAGAAGGCTGATTTCTATCATATTTTACTGAAAGGTATATCAAGGAGTAATAGTGGTGATAAAATGTTGAATTACATATGTGATATATGCATATTAGATGCAGGGCTGTGAATTTAAGTAAATACAAAAAAATTGTGTTGCATGCAGCTACAGGTAGGTGTGAAACCGACCACTGATGTTTATTTCCTTTCAGAGAATTAAATTAACTAAAATGCACTCAGTATCCTTCTGTTAAGATCTATAGCTCTTACCCGAGAGTTCAGGAAATGTAGGATTTATTTCTGTGATTTAAATTGCTTACAGAGCCCTGGATAAAAGTTCAGTGTTGGTGGTGTATAAACTGCTGTAGCCT
Source organism: Drymodes brunneopygia (assembly GCA_013400955.1). Lineage (NCBI taxonomy): Eukaryota > Metazoa > Chordata > Aves > Passeriformes > Petroicidae > Drymodes > Drymodes brunneopygia. The sequence continues at coordinate 507,795 of VZTZ01012628.1, forward strand.
TTTCAATGCATTCAGTGCTTACACTTGCACAAGTAAAATCCTGCAAACGACACAGGTCTTTGTGTGGTGTTTAATAAATGATAGAACTTTGAAGAATCCTTGAGAAGTGGGGCCTGCATGTGACTGAGCAGCAGACATGAATACATGTTATCCTCAAGTGTATGTAGCAGACAGTAATAGATGCTTGAACAGACAATATGAGCACTGAGTGAATGATGGTAATAACATTAAATATTTACGTACAGCAAAAGCATTTTGACAGCAGAAAAGAGACTGTCTCTGCAGTGAGGTGGATAAACCCCAGTGTGATATAGTATGCCTTTCTATAGGACAACTTTTTATTAATAACTAGCAGCGTTTCTCTGTAAGACACATATTATGATCTACTGTAATACAAGACTTTTTTGGTGTAATCTCCAGGTGCTGATACCACTCCATACCTACACTAAAATGCAAAAACAATTACTGAGTTCAGAAATAAGAATTGATAACTGGATAATAACTAAATGCTTAATATTAACCAAAGTAGATTTTAACCTTTTACCAAAAGCCCCGAGTCACTCTACGTTGCCTTACCTCAGTTTTACATTGAATTTTCTAACATAGGATCTTGCTGGAGAGCTGTGTCCTAAAGAAAGTTGTACTGTGGCTGTGCTTGAAGGGGTTGAGGAAAGCAGGAAGTCCTCCTGCCCTCTACTCTGCTGAGCAGTTTCATAGGAGTAAATCCATTTTATTGATTCCAGAGTTCCTGAAGTGCAGGATATTTGTTTATGTGCCCTTGTTTCGGTTTTTGAGGGAAAGTGCAAATTATGTTTGTAGAACAGTTGGTATTCCTTGCACTGGACTTGTTAAAATAGGTAATGCTTGATTACAACATAATTTTGAAAGGAAATTACTTTATCAGAAGCATAGGGTAACAATTTTTATACTGAGGAACATATGATTTTTGTTAGAGGTTTTTATCCTTTTAAATGCATTTCAAATAGCTTTCCTTTTTAGGAGAGAAATAAAAGAATGGTGACAGTGAATCGAATCTTTTTGAAATACTATATGAAGCTTGTATTACTATGATAAACCTGCTTGCATTTAGTGATCTGTCATGTCATGTAATTAAAAAAATTAGTATTGAAAATGAAGTAAAATTGAGTGCTATCAAACCACTTTTTCATCTATTTGTTTTCTTGTAACATCAAAAGAGAACATAGACCACAATTCTAGAATTCGTTGCTTTAAATCATCAGTAAGGTTGGTTTTTGTTTTGTTTCAGTATTTTACAGCAAAGATAATTCTTTGGAAGAGGATAAGGAAAACTTGTTGAAAAGATGCTTGGCAATTCCTTTCTTAGCAGTGGCTTCAGCGTGGGTATCCAATCAATGTCCATGAGCAATCTGCATCATTTGAGAATATGAATTATTATGAATATCTGAACTATCTAAGGCATATGACCAACTGAGCTTTGGTCAGTCAAGTGTTTCTTGAGCTATAAGGGCAAATACATTTTTACAGCTTTTAAGGAAAGAATCTTAATCCTGTGGAGGAGAGGGCTGGCATATTGCAAGAGGGAAAAAAATGTTATATTCCTGCAAATATGTGAATGATATGCATTGCAGAAGGAATGTGACAGAAATTTAATGTGATGTGTTCTCTTCTTGGAGGAATTTTTTTTTTTGAGGGAAAAAGTTTTGCAGGTGATAACTGTTCTGAGGAGCATTCCTCTGTGGCTGTAAAACTGATGTGGACTACAGAGCCAGAATGTTGATAACTTGATGCCAGGGGATGTGAGCTGAGATGTTTTGAATGGGGACTGCACTGAAAATAAACCCAGGTGGGCTCATTCCACTGTCTAAAGCTTGAAACATAGTCCTTGTTTGTTTCTTGGATATCAAGAGCTGGAAATTATGCAGGATTTAAATTTCAGATTGAATCTGGAATCTTGAACGGGAGCATGCCCCTGGCTTTCAGAGGGCTGCACATCTCAGCATCCTTAAGAAACAATTCCTGTTTTGGAGTAGATGATCTATGTGTGTTTTTCAAGGCAGCTGCTAGTTTGGGATCTTTTTGTATTAAAACTTCTAACACGCTGATCAGGAGTTACTCTAGTTTGAATCATCTTCCTTTCTAACACAGCCTCTGTGTTAGAAATAAGGAAGCATTCTTGTAAAAGCAATAAACAACAGGTTCTTTTATTTCATTGCTGTGGTGGGTTACACTTGGTTTTTGCTGTTAAGGTGCCTTCTTTCTCTTGTGGTCTCTATACTTCCTCACCATTTTTCACTGCTTTGTATCAGGACATCTTCCCTCCAGTCTGCTCATTTGAGCTTTCCAAGGTATCAGAGCAGAGAAAGTGCTCCAGAAAGTACAAGTACTTTCTTTGAATCTGGAAGAGCAATTTGAGAAGCCAGGAGCAGAATTCTGTAAGTTACATTAGGAAGAAATTATTTTTTCAAGCAACCTCTAAGCATCTTGTGATACAAATCATATTTCAATCACAACAGACTTTTGGTTTCCTCCTGTAGCAGTAAGTCTGCTTGGTGGGGATTTTTGATTTATTTTTCCTCCTTGTTTTCTAGTATACAGTTCTACATACTATAAAGTACATTATTTTTGTTTAGTTTAATGAAGCACATGAAATTGGGAGTCAAGAGATTTGAGTCATGGCAATTCAATGCCAGTAATAGGAAGCAGCTTGGTTGAGGGTGATTTTCTGCTGAAATTAGTAGTATAAAGTATTAGCATATTGCTATTCATTTCACTATGATAGATGTGGGGTTCAGATGTAGTATTTTTAATTTATTCATCAGTATATAGACTGTCCATAAATAAATGGTGTTCATGTGCTAAATGGCTAGAGAACATAGACCTTTCTTGCCTTTTCCTGTAAAAATGTTGTGAAATAAAAATGCAGAGACTAACGGCAGGGATTGTACCAGTACCCTTTTTTGGAACATATGCTTTTAACTTGATCTAAGCATGTAAATTAATTTTTTTTACTTGGTAGACAGCTGTACTGGTATTCACATGTGAATTTATATTCATCATGAAATGTGTTTCAACCTCTTCACAGCTTTTCAGGAGTGAGGTTGTGCTGCAAAGTTTAGTTTGTTTGCATAAACTTCAACACTGAGCTGCAGCACTGATCAGCAGAAGAGAAGCAGGGTAAGGGAGATGGGGGATGACTGTGACTCCATCGTAGTGACAATAACTATGATGGCAGGAGTATATAAAGCATCAACATTCTAGCAAGGAATGGAAAAATGTGCAAAGTTTGCAGCCTCTAGGGCACTTTATTAAGCTGTGAAAGCACTCCAGATAAAAATAGCAATGATAGAGTCCATTCAAAGCAGATGGGGGTAAAAATAAATAAATAAAGAAAGAAATACAATTTAATCGATGAAATATTTTCTTAAAATGAAAACTGTCCGGAGCTCGCAGTGCCTGTTAGGGCCGGAGAGAGATGTGTGTCACTAGGTGGCACTGGAACATCGCCTGTGCCCAGCACAGCCGCGCTCTTCTCTGCGCGCCGGCGCTCCTGCACGGGCAAGTGTCAGGGAAATTGTTTTATTGTTAAAGGGCATAGTGTAATATATTCATCTCCATCCCAGGCAGCCATTTAATGCCCTGAAACATGCCCTCTCACAGCTCTGGCCTGTTGGCTATGCTTTTTGGTGTAATAATTAGCAGAATTTCTCGCTAACAGCGGTACTTACCAACACCTCACATTTTCCTCTGTGTTTTTGTACGTGATGGATTGTGCATTCTGTGAATAAAGTTAAGCGGGTCACAGCCTAAGCCCTGTACAACACAGCTATTTTCTGCACAATAGTTCTGAATGGATATATATTAACTCCTTTTTAATCCCTGTGGTGTGTAATGCAAACAAATTCGAGTGTTTTTGTAATAGGCTATTGAAAACTTGTAAGGACAGAACACTTGCCAACTTAAAGAACAAAAAAGGAGAAATGGCCAGGAGCTACAGAAATTAGAGTACAGTATCTTCTACCAATGGCAGGCTGTAGGAGCCTGTTCTAGTGCTTCATGAAGTTTGGTACAGATCACTCTACTTTGTTCTAGAGGATCAGTTCTCATGTGCAGGTTAAAGGTGATGTTTCTGCTGTCATGATGTTCTGCTGTCATGATAGTCTGCTTGATATGAAAATACAGGTAGGGATTCTGAGCTAAACAGTACTTGGGTTTTTTTGCACTTTTCTAGCTGGAAATGATTTTGCTTAAAATTCTTGTGATTGAAATAAAAAGAAAAGGTTCCTGAATAAATGCTGTGGCTAGGGATCCTCATCATGGTTCTTTCCAAATGCAGGGGCTGATAAAGTTAAGGGTTCCCAAAATTATTAAATAACTGTAGTCTTTTTTCATTTAAACTCCTAAGTAAAAATTTAATGGAATTCTTAGGTAATTAATTAGCTCAACTAACAGTAGTTTGAGGCATGTTTCTTATGGAAGTTCAGCTCTGCATGGAGACTATCAAGCCTTTGTCACTAGTTTAGTTGGGAATTGCAGCATATGTAGTGCCAAATGTGGGTCATAAGCTCTCCCAGTTGTCTGTAATTTAATTTTAAAATCCTCCCTTTGAATATTTTTTTTAAATCCTACATTGTTCATTCTTTTTTCATTCAGCCCTTCCTGAATTCTAGTTACTGCTGGAGCAATTCCATTGTAGAAGGGGAAGTAATACAGCATGTTAAGCCAGCAAATAAGAACAAAGGTGGGTCTGGCAGCTTTCTCTTAATGTCAGTTCCTTGCCCTCAGCCTCCCTTATTAATGCAGCTGAGCTGCTGTCACTCAGATGGTTTTAACACAGACATGCAGGCTCCGTGTCAGAAAGGGTGGCCTAGATTTTCGAATTTCAGGTTGAGAGTACCCCAACATACGAAACCACTGTATCAAATTATAAAATGGTTGACTCCAGTCCTTGTAGACATTCTGAAGGAAGTGAAATTTATTTATTCATGTCTTTGACATATCCTCTAAGGAAGCAAGAGAGTTTAGATTTTAAGGTGTCTGCAGTATTTTCGGTTGGATGGAGACTTTCCTGTGTGCCTTTAATTTTATGATAGTTCGGAACAATCCTTCTCTTTGTCAAGTTGTACTTCCACATTAGGATTATTTTTTGTGTACTTGTATCTCTTTATATAAAGGATTTTTACGTTTTCTCACTGTTCCCTCACTTGTACTGATTACTCTGGGCTTTTTGATAATGTTCTTACATGACTTATACAGATATTTACTTAAAAATACAATCAGAAGTTATTTGGTGCTTTTTCTTTACTGGGTCATTTCATGGATTCAATTTTGAGTGTCACCACACAGTTCATTGAACATATCTGTATTTTCCTATCAGCCTGCTACAGCTTTAGTGTGCTGTGGATCAGTATGGCTGCCCCTTTTCTTCCTTTGTTTAGGCAACCAATCCAAGTAATTCTAGAGTGAGTTAGTACTCTTGGCAGGAATGGTTTATTTATTAAATTTTGGCAGAAGAAACATGCAGTAGTATAAGTACAGGATATTTTGTCTGCAGAAGGGAGCAAGTAGGGCAAAGGAGAGTTGAAATAGTTGAAATCTAGAATGATCCTCTGTGTGCCAGCCTCTCTCTTTTTCACCTTCAGAAATCCAGCCTGAATTTGAGAATAGCATGGAGGAAGGGAAGAGATGATTTTGAAAAGATTTGTTATTACTGTACTACTTCACATTCTCAAAATACAGGCAGAGGTGGCAGCTGGGCTATCTAGAATCTTAGAACAGTTAGGAATGTAGTGTATGGGAAGAAAGGATAGGCAAGAGTTTTCCGTGAATAAATGTACAAGGAAGACTTAAGAAATAATTTTTGTGCATTTCCATTTTAGTTGAGTAGTGCTGCTCTGCAGAATTATACCTGAACATTGCAGGTGAGGGGAAAAGTTAACGAGAAATAAGGTCTGTATATGCAAATAATAGGAATGAAAACTGGAAATTAAGTATTGCCCTTTTCATAAGTCAGAATAGCTTTATTAAAACAGCATTATTTGAAAATATAGGAGTTCTTAAGTTTGCTCAACAAATGTATTCTTAAACGAAATGTTGATTTGCATTATGAAATTTTCCTGGATTTGGCACAAAGAAAATGGCTTAACAGAGATCTTCTTCTTTCATAGCACATCAGTGCTCTCTTGTATTTTACCTCCCTGGCTTAAGAATAAAATGTGAGTAGCCCTTCTTTTAGCTGTAGTTCTTTAACCTTTTGATAGTATTACAGATGTTCTCAGTACTGTGAAATACAGATCCCAAATAACTCCTGGGGTTTTTTTGGTTTGTAAGGCAGAGGAGAATTTCTAACACCAAGGTCTCCTGGTTCACTGACCACTGGTGACTGGCAAAGTGATTAATCAAAACCAAACTGAGAAATGAGATGCATCAAACTTTCAGTCAGTGTGGCTCTGCTGCCTCTTGTTTATTTGGTTAGGCTGTATGTGCAGAACTTCTTAAAGAAATATGAATGATTCTTTGAAGTCTCCTGGTCTAAACAGTTTGGGAACCACTCATTTAGAAAAGTTTCCAAGCTTTATATAAGAAAAAATTCCCATGAGGGAGAATTCATGTTTCACAGAGGTGTCTCCTCCAATGCCTAATTATCCTTTCTTTTCAGTTGTGCTCCCTCTTTCTGGTCTGAACTTGTCCAACATTTCAGACCCTGAATTTTGCTAATTGTTGCCTGCCAACTTAACATTTAGATGTTAGCTTTCTGTTCCCCATGTGGCTTATTTTAGAGACTGTGAACAAAACAAAGTCTTAAAGCTTCAAAATTAAACAAGTATGAATTGTTCACTATGAGATGTTTCTTTAAATGACTTTAGTTGAAAAAAAAAAACCAACATTTTTCAGAAAACCATATAGCAATATTTTTCTTGAATTTATATGCCAAAATTCAATTCCACAGAATTTCATTAATAGTTGTCTTATTATAAAGTTGAGTCAACAACTGTAGTATTTAGTGAATGTTTCCATCATGTGACTGATGGTGTAGTGCATGCAAAGTTGGGAAATCAGCATATAATAAATACAAACCAGTGTTTGTGCATTTATAACACAGGTCATTCTTATAAATCATAGAATCATAAAATAGCAGGTTGGAAGGGAACCTCAAGAAGGATCTGGTCCAGTCGTGTAAAATGTTACAAATTCCACTTCTCCTCACTGAATACACTCGTACAAATTTTGTTGTGTTAAATTTATGTGTATAATGTGATCTCTGATTTTTATGTCCTTTAAAATACATGCAAAAAGTGATGCAACTGTATTAACACTGTTCTCCTGTGTATCTTGAAAAGTGACATCTCAGTTGTGCTGTTTTGGAAAGGCATGGATAGTGACTTCATTGCAACCATGATTACACATCAGTGATGGTTGCCTTTAAATTGTTTTGGGGAGAGGAGGGAGAATTGCACAAAGCTTCTGCTCAAAGCCTCCTCTAGCGAGAAACATTGGAAGAAAAATTTGAGTTTATCATGTTCTTGAAAGGGGCAAAGCATGAAGATGGAAGAGCAGAGGTAAGAAGTCTGGTGCTGCTTCTGCAGCCGAAGCCCAGGGGACTGCCATAGCCCTTCCTTCGGTGCATTCTTTTGGCAGTGATTTTGTTTGTTATGGCACATACTCTTAAGAATTACTCTGTAAATGCGTCCTTTAAAATATTTCAGCTGTGTTTCTGGTGAAGTAAATTTCCTTTTGTCTGTAAGGCTTTAAATCATCTTCCTGTCTTTTCATTCTGGAGTGAAGAATACAGTTATGCATTCTGCAAATGCATAAATATGATGTCTTGGAAGGCTGTAAAGGTCTTCAGATTTCACTAAGTTTGTAAGTGCTCTTAGACTTACATAGTACTTACTGTGCTAATAAAATCTCTGAAAAATAATTTGGTTCTGTAAAAAATACCAAGAATCAACAATTTTGTGATGGCCTGCGAAGATGTTCAAATACTGTGTAATGGGCATGACAGGTACAGTATGTGAAATTTAATGCTCTGGCTCCTTATTGATCTTCCTTGTAGCCCATTGCATGGCACATGCATTTGCACTTAGCACCTGCTCTTTCTACATTAGTACTATCTTCTGCAGTGTCACCAAGGGCACCTTAGAAGCTGCATTTGATGCTAAACTGAAGTATTGAAGGAAATGTGTATTTTTTTCATGTCCTTTTCATTTTACTTTTGATTACTTTATCTTCTGGGTGATATTTTAACAGTTATGGTTCCCCNNCCCCCCTTTTAAAATGGCGTTATTACACATTGGTTGCTTCTACCTTTACCTGTCAATATATACAGAGACCAACAATTCTGCCAGGCTTGTTATTTTCTGGAAATGATGAAAAGCTGCAAGAAAATTTATGGTATCTTTGATTTTGCTGGTAGTTCTGAAAAACTATATTGATGTTACCTGCCAATGTTTGTGTTGGAAAGTTCATTGTCTGTATCTGCAGAAGTTATGAGCCTGTTGCAAGGGTTCTGCATCTACATTTCAAGCTGTGGCAGCCCTTGGGTTTCAATCTGGAGGTCCTTGGCCTGTTCTGTGGTTGTTGGTCAATGTGTTTGCTCTTTGCTACATTAATTAGATATTGAACCCCAGTGAGGTTTGTACGATACGCAGTATTTCCCAAAATAATGTGGTGATTCTTAATGTTTCTTTCTGTTTCCTTGAGTCATTCAGGTAGAAATAGCACCATGTCAGCATTATTTTGCATTCTTGAGTATAATGTGCATCCCCTAGGGCTACAGAGATTCAGTGCCATGTGTCCTGGTAAGAGATTTCCAGAGAAGTTAGGAACCATCAGTATCTCCATGTCATTAGAACATGAGATGAACAGCAGCACCAAATGTATCATTGTTTCAACATTAACCCTTGTTATAGTTTTTATTTTATCCATCTTTAATCTTTATTGAATCTTTTGTCTGTCAAATACTGTTGTTTAGTGTTTCACAACTGCTCAAACCCCCTTGGTTTCTTGGGACTGGGTGTGTAGGGGTGTTTTTACTCCATCATGCAGAATCAGTTCTTGGTAACAGTCACTGAGGTTTCTGTCTGTTGATTTTTTGGAGATGAGCTAGTTAAGAATTGCCGGATTAAGAAATCTGGTCTCAGAAACTTTTGGTTATTTTTTAGAAGCTATGCAAAGAATGACATGCAGGCATACCTCAGTGTCCTTACCTATTCACAAGGACTTACAACCACATTGAACTAAAAGTATCCACTGTCTTAAGTGTTTTCTTAAGTACATGTGTGACCTTGTGTCCATATGTATAAGAAGAAAGCAAGAACTGGAGATCTGGTTGAAACTTGATAATTTTCAAAGTTTGACTGTTCTTACTTCTCACCTAATACATACCACAGACCCATTTAGTAACTGATACCTGCTGGAAGAGGATGCACAGGTGATAAGAAGGAACAAGACGTGGATGATGGTATCAAGATGCTTGCAGTGATGGTAGAAGTTTATTCATAGTTGTACAGAGGAGGCTTAGGGACAATTTGTCAGTCAAAAGTGTCTGTGTTTGAACTATTTATTACTTCAAATTTTTATTATGATTACTTACAGTGCTTATCCATGTGTGACAAATCTACACTCAGCTAGGTAAGGAAATTGCCAGTTGTGTTCCATTAACAGCCACTGGCCAAAGGAACAATGTTCCTGTAGGTTAAAACAACAATTAAGGGGCCTTTAACACTTCAAGGTGGGGAGAGAAGGGATACTGGCAGCAGACATTTTTCACACATTGCTAAGCTGCTTCAATGCATAAATTAACTCTTAGTTCAGTTACATCAGTTGAGTGTGTTGTGCATATGCATGACTGGTCTGTGTGTGTGTGAACCAAAACCTGGGCCTGTTGATTTATGAGAAAGGGTAAGAGAGGTTGAAATTAGTAAGCAAAGCCAAACAGTACCTTTGCAGCAGAGAATATCAAACAGTCTTTGAGACAGCTACTCACAGATGCTGATGTAAGACCTGAGGTCTTGGCATGGCAGTAGATTGTTCATTACGTAATTTTTTTCATGCCCAGGTCACTTGTACTGCATTTTGTTACTTCTGTAGCTGGACCTGTTTGTTTAGTGGAAGAACAGGATTCACTGTGGTTATATTAAATAACAAGTATAATTTATTGTAGTATTAGCAAGTGGATATATGGGACATGAAATATTGCTAGACAGTTATAGGTAATTTTAATATGAGTTTACATAGAAAAATAATAATAATAAGGCATATTTTTGCCCTTTATATAGAAATGTTCTTGACTTATGTTAGGGGGGCAGGGAGGGCAGCTTGAAGTATGCAAAGTGTGGCACAGTATGGTCGTATGTCTACCAATATTTTTGGGAGGCTATATTGTAGAGCGTAGCACAGACAAGGTTTTTGGTAAGTCTTGAGTGCAATGAAGAGTAGGCTGGCAGTAAAACATTTTCATGTCAGTAAATGGTGCTGTAAAACTGGCCACTCCCTTAAGATCTTTTGATAAGCAGAGTTTACAGAAATAATTTGAAGCAAAAAAAAATTTAAAATCTAATATATGTGATAATGGAGAAATAAAAACGGTAACGGTACATTTGGAATGTATTTTTTATTACTCTGGGTTCATTTCTGACATAACTTGGTTTAGTGAACCACTTGAATGATCTTGGTAGCTATGAAGTTTTAATAGCTAACGCTTGGAAAACCTTGTAGTTTAAACAAATGTCAGCTTCAAAATCACATTCCTTCCTTAGGAAACTATCCCAATTTTATTTTTGATAAAAAACCCTAAAATGTGAAAGGCTGTTAGGAGGTGATGTTGTGGAAGTTCCTGTAAAATGGTGTTTTTTCTTGATGGGGTCTTAGTGTTGCGTCACAAAATTTTTGCTACATGTGTAATCTCCCTTCTTTATAAAGCTGTTTATTAAGCATTTCAGAGAACTAGCCCTCTGCTTCAGGCATAATTTGAAAGAAATCCATGTTTTATTAGAGTTGATTAAAAAAAAGAATGAAAGGGAAACTCAGGCTGTGGTGGACAGTCTTTTGTGGGTAAAAAAGGTAATAGAAAGGAGAGATTTTTGAGAAACCAAAGGTTTACCTCTGAACTTTCAGATCTTTCTTTCAGGGCAATAGACATTCTCAGGCATTCTAACCTGATAACCTTTTGGAAAATAAAAGGCTGTTGGGAAAAACTGAGTTGGAGAAGGAGATGATACTTGCTTATGCTTTGAATAGTGTCTCTTTTAACATCTGTCCTTGAAATTTCTGCAAACATATTGGATTGCACTGAAAACAAAAAAATTCAAGTGTTTTACTAATTCTGGTCCCAAGTAGTCTCAAAAGTGTAAAAACTGCATAATGTTAATTGTAAGGTGTAAATAAATAATCAGTGGCTGAAAAAAAGGTTGCTTGCATCCCCTTAGAGTTTGGGAGTATGTCTGTTAAAATTTTCAAAAGACCATCTTTTCTGAAAAAAAAAAACTTTTTTTAGAGAATAATGAGATGGATTTTTCCAAAATAGTGAGTTACAGTTGTGTTTTTTGTAAGTCGACTATTTTGAGTAAAGTGTTTATTTTACCTGCAAATCAAACTGAGTTCTGTTGTATAACTAAGGACTAACATCTGTAAATGTTTCATTGACCCTGCTGTGTCTGTCTGTGACATTTACACCTGTATGGGATGCTGCTCCAGGTCCAGAGAGATTACTTGGTGTGGTGGAGCTGTCATTTTCCTAAAATTCAGGAAAAATACAGGGCAGCAAGCAGGATTATCTTTTTAGAGGTGAATCTACTTACATGGATTTAACTCTTCCTTGTGATAACAACTGCAATTTCTTCAATGAATTCTTCAGTACCTCTTATGCCAAATACTTGGGGGCAAAAAACCCAACTTTTGCCTAAAGTTTTCAGTGATTTTACATGTTAGAAATTGTTGTGACATTGCAGCCTTACATTTTTTTTTTGGAACTAATTTCAGTAATATTTCAGTGTGATTATAATACATTCAGTTTTTATAGTATATTGTTTCAGCCAAGAAAATTATCTGTAAATTGGGAAATAACTATTGTCTTCTGACTTGTTGGATGAGGACAATAAATAGGAACTCTATGTTGGAAACACTGAAATCTTCATAAACCTTTATAGCCTAGATATTGAACTTCTGTTGTATAATTAAGAGAGAAATGAAACCTTCTGAGAATGGTACTGACACCCCACAGGGAAAAATGTCAGCTGTGAAAGTTTTTACCTTGTCATGCTTCTTGGTCACAAACTGTCATTAAGTCCCATCCTTTCCTTATACCACTTATCTTGAAAATAGCAAAACGTGTGTAACATAACTTCATTTTGGCTTGTGCTTTTGATGTGCCTTAGCTGTGTTTTGGTTACTTCTCTTGCTCTGTAAATACAATGCACCACTTCTCTTGCCAGGAAAAATAAATAATTACATGTATAGTGATTGAGAGATTCCAATTATTAATATTCCACTTGCTGAATTTTACAACTGTCTCATTAATAATCCTATTTATTATTAATAAATGAGCAGAGATTGTTAATGTCTGCAGGATGTTCATTGCACTCTAAAACTGGGCATTTGTGGTTGTGATCCTCATTGCAGAGTCAGTCAAAATAGCTCCAGTAATACTCACAGCAGCCCACAAAATAGGTATTTGCAGAGGTTTTTGCCTGTCTGAAGGCCCAAGGTGAACACTTAACAAAGTTTCTAAAGCATGGTGACAGGGAATGGAGTGCATTAGATTGTGTTTTCATGTATTGGCATCTGTGTGTTTAAAATTCGCATTGTTTTTTAAAACGTAAGAAACATAATCTTGATATCTGAGTAAACTGTTACAGTGTTGATAATTTTTAAAATGTAAAAATTTGATTTAGAAAAATGCTTTTTAAGAAGCCTGGTACCTTCAAGTAAAGGCAATTATTTAGTTTTTATGTAGGGGTTTATGTGTTTGAAGAGCCAATAAACAATGTTTATGTAACTGTGCTTAGACTTTGACATCAGCCAGCTGGTATAGCCAGATACTCAGTTTTTCTTTTTTTTTTTCACTTTTTGGAGGTATTTGTGAGTAGCTTGATGTTTTTGACATCTGTGTGACAGCTTCTTGCATAAGAGATGAGCAGCATGTTCTACCACCCAGCTGTGTGTATTAGTCTGCACATCGAGCTGAAGAGCAGCACTTAGCCAGATCTGACAATCAAATGTGAACTACTACTACCTATACACAAGAGTGCATTTTAATGTTGTGTGCTTTTTGCCAGGAGCCTGATACTTGACAAAGAAATTGTCAGAATCTCTCTTCTTCCCCTCCTTTTTTTTTTCTTCCCACAGATATGAGTCCGTGTTAAAATCTTATTTTTTTCCCTGCAGTTTAATATGGTTTATCTTACAGATAACAAAGCCAGTCTAATGTTTTCAGCAATTTCATGTAATAAAATTGTGGCAAGCTTTTGGTAATAGAGGAGTGTAATTGTTTTAGAATATGCAGGAAATCAGTATGTCATTTTCTACCAACTTAATCTGAAGTTACAATCTGCTGGGTTTCACCAATGACTACATGTCAACATACCAACAACCTGTCCCCAAAGAAAACTGAGGACATAAAGAAATCACACCACCAGTTCAGAAATGTCAGTGCTGCTCTTCTCAGGCTTGTTTGGAGTTGGTGCTCAGCACATTGTGAGTGTAGAGATGGGTGAGAGCCACCTGCTCTTATTGTAGTTTGACTGATCTATGAACCTTAAAATCCTCTACACTTCCACCTGACTTTAAACCTCTGTCCTTTTTCTTGATGCTTAAATTTGAATAAATGGAATTCATTGTCACAGAATGCACAGTTGTACTCCATAGTTCAGCTTTCCTTGTTCATGTGTTTGCTATAAGCCAGGAGTTAGTTACTACATGGGATATTTTTTCTTCCCTTTTTAAATAGCAGTGCCAGAATAGCAAAGATCTGTTTTGACCTTGTTTTGAACTTGGTTTTATGAAAGTGTTAGTCATACCTTTTTTTTTTACTTGCTCTGTTTCCCTTTGTATTATAGCCTTAATATTCTTTTTAAAACAGTCTTCTATTTCCATCCCATCTTTCTCTTACAACATAAAAATATTGAGTGAGCTGCAGCTTGAGTTGTTTCTTGTGCTAGTGTTTATGTAGTTGAAAATATTGCAACAGAAATAAGAACTTGAATCCTGTTGCATATTTAAGCATTATGGCAGATACATGATCTTTGAGTTGGAAGTAAGTCAAAATTTGTTAATAATCAAAGTTTGTAAGAAGCAATCCTTGCAAGCTAGAAGAAAGAAGTAGAGGAAGGAGTATATTAATTTTCTAAGCCAGTACTTCCACTGTAATAATATAATAATAATAGAGAAATAATTGCACCTGTTTTTGTCCTTTTAATACAGCTACTTCTATACTTCTCTGTTTGTATCTTGGTTTTTGTCTCATTTTCTGTTTCAATTTTACCCCTCCAAAACAGAAGAAAAAACTTCTTGAAGAGCTTGGGGAGAATAGACTTCCATATCTGACACCAGCCGATGCTGATTTCCACCAGCTGGTAACGTATTTCTTTTAAATCATTTTAAACTAAAATGGCTGTTTGCACTGAACAACAAATAAATCTTCCTTCAAAGAGTCACTGTGAAATCTGATATGAAAAAAGGTATCCTGATGGCTGATAATGCACTTCCAGGTGGTGTGAAATAAGATATCTGGAACCAGGATATTCACAGATAATGGTGAACTTTATTTTTAGGTGCGTGCCCTCACTACATGTAATATATAATAATTAGTCAGTTTCTCATGCTTTGTTGAAACAAAATACATGTCACCATTCTTTTATTTTTTTCTGAGTGGTGAAGAGACCTTTATAGCTCATGATTGGCAAGATAAGGGGAAAATTAACACAGAAATTTAAATTTTGGGGGGCTTAATTCTACTTTCCAACAATAGGTAATTGTTAAGACTGCTAACAAAACAAACTGTGGAAACTGGAATGCCTCAAATACAAGCAAACAAAAGTAAGATCAGGCCCAGCAGCTACATGAGTAGTAAACCAAGTGAGCATATGCAAGAATATAATGAATTAATGGCATTTTTTGCATCTATTTGGGGTCTTTCTAGATCAGATATAGAGCTCAGGGTAGGATCAATCAGATCAACTTGGATCCTGGTAAGACAAAAAGCATATGGAATACCCTGGTTGTTTGAGCAGCTCCAGTGAACATGCTCACATTACACCACACAGGAGTGGTGTTGTGTTGGTACATGGCTCAAAGATGTGCAAGTGTAGAAGAGTGAGGAGAATTTATAAGTGCAATACAGATGGATTTTATTATTTCTTTTTTCTTTACACAAAATACCAAACACGTTCTTTTAAGTCTTAATGCATATGAAGAAACTCTTCCCCCTTTTTAAGAATCAGGCAGCTGACTTTTCTCCTTCCTAGTCCTGTTACATCCCCTCCTGTTTGTTCTCTTCTACCTCCGATGCTGCCAAGAGCTGCTTTGCCCAGCATCTTTTTTCTTTTTCCCATCTTTGTAAATTCAGCTTCTCATGGAGCTGACGTGAAAAGAGAAGGTGGAGCCAAGGTTGGCCAAGTGGAATCTCCTTTGCTCAGGATCAGTAACCCATAAATAAAGAAGACAATGGGAACAAGAGAAGCAGTAAAATCACACCTGCTCAATCCTTAATAAAGTTCCCATACATTCTTTCTGCAAATATAGAATTATACTTTTTATGTAGTGTATGCGTGCATGCTAGGTATTTCTATGTATATATGCTAATCATAAGCATCACAAACACCTTTTGAAGTCTGGGGTGGTTATGAAATGTTACTTGAATCACAGCTGTAGAAATTGCTAGTTCCATGATGCTTAAATGCACTACAGCTGGAGAGGAAAAGAGGGGTGAGAGCTTGAAGACAACAAATTGGCAAAGTAAAATATCACATACAGTTTCGTTTTATAGTCTGTCTTTCCTGGGCAGACCTGCCCTACTCCTTGAAGGATCCACATCTTATAAAACAGTGTTCTTTGAACATGTTGGAAAAGTTAGGTAGGATGCAAGTAAAAAAACTGTCATATCCTGTCGGGTATGGAAGTGTACAGCCTGAACAGAAGTAAGAAATTCCATCACAAGCAAAACTTCCACTGACATCCTCTTTCAATGTGTTTTTCCTGATAAAGGATTTTGGAAATGGGCCCCAAGCCATAAGCTGAAACAATGTAGTGTTTAAAGCAAGTACAGAAGAAGAAAGGGGCTGTAACAAGGTAGTTCAGTACTATTTGAAGTACAGATTATCATTTCATGATGCACATGGCAGTTTGCTTATCAAGGGTCCTTATTGCAGATTCCTAACTGTATTCTGTAACTCGAGTCCATGGGGTGATTCTCTGTGTTGAGTGTCACCATCAGAAGTGAAAGCATCAGTATATTTAAAATCTTGTGTGCAACATTCATAAGAATATTTGAGCATCAAATGTGCTTCTTTTTTTTTCTGTGCTGTAGTTGCCTGTAATGCAGCCACTTCTTTCAGAGTGAGCAGTGAGTTGACCTTTAATACTGCCTGTCAGAGGTACAACACAGAGTACATGATTACTGCCCTTCCCCATCCCCCCAAAACACCAAGGTGTCCACTGTGAACCCAGCAGTCACCCCGTGTTCTGATCCTGTAATTCTTTCCTTATGGAGGGCACAGCCCAGGCACTGGTTGGGGATTTAAAGAAGACCAGGCTGTTTTCATGTGATGTGTCGGAAATGTGTTTCCACTTCCTGATTTCTTCTGAGATACTTTAATGATAAAATAGTTCTTAAGCATGTGATCTTAAAGCACAACCCAAAGGTAACATGCCTGTGACTTGGCTGGCAGCAAAATGTGCAAGGCATTACCTCTGCAGTTCAGGAGGGGAATACAATGTTCTTACCTTTGTAAAATCTGGGTTCTTCCTTTCTAGTGCATGTTTTCAGGGATTTAATTGCTTTACATCGTATTGTTATTTCCCTCCTTCTGTTTCTAATAATTGTTTGGAATTTCATGTGTGTGATTCATGTCAGAAATTCTGTGTATTTATATTTTCATGTAAATGGTTTAAAAATACCTAGTATGAGTGACTGTTTAAATATACCATAATAGCATATGTAATGTGGTATGAATATATCCAGTATACAGAATTAAAGAAATACTGGGGTACTGCTATAGAACTCTTAGTGCTCTTTCTTTCATACAGGGTATTTGCGTAATGAAAAAAATAAGGAAGTAATAATCTTTATACATGACAACATATAATATTCTGCCATTCTTAAGTAAGACTGAAAGAATATTTATGATTCCCATCAGCCTGTACCTTCACATCTGACTGCAGCCTATAGCTGCAAGTCTTAAATTTACAGTTACTGGTTTCACTAGTAGTTGTTTTTAAGGATTTTTTTCACTGGACTGTTCAAAGGCTGGAGATACACAGCACTGATAGAAACAAAAGGGGCAGTTCAGGACCTCTAAAGAAATCATTTCAGGCTTTTGACAAGCTCAGGTGAACTTAGTTTATCAAGTTTGGATTCACTTCTTTGAGTGAAAGCTGGGATCTTCTGTTCTGGGGTTGTAGAGGCACCTTCACCCAGATCTGGGGCTGTTTTCAAGCTTTGGTGTTTGAAGCCAAGCATATAAATATAATTGTCAGAAATTATTCTCTGTAGATACTGTTACAGGGGTTTTTTTTCCTCTCTCTAGGAAGCTAGTTTTCTGGAACCATCAGAATGTATAAAGAAAAGGAGTTAGCTTCACTGTAAAAATTTCACAAGGAATGGTGGTGAGGTTTATAGATAAACCAAGATTTATTATGTGTAATCATTGTTTTTAAAATAGGCTTCCTTTTATGTTCCCTTTTTAGTAGAAACAAATGATCCTATAAAGCCAGCTCTTCAGTGTTGTAGGATAACAGTGCATTATGATGCAAAAGTCTGTTTTCATGCAGTGGTAAATGTGCAAACTTACTGCCTGGTTTGTGTTTTTTAAGGGGCACGTTCTTTGGATTTTAAAATTAATTTCCTGAAAGGCAGGTTCAAATGAGACTTGGAAGTAGATAGTACCAGTAAAGTGGGCTTGAGTTGTACCAGAAGGAGCTCACAGATGGGTTGTAGGTCAGTGTGGTGCTTTGTGCCGGTGGATTTCATTTATCTTTTTGAAATCACTTTGAACATAAGCTGTTAAAGTTTGGACAGATCAGTTTTGTGCATCCACGTTCTCTTGCCCCTCTGCCTTATGCCTTCAGATTTCAGTCTGCCTTAATATGTGTCCCACACCACCTTCCCTTTGCTCCAGACTAGTGATTAACTTTGGGACAAAAGAAAATAGGAGTGATGAGTCCTTAGGAGCTTCACAAGTGCTAATTGATTCCTGATACACTGACATTGCAGCCCTTCCCTTACTGAGGGCACTAGTTTGCATCTGTTTCTTTTATTTATCTATTAATTTTAATGAAATACATCAGAATTCACTCTTTTTAAGAACTTATTCTCTAGCCTTTGTCTAGTTTGCCAAACAGTCTCAGCAGTAGTTAAAGCAGATTTACAGGCAACCAATGAAAGGTGTGATTATGTGATACTCGCTTCCTTAGAAAACTAGATTAACAAAATAAAATTATCCAAGCCTTCCTGGAATGGGAAGCAGTATTGTGCATACAAAGCAAGAAGCTGCTGATTAGCAGTATTATACCTTGCTGGGAGTTGCTGCCTCCACACACTGCTGGATTCTGAACTCCAGCTGATACCAGAGCTGGCGTGGTCACAAGAGGATATGAGGGAAAAGGACACTACAGGTAGGGAGCTGGGGAGGAAAATAAGTCTGGACATTTTCTGTTATCAAAAGACAGCTTTTATATAAAACGAGAGATAATTGGCAGGCAGTGAGGAATGTAAAGATAAGAAAGCATTGGAATGTTAGCAGCGCATTTTTTAATAATTTACATTTTGATTTTTTTTTCCCTGAAAAGTATTGTTATATAAAACTATTTGAGTTTATCATGTAGCCCTCTAGATTTCTGTACATCAGGATGAAACAGAATGGTCTTTGCAACCATTGCAAAAAGAGGAATCAATTTCTTGCTGCTTGATGCTCTATCGTTTATATACTTAGAGGTGGCATTATGTACAGATTCATCAGCTGAGCTGTATGTTCTACTGAATTGTTCTAGAGTCTTCCTATTTATTTATTTGGAGATTTGCCCAGGTTGAAGCCACTGGTACATATCGACGGTTTGTTCAATATACTAAAATGTGAGAATAAAGTAACAAGTGCTGGCATCTGTATCTTCACCACATTCTAGACTCATTCTTGTTAACTTGACGGCTTTGCCTTGTCTTGAAATATCTCGACTCCTGTAAAAAGAATAATTATTTTTCTCTTTTTGTTTTTTGGGTTTTTTTCTCCTTTAGTGGAAGACCAAGTATTCCAAGCTGATTTTCAGGAAATCTGATACAGTACCTGAAGAGCTCCATCAAAGGGTACAAGAAAGCTTTCTGACCTTGCGAGAACACAATTGCTTCTTTCAAGATCTTGTAAGGATCAAAGGAAAGGACTTTCTTACTCCAGTGTCTCGTATATTAATTGGAAACCCAGGATGCACTTACAAGTACTTGAACACAAGATTATTTACAGTTCCTTGGCCTACTGAAGGTTACGATATAAAATATTGCAGTCCTCAAATACATGATGCTTGTAAAGCATTAATGAGACTTAATGACTACTTGCATATTGAAGCAGTCAAGGCATTACAAGGACAAAATTTGTTTGAGACCAAAGAAATTAAAGATGCTACTGTAATAGATAGGGAGCAAAGTTTTGCTACTTCTCTTCTGGAGCAAGGGTCTGTTTCAAAAGATCAAAGTGGTGTTTGTTTACCAGAGGATGACAGAAGCCTAAAGAACAGAACATCTTATAACTTGACTTTATTAAATTATATGGATCCACTACAAATGCTGTACTTGAAACAAGAACCTTACTTTGGAATGGGGAACATGGCAGTGAGCTGGCACCATGACGAGAATCTGGTGGAAAGGTCAGTGGTGGCTGTGTACAGCTACAGCTGTGAAGGTGAGTGATGGCACCTGACCAGTCACAGAAATGTCTGAAATCCCTGAAGCTCTCCTCTGATCCCTGTGTGTACATACATAAGCACACTTGCATGCTGGTCTAGACACGTCATGTGCTTCTGAATGTATTGTGGTACTTTTTGTATTTAATCCTTTCCTTTATTTCCACTAAAACCTGTACAAAATACCTGTGTTTACTGCAGCTGGCTTAGCAGTTGTTTTCTAAGTAGATTTAAAAATGGGTATAATTAACTCCCTGACTAAGAGCCAGGAAATCAGAATCTGTCAAATACCTTTCTCAGGTTAACGCATGTGCATGTTTTCTGTCTTGTAAAATGTTTCATTGAGGTTGAGAACATAATTTTTATGGTACTTTTTATCATATACAGACTTGTTTTGCTTTATGCTGATTTTACTACTCTTCTTTGGAAAGATCATTTTGAGTTGTTTTTGGATAGAAGTGTTACTATATTTACTTAGAAATATATGTATTTTGTCTAGGCATGCTGTAGTGTTAATGTGTGTTTTATGGAGGACTTGTCAAAATTTCTCTAGTTGGGAAGGGTGGACAGTTTGCATTAAAGCAACTGATGACTGACAGGCTCTTCCTTATTTTAAAACCAATTGCATATAGTATTTTGGGCGTGGTGGTGGTTAAAGTGCAGTTGAAGTATCATTAAATATTTCATTTCTAGTTTAAAGTGCCTGTCCCATTTTTATCTTTATTTACAAGCAGACATGAGAATTTTTTGTTTTGTTCCTAACAATGCTTGCACAGAGGCTTGGATGTTTTTTTAAAATGACCCTTAGTTTTGCAAATATAAGATTAGAATTTAGACACTTGATTTGAATTTGCAAATGTTCTGCTATTTTTCATAATTCACAGTGGACTTTTTCTTCTTCCAAAAATCCTGTGATGTTTGCTTTAGAACATGGGAAGAATTTGCATTGACTTCAGTAGGTTTTGGCTAAAGACTGTGATATAAAAATAATAGTTTATGCTCCCACGTGCATTCTCCTATTGGCTTTGTTATTAGTTTTGAAACTCTGTGTGACTTCGTTATTTAATGTACAACTGAAGTCATATTATTTACATTTTCCTGGATATAAAACATCAACTGGCTTAGCAAACTGAATGGAAGAGATTTCCTGACTGGTAAAAGTGCAGTTTTCTTCATGAACTTCTTTCTGTCCTATTTGTCAATGGTGTCAAGTAGATGTGTTGGTTTTTTTTTCCATTAGTGCTGTAAAGAAATATTTTTTCAGTAGGCTTTTAAGTTAAAGGAACTTAAACATGAACTTGAAGTAATAATATTATGTATGAGGATTTATTGTAGTATGCTTAAAACTTTTTTACTTTAACATAAAGTTTGTTTATGGAGAGGGAAAAAAGTCAGTCCCTTTAAGTTCAGAGAGCTATAAATTAACAAAAATGAAAGCTGCTATATTTATTCATAACTCGTCCGTTGATTTTGTTTCTTTTATTCAGCAAGTTAAATAAGTAAAAATTATGGTGTTTTAAAACCACTGCAAATTCTGAAGATTTGATTGATGTGGGTAGAAATATTTCATATATTTAGACTAAAATTATTTTGATATCTATGTACAATTAATGTTTTTGCCAAAGACAAAGTTTTTTTCATAAATACGGTTGCAATTAAAAGTGTATATTTTTTTTTCTGAATGGTTTGGAAATAGACATGAAAACAAAGAAAGCAGGATCTTTCTGGTAAATAAATCAATTATTCTATCATAAGAAAAATTAATTTCACTACTTAAAATTTTTCTGTCTTTGCATTGCTCAAGTTGGGTTCTTGAGCTTTAAAGGGAATTTCAGGTGCCTGCCATGGCTATGGAGCATCGTGGAGAAATGTCCTGCAGTCCAGCTCTGTTTCCAAGCACTTCACTCCCATCTGTGTTCAGGGTGGGGTTGTGATCGTAGATCCCTAAAGCAATGACCTGCTTATGCATAAGTTGGAGGAAATAGATCCTGTTTATAGCTTAGGAACATGCTTTTGTGATTGAAATGACAGTATGTGTTAACGTTTCGTACCCAGCGCATCCAAGAGGATTTGATTTTAGAGAAACAGATTGTGTTTTTGCTCTTCTGATTTTCTGTTTACATCTTTACAATGCTAGTGGTTATAAGCTCATCAATGTTTATAATATTTTTCTTTCCAGTTCTATATAATGTCAATGTTTTGATGGTTTCTGCAGTTCACAAAGACTTCCAGTATTTCCTATATCCTTACCAGGTCTCCATAACTCTGAAACATGAGGAACTTGACATCTTCTTGGAGATTATTGTAATATCTTTGTAAAATCATGTCTTGATTTCTCTTCTTATTTTCCATAAATATATTTACTTGTTATGCTGATATCTTTTATTAGTACTTACTCCATTAATTCATTTAGGATTGAGTTAGCATTGAATCCTCAGTACAGTCTAAAAAGGCTGTCCTAGAATCATTACAGAATACATAATAAAAAGAGTAGATGAGGTCAGAATATTTTTGATGGAGTTGTTTTTCCTTAGAAGATGTACATGAGCTGGATCAGTAATTTTCTGGGAGGACACACTGATTCTGTGGCAAATGCAAACACAAATGAAGCATGTTGATTGTTGCTGGAACTGGCTTGATTCTTTTTTCTGCCGGGTCCCTCACCTTTGTTTTGTCAGTTCTCAGTTCCTTAAACTCTCACTGGTCTCTGAGGTACCTCAGGAACTGAGGGTCTGTGGGGGCTCGGGCTTCCAGAGCTTCATGGCTGGTGCTGATCCACCCTGCTGCAAATGCAGAATCCCCAGGTTGGCAGGTTCTGGGCAGCAGGAGCCCTTGGAGTCAAGCACTCTTACTGAGCTGTGGCAGCTCTGTCACACTGTTTGGAGATGCACAACTCAGGTTATATGGTTTTCTTTTTACTTTAATTTACATCTTTATATCAGTATTTGTTTTGTACCTACTTACTGGATTAAATAGCATTTGAACAGATACTACTGTAATTGAAACAACTTGTTTTCTTGTTCATTTGTTCATTGTTTGATGTCATAATGAAAATTTCATGTTTGAAACTTTGATCAGTATTAATTAGAGTAGAAGCAGTTTTCAGTATGCCAGAAAAGAAATTTAGACATCAACATAATGATATTGGAACAACCTGATACTCTAATTGGTATCAGTGTTTATTTTCTTGTTTCCAGTATAAAACTCTTTCAAAGCAACTTCAAATGAAGTACATTTCTAACAACAAAATAATTTTGCTTGATGCTTTTACTTACATTACATTAGGTTAAGAGTAGGTTGTCAGGTGATGAGAATGGGGCCTCATAAAAATTTGAGAGGTTTCCTTTTAGTGTGTATGCTGCATGAAAGTGCATGAGTGGAAGTCAGGGTGCATATGCAGAACTGGATAGGTTACAGAATGTGTGCTCAATTATACTGCCACTAACCCTACTCAGAATTAATTTACTTTTCAGAATTTATCAAGGAACAGGAATTTCAAATTTTGACCAATTCAGCATTTTTAATAAAACCTTAGCTTACAAGTATCCTATCACCTGAGAGCATGAAGGTAAAAAAATTGTTCCACATTTTAATATAATAAGCTAATAACCCGTATTTATTTCCTGCTGCAGTTATAAAAGTGAATTGCAATCCCGTAGAGTAAGGGCATTTTCAAAAATTGGATTTTATCCATGAAAAGTTCCTAATGGCCAGCTTTCCATCAGGTCGTTGTAAGTTTTGTAGGAAGTTTTATTACTTAGCAGAGCACTAGTTGGTTCTAAAGATGTTCTTTGAAGTAGAGACTTGTTTCAGTTATGAACTTACAGGAGTTGCAAAAAAAAAAGTGAACACTTGAAGTGTGTCCATCTTTGTCTTACCTAGATTTCCCACACAAAAAGAGATTAGGTAAGTGTTTGTCTCTAGATTCTTTACCATGTCTAGTTTTCTTGCTGTGTGGCCTACTTGCTGTTTAACTGTTGAACTTCTAAATAACTGGCTCTGTCCACTGACAAGGTAATGTTAAAAGGTTTAACAACCTTACCATTAGTTGCAGTGATGACTAATCTTGAAGGACCTTTGGTGCTTGTTTCTTTTGTAAAATGCTGTTTATATTTTTTACTCAGTGAAGTTGGAAGCAACATCCTGGCACATAGCCTAATGATGGCTATTTCATTTAATTGGGAATAACAATAATTGAGAGTACTACAGATGTGTGTTTCCTCACCATGTTAAAAAAAAGTCCTGAAACTACCAAAGTTGTTCAGCATTGAAGTCAATCTAACTTTGTAGTTGACCAAGTAACCCTCTTTATATACTGCTTAATTGATAAAAGTCATGGAGTGGATGTTTTTTGCCAGATTGGAATAATTTCTAATGTCAATAACATAACAGAAATATTACTTGTTGAAATAACAGAAATGGTATGTAGAAAATTTTATATTATTTTTAAAGAAATGAGTAAGTGCATGAAATGGTCATGGCTCTGACTTGTAGGGTCTGGCCAGTTGGATTTATGTTCTCAGAGTCACAAATTCTTAGTGATCTGCAACAATAGAATAGAATCCATGTTGTCTAAAAAGAAATGATCATTTGAACAGATTGTTGTGGGTTGTGGAGTTTTTTTTAAATGTGTTCTCACTGTTCAAATATAGCCTCCCCTTCAGAAATGAAGGAATGACAGAATATTGTTTGTTCTTATTTTAGTGCTTTTGTTCCTGATATATCTGGATACAGCATTCCAAACATGAATTGATAAGAACATTGTTGGCAAAATCTTACAATTTTTGGTTTTGTGAATGTCAGTTGCAAGAAAATTTTAAATGTTAATAGATTTTAACCTTTTACACTATGGCTTTTCAGTAATGAGGTAGAGGAAATAACTCTGGGTAGATACTTCTTTCCCATCAGCTGCTGAGAAGCAAAGCATGCTCTGCTTCTTTCACTTTTTCTTGCATGTAACATATTATAAATTGTTATTGAAAGATTGATAATTTATATATTTGTTTAATTGAGGACCATGTGCCCAAATTCTTTTCCACTCTGGAAGAAATCGATCAATCTGTAAAAAAATAATATAACAATGGTCAGTTGGGTTTAATGTCAAAGTAAATGCTTACACTCCTTGTTCTTAGCAATGTGTTGGCAGTGATTCTATTGTCTTAAGAAATGGTGTGTAAGATTATATTTAGGATATAATTTGGCATTACAGTTTGACTTGAAAAGACATCATTTAGGTTTCAGAACATCAAAAAAGTCTCAGACTCTGGAAGATTTTGGAGCTGAATAGCAAAGAAACCTTTCAAAGCTACTTTTACTTTCTGTGCTGTGGAACAATAACCAAAATAGTTCCAGGAAAACAAGTTTTATATTGTTCTGAACCTAACCATG
The DNA here is from genome assembly GCA_013400955.1 of Drymodes brunneopygia. NCBI lineage: Eukaryota > Metazoa > Chordata > Aves > Passeriformes > Petroicidae > Drymodes > Drymodes brunneopygia. The sequence continues at coordinate 533,268 of VZTZ01012628.1, forward strand.
ACCCAAACCTGATAAGATCAGATCTTAGTGCTGGAACATCTCTGAAATTTGAGCTGTCTAGTTAAAAGCATAATGCTGTGGCCAATTTTCTGCAGCTACATTCTCTCTTTCATGGTTCTACCATAATTACAAGTTTGATGAGGTATTGTTGCTACGTTGTGGTAAGCTTTTTACTTCATTGCACCATTTTATTTGGGATGCCAGCATAAAAGTTTCTTGCAGGCCCAAGTCTGTAAATCTCTGCTGACCAAAATTCAAGTCTGCACATGGTTTTGTTATACTTCCATTAAATACTTGTATATTTGACCATTTCTGTATGGCTTACTGCAAAATAAGTTTGTGTTCTTAAGGTGATGGGTATGTGTAAGATCCACATGATTTATTGTCAAATACTTATGATTTAGGTGCATTCAAATGTTTTCACTTGAATGTCAACTGTAATTATATCAATAAATACACAGCATCCAGTCATTCTTGAGGTGTCATAGAGCATTTAATAACAACTTCTTTTTATGTAAAAGTTTGTCAGTGCTACCTGGGGATATGCCACAAATGTTAAGGTGTCTTTTTTTCCCTTGCTCTCGCTTTCAGGGTAGCTTGCATTTAAAAGCAAGTAGCAGCTTGCTTCCATTTGTTACCAAAATAACATGGTAGGAGCAATCAGTTTCAATTGCTGCTGATAATTATAAGGTGCAATAATTTAGAATATAGAGAAAAGGAGACTGTGAGCTGTATTTGAACTCAGTACTTAAGCAATAAAAAATTTATCAAACTGCAAAAAATAAGTCATTTTAACGAGCACATTCCAAAGGTGCTGGATTTATGAGGAGACCCCAGGAAACTTTGATTGAAATTGCTGTCTCTGATTGTAGTTCTATATTTTATTGGTGCCATATTGTGAACAGTGCTGCTGCCAAAGTGAATGGGAAAGCAGCATAACAGAGAGAGTTAACCCAGAAAGGTTACTTCTTTTTATAATATCCATGATGTATTGCATTAAAAATGCCTTGAAAGCCATCCTATTTGCAGTTTTCAGAAAACATTTTTCTTAAATTAAGTTACAATTTATCTGAACAGGGTAGAAAATATGAAAGCCCCTTGAAGAGTTTAGTATTGATTTTTCTGAGTATTTGCTAGCTTTTGTTTTCTCATTTGTGTGCTCCTTGATGGAAGGGCCTTGAGCTGCTCCCAAGCCAGAGCTTCAGTTGGATGAGAACTGCAGCAGTGAAGGGAGGGAACTGGGGCACTGTAAGAATTTTCACTTAGGGACATTTGATTGGCTCTTTAATAGGCTTTGCCTCTCTGCTTCCTGAATTTAGACAATATTTAATTGACATAATAGTGAATAAATTGTCTTAATTTTCTGAAGGCTGCTCCCAGCTAAACAACCTGCAGTAACCATGTGAGATGAATGACATGAATATTTTAGAAGTGTGAGTTTGTAGTCACACTCTCTGTATCCCTCTTATAATAGAAGCTATACATCTTTAATATTTTTCCTCTAGAATTAAATTAAGACAAAGATTTTAAAAATAATTTCATGAAAGCACATTTCAAGTGGACAGTGAAATGGACACAGTTACTTAATTGTAAGCAAGAATTGGGCATGGTACATAGTTAATTTCTAACTTCACTATTGTTCTGTGCCAACTGCCTATTAAAACTTCATCCCTCCTCTGTCAGAATGCACTGTTACTTTAGCTGTAAAACTGTTACACCATAGCTCCCAAATACCTTGTTATAAATGCTGACTGTATCTTTCAATTTATACTGCAGTGAAGTAAGCTTATGAAAATAGTTCTGAGGGATTAAGCTCTAAATACTATTTCTATGCAGTGGATTATTTTTTCCCCAAGCTCAACATGTTCATGTTGCTTAATGATAAGAAAAGTGTTGTGACAAATGTGTTGAAGCTTCATTGGCTCTTGCACATGTTATCTAGCATGTTTGACTAGTAATTTTGAGAAAAGAATGACAGAGATGGTTCCAAGATTTGCTTTGTTGGTCTAGACTGTGTTTTGTAACCATTATTTCACCTCACTTTGCCTCAGTTTATGATTTGGTGAAATTGCAAGTACATAAACAAATGAAATTGTTCCTAAAATGCTTTGGCAGTTTATGGCTTGAAATCTTTCAGAAGTTATCTACTTTTATATCAGTGTTGCTGCATTTTTTGATTTTTTTTTCTTCCATGCTTATAATTTTAATAATGAAAAAAATTTAGTGATGCTTAACTAAAACTCCCCTTACATGTGCTTAAGAATTTCAGAAAACCTTGAGTCCATTACAAGCCTTGACTTGATTAGCTTTCACTTGGTAGTTAACATAAACTTTTCATCTTGGTAAAGTTGGTTGCATAAATATTTTTGATCTCTTATGTTTGTGGTTTTTTTCTTCTACCTATTGCATACTTTTGAATTTGGCCATGGTGATTGTAGCAAATAGAGATTATAGAATCTTTAAGCCTATTAAGATTGTATCGATATGGGATATTTTTAAGTCTAAACCAGATTTTGTATATATGATTCTTACCTGTTTTCTCATTTTTGGGGTCTCTTTCTCTCTCTCAAGATTCAGCTGTAGAAGAAAGCAGTGAACAAGAACTGAAGGGAAGAGACCCAGCTGTTTGGTACGTGGGCTTGAAGGTAGCATGGGACATAGAGACCCCTGGACTGGCAGTACCACTGCACCAAGGAGACATCTACTTGATGCTTGGTAATTTTCAAGAATTAAGAAGTTGAACTTTGTGTTGAAAACAGAGAAAATTACACGCGTGTTAAAATAAGTTAACATTCCTTCCTTACAGTTAGGACTTTTATTATTTAGAAAAACATGAAATCTGTCTGGAGTATATAATAAATTCTTCCTACCCTGCCCACTTCCAGACTATTTTGGAGATCCCTTTTTCCTTAATGTTTCTGTCAGTTCACAGCTAAAAAAGAAATAGTTTTTTTTCACCTTTTCTGTCTGTTGTGCGGTCAGAATTACTAGTCCAGGTCAGGCCTCAGGCCATAACAGAGTTTCCCCAGATCTTGCAAGAAGTTGTGCTGTATCTGTCCCACTCTTGTATTTCTAGATGCTTTTTGTATTTTTAATGATGTTTTTCTGAGCATCTCTTATGTTCAACAAATAAATTTCTGTTCTTCAGCTTGGCTTATCAAGTGGGCCCTGTACTATGTAAGCTGTGAATGTCTTAAAGTTTTCTAGTTCTGTGATTCTTGAGGTTTCAGTCATTATGCCAATCTGTGGGTATTGTATTAGTCACCAGTTTTACACATGACACTTCTCTCCTTCTGCTACTATGTCTATATTCAAACTTGCTATTTTCTAGTAGTGGGATTATACTAAGATCATAATGAACACAGCTGTCTCACTCCAAGAATGAGTCTCCATGTCTCGAGCGTAGAGGATTAAAAAAAGAAAATTAAATTGAGTTAATTTGCTTGAGCAGCTGAGCTCATGTGCTGAGGTTTATCCATTGAAAGAAAGGAAGCAAGAACTGTTGCTAAGGTTTGTTGACACAAAATCTGTTGCTTTCCCTTTTAGCTTCTGTTTCTCTTGCTTATCATTTTTGTTAAAATAAATTTAGTTATAAATCACACAAAAACAAGAACAAGGCCTCTGACAACATCATGTTGGCCTGTTTAGTGTCTTGGTTTGACAGACATCATCTTTGAAGACTGAGAGCACTTGCAGAGCTCTCTGCTTCTGTGTTTGTGACTTGGAAGGCATATTCCAAGGAATGTCCCTAGAATGACTTGTCACATTCCCAACTTTATGGGCAGAACAGTCATTTGAACTTTACCTTTCACAGTTTATATAATAAAAACAATACCTTATAAACCATCATAAAAACCATGTACCATTCCTTGTTCTTAGTTATCTCATCAAATCTTCTGCACTGCCATCAGGGAAGTGTCTTGTGTGAAAGTTCTGAACTAACTGTGCTCTGAAGGATGTTCAGACATGGAAAGATCAAGTGTTAAGATGTGAGATCCTTGGGCATAGTGGCCTGGATTTGCCTCCCTTTTCTGTATTTATAAGGGTTTAAAGTAAAAGCCTAGAGGGAAAGAGGGATTGTGAAAGTGAACGTTAAGTGGCAACTAAATATTCCTAGAAAGGTTATTATAATTTATTTTTGTGCAATAGCAGTTAGGGCATCAAGTAAACTTCTTATCTAATCCTTCCTGACTGGAAACTTTGAGCATATAGAGGAATGCTGGCCAACAGAGTCAGAAGGTATTTAATAAAAGAAGGGGACTAACTTCAGTATTTTTATTGCAAAACACTGTAGATTGTAGTTGATTGAGTTACCAGATCATAAGGGTGTTTTTTATTCCCTAGTGGAATTTATATAGTAACTAAAGTATTTTCAGAGATTCTATATGAAGAGTAGATCAGAAAGTTAGTTTATTTAATGAGTAACATCATGAGCATGTTTAGATGGAAACAAAGGATATATTAAACATTCTTTTGAAGATGATGTGTAAATCACTTTCTTATTAATACTTTTGAAGAGCTACAGATTTGAGCTCTGTAGGCCAGGTGTTTTGTTAATCTCTTCTGCATTTCCATAGTCTTTGTGTTTCTTTTCAATTACTTGGAAAAAAATTACTCTTCTAAATAGTCTTAGAGGGTATTCTCAAAATGGCCCTTTTATTAGGTTACTTTGTATAGCAGAACGGTCTTTACCATTTTGACTTGGAGTGAAAGAGAATATAAGGAAACATGTATAGTTTTAGTGTACTTTTTACTGTTCAGATTTTTTTCACTAACTTTTAAGAGGGGGCATCTTGAGGATGCCATCTAAAAGACAAAATATGAAAACTCTGTAAAAAAAGAAACTTGGCAGTAATAATAATAATTAAAAAAAAGATCTGTTTGTCTTATGCTTTTGTACGTGCTGTATTCCAGAATCTCATTTCAGTAAGCCAAGTCCTCTCAGTGGCATTGTGTTAAAAGCAGTGGCAGCAGTATGCAGGAGTCCTGCAGCTGGTGGTGGTTCATGTCCTGGGTGATAGGACTGGGAGGATTGGTTCCACTGGCTCATCCACCCTAGCACAAATCTCAGCCACTCTGTAGGTCTGTTCTTCCAGTTGTTGGACTGGTGTAGTGTTACTGCTTTATATGAATGTTGAAAATGCTGAAACATCACATTCGATATGTTGCTTATAATTTAAAAGTCAGGTCCTATCAATTCCTGTACCTGTAATACCACTGGTATTTCCTGTGGTACACACAAATCTATATAAGAAAGTGTGGTAAGTGGATGTTCTAATAGTAACGTGCAATTACAGTAACTTGTAAATCAAGATCAATGGGTATAGCAAAGTAACAAAAAATCCAGGGGTTTCTTAACGTTTCTAGTAGATGTTTAATAAGCTTTCTGTTCCTGTCTTCACTGGCTTTATAAATGGTTTTGGTGTTCTAGGGAGAAATTTAGTAAAATGTCCTAAAATTTAAATTTACATCTTCCTTCTCAGCAGCCCACTTCAGATGAAATCATGAGCCATAATTTAAATGTATGCTAATACTAAACATAAGGTGATCAAATCCATTCTTCTCTTAAGCTATTACAATAATATAAATGTATTATTTTAAAGAAAAACTAACAAAACCTCAAAATTATTTTCAGTAAGATAGATTTTTTAACAATAATTTTTCTAGGATTGTCTTAATATGGAAAAAAAGAAGTCTGGTGAATAGCTGCAATTCTGCTGCCTAAAAATTCAAATCTAAACTTTATATCACTCATGAAACGGAAACACTTTAGCTCAATTTAGAATAATATATTGGTCTGCAGAGGAAGTGCACACTGAACCCTGCTGTCTCAAGTACACAGTCCAGGGGTGTCTAATATGAAACGTGTTGGGTGCATGCAATAAATCCAAAACGCGTGGAGGTGAGCAAAGGGCCCCATCTGCTCTGTCCTAGAGCATGCTTAACTAGGCTTGTCATGGTCCTACTATTAAATTGGAATTTTTCCCCTAATCTTTGAGTTAGACATGACCAGATTTGCAAGTAGATTTACAATTTTCACTAATTTTCCTACCATGACTTCAAAACATACTTAGCAAAAATACATTCTGGATTCTTTCAAAGGCAGATTTACTTTTCTGCAGCTGTTTCCCATAGATCAAGCTCTTGCTTGAAGGTTAGGGTTTTAAAACAGCATGAAGATGAACTTTGAATCTTATACCACTCCCCACCCCCAGCAAATTATAGATTGAGAAGCATCAAAAAATTATTTTCATAACCAACCAGAAGTAGGTTGCACACAGTGCAGAGGTTAGCTTGTGGTTACAGATAAGTATTTAATGGAAACACTTCCACATGTATATAGTGACTCATTAAACTATTTCTAGATATTTAATCTGCTTCTATTTTCACAAACTAACTTGAACCCTCTTTGCTCTCTAGCATATTGAATTTGTTGGAGCTTTTCACCTCCCCTTTTTCTGGAGTCCACATTTAATCCAAATGGTGTATTCCCTACTATTTAGACTTAGAACTCCAGAAGTGTATGTTATTACCAAAATTTTATCATGAAGTTTGACAAATCTCTCACATATTTATTTTAAATTAATTATTTTTTAATTATTAGACTTTTAATTCATTCTGTTTTATTTGTGCATGGTTTTCTTGTTTAAAAACTAAAAATATTTCTTAATTAGGGAGAGATCATCCCTCTAGCTTTCTGTTATGAAAGGAGGATTCCACTGACCCATAATTTCTTAGGGAAGGAGATATGCCTTCCTGGTGCTTTTGTTGATATACTTGCAGTAAAATTAATTTTGTTCAATTTTCACCTGTTAAAGGATTGTGTGCAGTTGGATACAAGTAAAATTCGAAATGGTGGAAAAGTATTTTACTACTTTGAAAGTTGCACTGTAATATGGGTAAAAAGAAAATTTTTTTGTTTGTTAATGTAGTTAAGAAATTTAATAGCAAAAGTCCAAAAGTGTATTTTGAGAAAACAAGAGGCAAAAAACCCAGATATCAGTGTAATGGAGGGAGAGACAGATCTACAATGTGAACTTGCCCCCATAATTAAAAATGGAATATGCAGCATCCAGATTCCAAAATGTATCTGCTCTCTGTAAATAACAGGAAAATCACTGAGAAGTTTTACTGATAAGGAGGTCCCATGCAGAGAATAATAGTCTGCAGTCTGTACTGAAGAGGCAATGGTTTGGTTTTCCAGACCTCAGGGGTCAGTGCTTAGTCATGTAAAACTGGGGCTGACTCCTGTTTGTTTTTTACTGAACCCCACCAGAGCACTGTGGTACTTCCAACATGGGTGACCAAGGCATGAAACAGCTTTGGTTTGGCTCTAAAACCAAAATAGTAATTGGGGAGTAGTTTTCTGTATCTGAATAAAAGCTTTTAATGCCAGATGGACAATGGCCAATTTAAAAAAAAGACTGATTTTTCTTCTTAGTAAATATATATTTAGGAGAAAAAGAAACTAAATCATTACCACAATCTTTTAAGACCTAAAATGTATTTTTTAATATGCTTTGAGGCATGCAATCAATGACCCTTCAACTATTTTTGTACAATTAGAGTTTTAGATTAATTGTAAACTTTTAAATTAAAATTACAGGCTTTTTTCTGAGGTTCATAAACAATTAGAGACCGTTGGAAGCAATTCTAAGGCGGAGCTCAACAATGAAAGATTTGCCAAGGGTTTGAATAAAGGTGCAAATCAAAATGTAATAAGTCTAATTCTATGTTTGCTACATAAAACCACAATGAATGGGCACTGCAAGGTGTTGTGGAAGTGTTTTGGTTTGTTTTCTGACACAATTCCTCTTGAAAGTGATTGTGGTGTTTAAATGTTGCGATGTCCAGAGATGAGGATGTTCTGTGGCCCTTGCAAGACTGGGTTCTGTGCGATTTACCCTCATATGTTTCTATCAGAAATAGTTTTTTCAGAAGTTCTTTTTGTTTGTTTTTTAGCATTTTCCTCAAACTTTTCAACTACAGCTATCTGCAAACCTCATGCAAACAGAAAATATGCCTCCCATCGAAACCATCTCAGTGCAAGTTCAATCCTGTTTTATAACACTAGTGTGCTACTTCTCATATAAATTATTTTTCTGATTTTTATTTTTGATTTTTTTCGAGTTTTTGATGCTATCTGCTGTCTTGGATATGTTAATAAATGCTTGTAAAATTCATAAAAAGACACTTCGTACAACTAGGATAAATTAAGTAATTTTTCTGATTTCGTATTTACTAGACTTTTCTCAGTTTTAAAGTTTCAGACTTGCTGCGAGGTAAAGTAGAAGTTTTATACCATATATTTTTTCCAGTAATAACAGATACCACTAAGCCTCACACACTGTATTCTTTTTCATATGATAGTCTTGTTATTATGGTCAGAAGAGTGTTTTCAAAAATTAGGAATTTGGGATATCAGGCTTCAGGTTTGCAAATACTGATGTCCTGAAAAGAAATAAATTTTATATGAAGCTTGATAACTTTTCATCATGCTGGTTCCCTGAAAGAAAGTTAAAAATACAGACTCCCATGTAACTGACATCTTTGTAGGTCTTTATTCCAGTTCTCTTCTAATTGTGTCTATGATGATTTTTTGCTTGGTGACTCATCAGGTCACCTAGTTTTGTATGATTTTTTAAATCTCTTTCTTTTCTATACAAAACTGTATCCCAGGAGTGATTTTACATAAATTTTTGATAGATTTTCCTGCATGTCTTATTAATGTTGAGAGACCAGCCTAATTTTAAGAACAAAATTGAATTGAATTGAACAATTCATTTGAATTGAAAGCACTTCATGAATGGTTATCAACGTAAAAGTGAATATTGTTATTAGATCTAGTCTGAACTTTTACAGAGGAATAAGCCTCACGAAAAGTGCTGATTTTTCAGAATTCAGGTGTTCTTCAGTAGCGATAACTTTGATAAAATTCTTGATAAAATTCTTGATGGCAATCAAATAGGTTCCATCTCCAGGGTTTTTGGGGTTGGTTGTTTGCCAGTTAATGAACTGGAGTCCATGTCAGCCCTCTGGCAGGCTACAAGGAAATCAAAAAAGTTGCTGTGGAGACAGTTCTTTCAGCAGATTTGAGTGTCAGGTGAAAAGACGAAGTAATATATGTGGGGGGTTCTTTTCTTCCTTTTTTTTCAAGAAATTTCAGTATTTTTTAGTAACTTTTGGGAAAGAGGTTGTAACTTCCAAGAAGTCTGTTGAGTGATCCACAGCTTTTGAGGAATTAATTTGTTTAGTTGAACTTCCCCAGTAAGAGGTGGGAAAATGCCACTTCTAAACCATATAGGAGAAAACTAGTGTAAGTAGGAATATTTCTGACTCTAGGATAATGAATAGTTATTGTGCTCTGCAAAACATTAGGGCTACGTGACTGAATTCTCTAAGCATTAAAGCACAAAAAGTGGTGTACTTAATTCATATTCAGTGTTGAATTAACTTTTATTAAGCATAAGTTTTCCGTGTGCTTAAGATTTTCTAATCTGTCCCTAGATGATCTCAATATGACACATCAGCACTGTGTTCTGGCTGGTTTATCACCTCGGTTCAGCTCAACTCACAGGGTGGCAGATGTAAGTATCCAAAGCTTCTCACTGTTTGGTCCCTCGTAAAACCAATATCCTGGTGCCAGATCTGCAGCACCGTGGTGTCTTATCCACAATTGTGGTTCACATTATGCTTATAACTCAAATTCTTTTCATTAACAGCTGCTGTTGTTTATTTTTGATTGAGGTAATGCTTGGTTCTGTGTTGGTAGTTGGCCTTAACTCCCAGGTAGGTTTATCAGATGTGAATTGAGAATGTGCTGCACCACACCTCATGGGTTGCTGATGACATATAGTTGAGAAATACATATTTTCTGAAGTGGCTATATATAAGTTTTTACTGTATCTTTATAGTCTTCAAGAGGAACGTTGGAATACATCCTTGGACAATGTGAACTGGCACTCCAGAATTTACAGACTGATTCTGATTCAATGGCTTTGTCTTTGAAATCACTGGAAGCTGCAGTTGTGAAGCAAGTAGAAGAAATACATAATGAGGTGAGATGATCCGCTCTGAAAATACTTCAGCCAGGTCTGAGCAGTGCAGTCTCTTCATGCAGTTAATGACAGTTAAGTGTGTTCAGCTGCTTACATGGCATTGCTTTGTACGAGTTTGCAATCTGGCTTTTGTGACTTTTACTTGGGTACAGTAATTGGGATTATCATGGAAGTTTTCATTTTTCCTTCTTAAGATCCCTCTGCTGGTAAAGTAAGAGAAGTTTCACAAAATACCACACCAGAACTGACTGTGGTGGACAAACAGACTACTCTAGCACTTCTCTAACTGAAAGGAAGGGAGAGAAGGGATTAGAGGGGAAGGAGCAGGTAAATTTTTTTCAGTTTTTCCTCCCTGGTCTGTGTTGAACCAGGTTTGTGCATAATGCCAGGGGTGGCACAGTTGTGAGTGTGGGCTCTAAAGTATGTTCTGAAGAAAACACAGTGGAAATAATTGAGAGGAATGTATTTAAGCAGGTCATTTAATGCTACAAAAGATACAAGTGTATTAATGCACTTTGACAGAATTCCACTGAAGCTGGGATTGCTTTCCTGCTTGGAGCTGTGCTGTATTTCTACTTAGATAAATTAGAAGCTGTACATAGGTCATTTGCTCTCAAATTAGAATTTACGTGAAATATTTAAATTGCTGCCTGCTGAGGAATATAATATTGTGTAGTGCTACTAAAACTTTATCCAACACATTTTTACCTGTATTGTGTTTACAGCTGGTAAAATGGAGCACAGTGTTGGCAAAAGATTTGCGCCCTTGACTTTTACCAAAACAGCTCCTAGGGCAATTTAAAGAAGTCTGATGCATGCAGGGGTTTACAAAACATTAATCAGGCTCAGTCCATAAAACTACACGCATATGTGGTTTGCACAGCAAGGGCCACAGGCACAGCTGGTGTAAATTTGCACGGGTCCTTTAACATCAAAGCCATGTGCTGTTTACATCAGGTGAGAGAGTAGCCCCTGGTGTTTGCAGTCACCTGAATAATTTTGCAATGTGACATACAGGGATGTTTCCTGTTACACATATGGGATGTACTGTAACAGCAATCCTTGTTTAACTTGTACATATTGTGCACTTAGACAACACATTGGAGCTATATTTAATTTGAAAAGAGACTACCCATCTACCTATTTTACTATTCTTTTCTCTTTTTTTAAATTTTTTATTCCAAGGTCAAATCTTCACCTGCTATTAGAGTGCTACTTAAATTTCATTTATTGCTGCACGAGTAGACAAAATTTCTAGAGGCTTATCTCTGTGGTAAATGTCTATTTATTTTTCAAACATCACTGAGCTGAAAATATAAAGACCTGTGAAGCTAATGCAACTTTTCTTGCATATAAAAGCTTCCTACCTTTTTTCATTCTGTATGATAAATCTTTGTCTTTTCAGGCATTAATATAGGTTTTAGGTTCAAACTTTATCAGGCAGGTGGAAGAACAAGAAACTGTTTTGTTTCTTTAGAGAGTCAAACTGCTTACTGATGAAAATGAGCCTTTCATTTCACTCCTTTCCTTTGTTAGCAATTTTTAATGCAAAATCAAAATAACACAAAAATCAAAATCTCCACAGAATTAATGTAGAACTGCCATCCAGTTTCCCAATTTTGCCTGTGTGTTTCTGATATACAGCTTTCTGTGCTATTTGTAAACCTCCTTGGGATTTTTTTTCCCTTCCTCTGAACCAGAGATCATGAGCTTGAAATGAGATAGTATCTAGAGGTGATGATACTGTTGTATTTTATCTTTAGATATTGTCATAACTGAAGTTCTTCAGTTTAACTCTTACACCTAGGTACAGCCATTCTTCTTGGTTCTTTATCTTCCTGCAATGCTATGGGTTCATTCTTTTTGCTCCCTTGCTGGTACCTCTGAAGCAGTCATCAGAGAACATTACCCAGAACAGAACCACAGTACCAAGCTAAAATATACTAGTTTAGCAGATTCACAGTCTCTGCTGAAATTAACTGCTCTGCCAAATGAGGCCTGGATGAATTATCTGTGTCTGCTCGAGGGAAAAACCCTAAGAGCAGGACTGAAAGAATGAGGAATGATTCTGTGCCTTCACTTTTGTACTCCTGGGCAGGAAAATTGACTTGCTGTGCTGATAAAGTGTGTTTGAACTGAGGATCTGAAGCATTGGTGGAGACTTCATTTTTTTTCCAGTTTTGTGGTGGGCAGAGAAACCTCTAAAAGAGTATCTGGGGGATGTCCTTACTTGATGTTAGATTTCCCAGAGTTCATTTGTCAGGGCCCTGTCTTGGATGTCTTGACAGAGGTATTCCTGTTGAAAAAGTAAGATGCTAACCTGAGGAGGATTTTAGCATCTCTAGCGGGCAGCCAGGTGGAAGTTTAATATTTCTTTAAACCTAGCTTTATTGTCATGGTCTCCCTCACTAAAACAGCCTTCAAAGGAATATCTGAGTAATTGCAAGGTATGTGCTGTGTGTTAGATGTGTGAGTCACTTCACTGCCAGTGTGTACTTTGTAGTTGTAAGTAAAGATAACCTTAATTAAGGGTGTTCACGTGCAGCTTGTCTGAGTATCTTATGGCCTTGCAGTCTGAGCAAATACTTCAGTGGCAGGGCTGCAGCAGGGTTAGCAGATGTAGTACCTGGCAGCTGTGGAGTACAATAGCCTGACAACTCACATACAGTCACAATCAGATTCTTGTTTGGTCAGGAACAATTTATCCCAAAAGAAATGATCTTGCACAATTCTCTCAACAGGAACCTCTTGCTCCTACTACTGCTTTACTCCTACTTGGCTTTTCCAAACATGTACAGCTGCAGAGTACAACCCAAACAGAGCTACAGGGCACCTGGGGAAAACCACTGGCAACTAAATTCTTTTTAAAGGAGCTAAGTGCTGCTGGACAGATCATGTAAATGCCCATACATATAAAAAATAAATCTGCAGAAAAGATCTTTATCAGCCTGTTCTTCGCATTTCAAAGAAAATTTTTTTTGCTTGGACTAATGCAAAATCTACTAATAGTTCATGTTGGTGTGAGGTGCTTTCAAGGCTTCTGTATTTGCCAACACCAAACTAATATCCAGCTGTTCTCAGTGTAGGAAAACCCTAGAGGAAGTTTTCTTAGTGTCATGGGATTGTGTTGAAAATATGGCAGGTTTCAAATGAAGTACTTAAGTTAGAAAGGTTGGGGTTTGTTCACATCAGGGTGTTTGCTCAGCTGTGATAATCAGATCCTCATTACCATGATTAAAACTAGAGACTGAAATGGTTTCCCTGTTGCTTGTGGGGTACATTCACTTCTTCCTACAGCAAATCTGTTTTTATGGCAGCAGTAGATAAATTGAGCTTGGAGAATGCACGGGGAGGTTGAAAGCCAGGGCTGGCTGAGTTGAAGGGATGTGGTGTTAGACACTGAGGTCACTGAGGAGAAAGGGAGAGGTGTAGGCAGCCAGAGGAAGGTTAATATGTTTTAGCACATTACAGTGAGCTGACAGCATAGTTGGTGGCTGGCTGGTATGGCAGAGAGAAAATTTAGATCACCTACATATGTGGCATTTAATAACCAGTACTTTTAAATAATTGACTAAGGAGCATTGCCTCACAAAATGTCAAATGCTACTGTTGGCCTTTTACTACTCAGTATTGACAATAACCTAAAATTGGCCTTTAATCATTACTTAAAGGACAACTTGAAAATATGTTGAGATTAGACATATGAGGCCTGATTCTGAGCTTACTTGCACAGATGTAAGTGAAAAATCAATTAGAAGATGAAAATTATTCCTCAGACACTCAGCCTATGTATTTTTTCATGTAAATATGTTTAAGCTGTGTCCTTTTCAATCATATAAAATGTTTTGTCATGATAACTAAGGTTAGTTCTCATGTATGGGAGTCTCCAAATTAAAACTCTGTGATGCAATCCTTAGCAAAAGCTGTTAACCTGAGAGCTTTGTCACAGAAGATGAATGCTCTGTAACTTCCATTCCAGTAGGGCTGGAAATGAGCTTTTTGTGTCTCTCCAGTATTTAGTGTTGAGGATTTTTTACTGGACAGCTTCTCGTGTGCATGGAAGGACCCAAGCCAAGAGGAGTGAGTTCCTGCTACAGAAAAAAAATATTACAGAAGAGAAATCATGTCACCCTTCCCTCATCAAGATAATTTTCTTCTCGGAATCAAGTTACCTGCTCAGAGCAGTCACTTGTCAAGAAGCTTGGTGGCCGCCTTGGAGGATTAAACATTGTTTTTTCTTTCCAACCCCAATTTATTAACCCAGGTTAGAGCTAAACAGAGATGCTGTGAGATGAATTCAGAGCAATTTGATAGCAGTGTTAGATGGTCCTCCACATCATTAAACAGCCTCTTGTTGCAATTAGGTACACGCTGACCTCTGATGAGACCAGCTAATCCTGTAGAAAATGAATTAGCTTGTTGCTATACTTTATGTCTTAGACCTAAAAAGCAGCTCTTCTGTGTCAAATTATGTATATTCTGTATAGGATCAAGATACATTTAAATTTTGGCCAATATGCCAGACTGCAATTAGAGTGAAATTACATAGATTATTGCAACAAATCAGTATGACTAGCTAAAAATCAGGTTGACTGAAATAGGTCTCAGATGATTCATATTTTAACATTGATTTTAATAAAAATAAATTTTTTTCATTGAGTAATGGCCTTGTGATTAATTTCATGGAACCTGTTTGCCAGACATCACGTGGTTGGTAGAGGCCAAAAAACGCAAAAAGAAGTGGAGAGAGAAAAAAGAAATTAAGTTCTTAAAACAGTAATTGAATAATGATATGCTCAGCTTTCCCAAAACTGCATATACTGATTTTTTTTTTTTTTACCAAATCATAGCTGATTCCTTCATACCTTGTTAATATTATAGAGGAAGCAAAGTTCCCTCCAGATTTTTTTTTAAAGGAAGGATGTCATCAAACTTATGTGCTAAAAAGTCACTGGCTAGCAGTCAGGTTTTCTTTTAAAACATTTTAAGATTAGTCTGCCAGCTAATCATGTTATATTTTACTAGCAAATTTGCTTCAATATTCTTTTTATACCCTGAAAATTTAGGTATTTTTTATTGTAATCTTAATGTATTGGCCAAACCTTTAGTTGATGTTAACTGGACCACTTTTAGATTTCTGTAGCTGTTCAGTTTTCTCTTGCAGGAAAGGAAGCTTCAGTTGACAGCTTTGGGCAGTTTTCTTTATTCTTCCACCTTGCTAGGTTGTCTTTGTTTGCATCTTCAGAGCTGAGCAGGGATAAACAAATCTTCTTTGTGGTACAAATAATGATTAAAGCAGCTTTGAACTCAGTGTGAAACATAACTACCACAACAAAGATAAATATGGAATTCTAAAGACCAGAACTATGGATTACTCTTAAAGAAAAGCAGCATCTCTGGAAACTGGGCTGGCTGTGATTCCTTGTAGTGCCACCCTCTCATTCCATAGCAACTGGGCTGCATTCTAGCAATGTTATTACTGCAAGATTTTTCAATCAAAATGAAACAATTTGAAACCCTCAGTGTTAGTCCCAATAAGCCAGAGTTGGTGCATATTTGACTGGAATTTTTAATGTTTGTTGTACATGTACAACGTGTAAAAACGGGGAAAAAAAGAGAGTTGAGTTTTGCATCTCTCTGGGTTTAAAGAGAGTAGCTCAGGTCACAAATTGATTTGGAATAGAAATAAACAGCTGGGTGTAAGGGTGTGTTTAGAAATGACTCCTTTTCTATAGGACTGTTCAGATATAGCTGGATCCTTGCATTCCCCCATTCCTGCCTCAGATAAGGACCATGGATGTTTATGGTGCCATCTGTTTTTATCTTGCAGGTTGAATTTGAGTGGCTTAGGCAGTTTTGGTTCCAAGGCAAGAGGTATTTGAAGTGCACTGATTGGTGGCTTAAGCCTATGGCTAAATTAGAAGAATTTTGGAGAAAAATGGAGATTATGGTAAGTACTAGTTTAAAAGTCTAAAGCCTCTGGGGCTTAATTCTGAGAGCACTCACAATTATGTTTTTAATTGTACTGTAGTAATGGGTTTTAGACTTTATTCAGAACATATGAGAAGCAGAATCAATGTCAGCCTTTCACTGTCTCCTCTTACTTTTATCCCCCAGTAGCCAGAAAAAATGTGAGCAAAATCAGATCCAAAACCCCAGGATTTTAGTTAGTTCTTGACTTTGCTTGTTTTTAAAGTTTGAAAGCCTCATAAAAGCCTCGTATGAGCCTTTTAGAGCCTCACAAGATGACAGCCATATATTATACCACACAAATGCTGTGCTTTGTCAACTTTTCTGTACAACACCCAGACAGACACCTCTGCTAATGCCAGCAGTGGTGCATGTGTCTGAGGGAAGCTGAGAACAGAATTGGTGATCTGGAAGTACAACTCTCTGTGATCCACCTGCACACTCAGACCATGGCCAGAACCTGCAAGAGGGGATTAGTTTCGGGAAGAAATGTAATAATGGTTTGAGTGTACTTCAAAGTGCATCGTGCATTCCTTGAACAGGGGTTCAGTGCCAAACACTGTTACCTCGTTGCTGCTGCTGTCCGTGTGGAGCCTCAGGTGAGAGCCTGTGCTGTCCAAGTTTCCAAGCAGTTGCCAGCGTGCCTGTTTCTGGATTTGCCCTCAGGAGGGGCTGTGCTGGCAAACCCATTGGTGCTCCTCTCCATCCATGAGCAGCAGAAGCTGCTCCTCGGTCACTTCTGCTGGTCACAGCATCAATGACCTCAGTGTGCCTGCACTGGCTTGGGAGAGGTTGTGCTGTAGCTGAGGGTGCTGAGGATGATTTGTATCAGGGGTATGTTTGAGGCTCTGGAGATGTGGCACAACAAGAACCTGCTCTTGAGTCTCACAGGAAATGTTGTGACTCAGCTGCTCAAAGGCATTGTGAGCTTCCCCAGCAATGGCTGGGCTCAGACTTGGAAAACACGCCTGAAAAAGTGGACATTTCAGTTGTGGAATTAGCTGCCGCAAGAAGTCAGTGAACACTGAATTTTCCTACAGAGAGAAAATATAACTTGCTTATGTGTTCAGGCAGTTTTTTCCTCATTTTTGGGTTCTTATGTGCTCACATTCTTGAATGACCCTTATAATTAAAAAAAAAAAAATCATTTGGTTTGTTTTTCTTTCAAATGACAACTTACTCTCTTGTATTACAGACTTAGATGGGGTAGAGACAGGAATGTTTGATATTTTATATCCATTGTGTGTTGAAAACATGGGAAAACAGCAAACTCTGGAACTCTCAAGGGCTAGGTTTTCCGCAATTGGTGTGACATTGCCATGTGTCTCTAATTAGAACCATGGTGGCGTCAGTGTATCTCCTTTCAACAGGCCTCAGGATGATATTTATCAGCAAACCCAACTCGGGCCAAGACAGAAGCTGCTTCTAATTTAAAATTTTAAGAATCGCTTTAATGTTTTATGACTTATAACATATTAATCACAATTAATTTCAGCTATTGGAGGAGACAGAAGAGAATGTTAATTGGGAATGTCTGGTTTGTTGAGTCTCTCAGTAAATCCTTGGCGCTGGGCGCGGTTTTGGGGCCGGAGCGCGCGTTCCGTGCCGGTTGTTCCGCGGGGCGCCAGCAGGGGGCAGTGTTGAGCCGCGCTTTATCCAGGCGCGGTTTGGCTAAAGCGCGGCTTTAGCATCGGGAATGATCCCCGAGCTCCGAGTCAGCCGTAATCTCCGAGATTCCATAACACAGGAAATCAATTGCGGGTTAACAAATTCAACAGCAATTTAACATAAAAAGTGCAGTGTTTTGGTGCATGCTTAGCTTCCACAGCGAAGTTAAATCAAAAGGGGGTTTTTGAAGGTACCCAGTAGTCTGCAGTCGATGTTTTAGGTTTCTTTTTTTCCTCCAAATTTATAGTTTTAGCTGGATGGTTCTTTAAAAAAAAAAAAAAAAAGTCATGTAAAATGCTAAAAGTAAAAATGGCTTAGAACTGTTGGTCTTGTTTTGGAAGAATTTTGCTGCTTAAAAGGAATTATTTCTTAAAAGAAAATACTTAAGCAATGAATTTTTCCTTTGTGTGTGAGCTGAACAACTGTTGATGTAGTTCTTTTTTTATATGTGTTTAGAGTGATAAAAAGTCAGTCTCAGGGACCTTCTGTGCTTTTTTTTAGGGTTTCCCCTTGTTTCATAAAGGATCTATAAAGAAGAAAAGACAGTTTCAAAAATTATCTGCCATTCTGTTAATTGTAATTACTCTTCTGTCACAGCAGTGTATGATATTGCAGGAAGTTTAGCCCAATGTCTTCAAACCTGTGGGCTTTATTTAATATTTTTGTACATTATAACAAGCACACAATTTTATCATAATGTTTATTCCTGGCATTTCTTTCCCTGAGGATAGTTTTACTTAGAGCTCACTCTTGTGATGTAAATGTTAAACCTTTCATTTGAATGACATTCTGATAAAACATCACATTTCCCACAATATTACCTCATGAATTTATGAGCCATTAAATCCAAAGCAGTTTAACCAATCTTCCTTTTTTTTTTTCCCCTCCCTTGAAAATATAAAGGCTATTCATATGTTGGAGGGTTTTTTTTTTTAAAAGTCATCCAAGATTAACACGTTATCGCCTGCAACATCAGGATAAATGCTTGCAGAATTCAAAGGGAGAGTTACCATTTGAAAAAAGACCGTGCAGGCTTTGCTTTCTGGGTAAAGAGAAGTCTGAAAAGCTGAAATCTCATGTGATGTGAGCAAGTCTTGCTGTAGCTGTTCTGAGATTCAGCAGAGAAACAGTTTGTCTCTCAGGGTCTGATATCATGCAAACCTTGCAATCTGACATTTATTTTAGCTATGAAAATCTGTAACCACCACACCAAATCTGTAAGAACTGCAGAAGTCCGACAGTTGTTTTTTGGTTATTTTGTTTTAGGTTGATTCACATTAGAAAAGTAAAATGTAAATCAATGAAATTATTTTTGTTTGTGGAATGAAAAGTAAACATGTATGGCTACACTTCTATGTTGAATTTTTGAAGGCTTTTTAAAACATATCTAGTGCTCCTTAAAAATAAAAAAAGGCCCTTACATTGCTATATGGTGTGAATTGTATTTCCTGCTTTGACAGTCCATTTAGCAATGTAGCAATGTATTTATATGGCAGTTGGCCTTAATAACCTTTATTGACTTTAGTGGGAAAGAGCCAAGACTGGCATTATTAAAATGTATCAATTTCATTGCAGTATAAAATCACAACATATATAATTATGTTAGGTAGGCTAGGCTCCATTTAATCCCACCTATTTATGCAGAAATTTGGCAAGATGAGGGAAAGTGTGGAACTGAAATGTGGGGAAAAGTATGAGTGACTTGGAGTTGCATTTAGCAGCACAACTGTTCGCCTGCAGTGAAGGGGCTACTTAAAGGAATGAAACGTAGATCTTGGGGAAGTAATTTCTTAATGGGATAACTGAAACACGAGGAATTGTTACACCATTTGTTTCGCTTTTTGGCATTTTAAAATAGAGCTGGTGATAATGAAATGCAGCACACCTTTTAATTTGTAGTAGTGCAAAAGCAGGAGCGTGCACACTCGGTGTAAGTATAATGATCAAAGTGGCATTTCAGGTACACTGGTGTCTTTCTGCACAACTTACATCTTGATCTGTAAAACTTTTTAAAAACTGTCTTTAGTCTTGTTATTAATGTTATTCTCAATAAAGGGCTTTTTATCAGTCTTGTTATTAATGTTATTCTCGATAAAGGGCTTTTTATCAGTTTACACAACTGAATTGAAATCAGAGAGCAAGTCTGTTTTCTTGTAAAATTATTTTTCTTTCCTTTTTGAGGTCTGTTTCATTATTTGCTCCTATTGCTATATATGAAGTATGTCATAGTTTCAGCTATAAGCCACTATTGTCAGGGGCTTACAGCCTGACAGTCAGAATTGAGTCCACGCGGAAACTTGAGCTACAAAATCTCAGCCCAGAGCCATTTTTTTTTCTAAATTAAAGCAAGGGTTTAAATATGTATTTAAATCAAGAGCATTTCAGTTCCCAGATAACCATGAAAATCTCTAAGAAAAAAATATGCTTTTAAAAGGAATTCTCCTAGCTTTTGTAGACTTCGGCACTTTAAACAACTAACCAATTATTTTTAAAAAAATAGATAATGGGATCACGAACAGGCTGGTTGGTTGTTTAGCTTCTTTCAGAAATTGCATAGCAACTTAACAGAGATTTGCATTGGTTTGACCTTGTCAGCCAAAATTCCAGGAACTCTGGGGTATTATTTTAATTTCTGTTCTGTTTTTCCCGTGGTGCTCAGATGCTGCAGTGTCACACGTTACGGGAGGGCCGTGTGGTGATGGGATTTGCCTAATGGGCTGTGAAATGTGGGTACAACATGGCAGCTCCAAGACCCACATTTTACCCATATTTCTTGTCTTTTTGGGCTCCCCTTATCTGTTTAGGCCAGAGCCTTTAAATAAATGTATTTTTGGCAGATTATATTTTATGTACACTGGGAGTCAGATGTTTCTGGAAATGTACCTTTTATCTTAAACAACAACAACAAAACCTGATCCTGAAGACTTACTTTTCTTTTTTTTTTTCCTTTTTCTTTCTTTTTTTTTCCTGGCAATAATTTCTTTGACTCCAATATTTTTAGCTGTCAGAAACGGGAGAAAGGACTTAGCATTGTCTGTAGTAGAATCACAATGAATTTGTAAAAAGAGAAAAAAAAAAGTAAAGTTGTATTGCACATCTTTGAGGAAAAAAATTATTTACAATTCTGAGGGAATTCAGACTTAAGCTTCCAAAACAACATGTGTGCTGAAAGCACAAAAGACTGTGTTTATGATTCTCTTTGAAGTGTTTCTGCAACAGGATAAGGAAAATTTTAGAAACTGTCTGATAGTGTTCAGGGTAAATACTTAAACCCCTTTAGAGAATTTCACACACAGATACTGTGCAGCAGAAAAAAGGATACTTATGTTTCCTAAAGCTGCTACAGCCTACAGCTTTGTACTTAAAGACAGAGGTGTTGAATAGAATTCTTCTGAGGATACATCCAGTGACAATATCTACAGGAACATCAGAGCAAACCAGTGGATAGCACTTTCTGTTTTTAACCCTTGCATGAGCAGGCTGAGATCTGAGCTGCGTTGATATGAACCACTGTAACATTTCTGCTGCAAACTGGGATTGTTCAAAGGGCAGCCTGGCTCCAGCAGCATCCTGGGAAAATCACACTGACAGCATTAAGGTTGTAATGTTCCCTGGCATAAGGCAGGAGGAGTTTAGGACCATTTGTGTCCTGTGGGACAGTGAGGTGCATTTCTGGTGGCCCAAGTGGGATGACCATGGGTGAGTTGTGTGGCTGTGCGTGTGGTGTGGCCCTGCCTCTGTCTTCCCCTCCAGGGGGATTTGGGCTGACTTACAAGTTTGACATTTGTAGGTGTTCTTGTGCACACAGCTGGATCTTGGTGAGCTGCAGTTTTGGATAACTAGAATTCTGTTGTTGTGTGCTTTATTCTTGCTGTAACGGAGTATCTTTCTGTGATCTTCACTCTATTTTTATACTCTTGGATATATACAATTGTGTGTTCTAAATACCTGCACTTGCATGTAAAATGCGATGAGCTCTGTGTTAGTATTTAAAACATAAATGCATATACCACAATCAGCAGAAATCAAATTTGTTCTCCCAAAACCTTGGATGGACATACACTATAATAATAAAAGATCTTTGTATCAGTATTGTGTTTATTGACGCTTATTATTTGCTGTGGAAATAATGACATTGTATTGAGCTATTGTTTCACCAGTCTCACTGTTCTTTGCAAAGCCTTTCACAAGGGCATGGGGTGACAGGACAAGGGGGAATGGTTTTAAACTGACAGAGTGCAGGGTTAGTTTGGATATAAGGAAGAAATTGCTTACTCTGAGGCTGTGGAGGCCCTGACACAGGTTGCTCAGAAAAGCTGTGGCTGCCCCATCCCTGCAAGTCTTCAGGGCCAAGTTGGACAGGGCTTGGAGCAATCTGGGATAGTGGAACGTGTCCCTGCCCATGGCAGGGGGGTTTGGAACTAAAGTGTCTTTAAGGTATCTTCCAAACCAGAACATTCTATGATATGCTTTAATGTTCTCAGAAATCTATTTCCTATCAGAAAAACTGAATAAAAGACCATTTGTGAACACTGATAATGGTATTTCTTGAAAAGAAATCAGTCTGTATTTTTAGAATTTGTTATATGCTATATAGGAATTGATTAATGGTTACCAATATTTAAAATTATTTGTAGTTCTCATTTATTCAGTCCTAGAAGTGATCAGATACAGAGCTTATAGATTTGTATTTGTGTATATATGTTTATGGACATGCTACACAGAAAAAAAATGGGATTTGGTTTGGTGTTAAAACTGTGAATTACAGTGGTTTGGCAGGAATAATTTGTACTGTGACTATTATAAACTAGGGTAAGTTGTGATTTTGAATGAAAGTGAAAGCAAATGGCAGTATGACTAAAATGTCACCATCTACATTGTTGTATTTTTTTTTAATGCAGCTAGTGTTGCTAAATGTGGTTTTATTGCTATTGTATTTTAGTGGCTCTGTAACCACTATAAAATAGAATACAGCTGCTTTACTTTCCGAATGGCTTTGGTAGGCAAAGGAGGTGATGTCTTCTGAAAAGCTTCTGTTGCTTCATTGAGACATTTTCTTCGCTATCTGATCATCAGTCCTTCTAATTCCTAACAAGATCATGGGTGAATAGTATTTTTGTAATGTGTTCTTTAACAGTTATTTCATCTTCGCTCAAAACTGCAGCTCTCATTTTATACATAAAGAAATATAACTTAGCTTCAGAAGTTGCTATGGAGAGCATTATGCCCTGATGAATTAGGTGCTAATTCTTTTACTGACCCTCTGTTTAACTTCTGCAAGTAAGCTAGGTGTGGTTTTCAAGATCAGTATGGCAATCAAAACATTGAGGTGTTACTTTGGTTTTAGATTGCAGACAATTTCTGATCTTAAATTCCTCCTCAATGAAATGAGGCTATGATTTTTTCTGGGTCTGAAAATTACTTACTGCCTGTGTCCTAGGGAGAGAACATCCTGCATTTGAGAGAAACCAACAAATTTCTACCTCCCCGTATCATGATTGCAAAGTGTAGATGGGGCTGCATTGGAGCTTTAATTTATTTATTTATTTATTTATCTTGTTTTCAGATGGGCAGATTCTGTCTGTTTAAGAAAGAACTTGCTGTGTTTTGGCTGACCCTGATTGTCTCCTGGCAGTTCCCAGGTCTAGTTCTCAGAAGCTTTTGTGTGAATCTTTTCTGCTCTTTGTCACTACACATGCTTCTGCTTAATGATCCTGAAGCTGTAGATATAATAATGTTTACTATTCTGCAGTAGAAAGATAATTACTGTCTTTTCTCAAATCTTACAAGTGAACATCAGATTTTGGCAGTTTTCCTTGGACTGCTAGTCAATCTGAACTCTATGTAATTTTCACAACAGAGGCACTAATATAAAGTTTGAGTGTAGCAAATCTTTTAAATTAATCCAGTAAAATAATGTGATTGTTTATCACAATCAGACTGGTTTTCATAGGGCTCATTTTGAATTTCTGTAATAGAGCAGAACAATTAAGGGGATTGTTACTGGGGGACAGGAAAGGCAGCAGTGGAGCTGTGCTCAAGATGAATCCAGCTCCGTGCTTAGCATGCAGTGATCCACAAAGTGCACTGTTAATAGCTGGGAATAGTGCATCAGTTCATGTTGTCTAGCTGCCTGGGGATCAATATCATTGTGTAATAAACTGAAGTGATTATTTTTATGTGTCTGTGTGTATATGTATGCATATATACACTGCTAATAATTACATTTCAGCTCGATCTTCAAGCTGTGTCCTACATGCTAATGAATTAGAGCTTCCCCAGCTAGCTAGAAGGTCAATTGTTTTGTGATGTTGTGGTGGGACTCAGCTTGGATAACTGAATTATAAGACTTTTTTTGTAATTCAGACACGTGGCAGAGTAAGTTAACTCATTGTGATCTCGTTCTGTCCAATGTCATGCTTCCATTTCATGAAATAGAAATCATGTGCTGAAATCATTTGCAGTAGTAGGACCACAGAATTCACTCATTTTCTCAAAAGCAATGATTGGTTGTATTGCTGATGGATGATACAAATTATTTTAAGATGAGTCTGTACAAACCAGTTTATGCTAATGCTGTGTAGTACCACACAGAGGTTGTACTTTTCAGGCTTCTGTGAAGTGATAGAAAATCTGAAAATCAGCAGATTAAATTTCTTCATGTCTTCTCTTATGGGCAAGAGGAAGGAGCACCATGGTGTTGCATGTCCAGTGGTAATACCTCTATCCCCAGGGAGGAGGCATGAGGCAAGATGAAATTAGTTCTGTATTGCATTTATTTAAATTCTCAAAGACCAACACAAGTCCTGACTAGGTCCTAGTCTGAAATGTTATGATGCTTTTGAAAGGATTAAAAATAAACAGAATTAAGATTATTAATATTTCTCACTTCTAAAAGTCTTCACCTGTAGGTGATATCTTCAGTCATGCAGCCTTCCAGGGACTGGAATTGTCTCTGAAAGGACAGACAGCAGAAAGCAGAGGTTGCCATGCAGGTACACTTGTACAGTCAAGGCTCTTCAGAATATTTTTCCATTACTGATCTTTTGTTGGTTTTCATGTAGGACATACTTGATGCACACGTTTATAAAATATTTATACATTCATGGGTCAATTCCACTGGTGGTTGTTATGCTAAAGGAATTGTGAATTTGCAATAACAAGGAATCTACTGGGGGAAGAAAAGATGGGTAGGATGACAGATGAACTAGTCTTGAAAACTCTTATATTTTGCAGAGATGTTGAACAAAATAAAAAAAGTTTCACTGGTTCCTTTAAGAAATGCTAATGTTAAAACCTTGGTAACTGGGCTGTTTTCTCAAGTTTTTTCTTTGCTTTTCATCTTCTCCATTTTCTTCTTAAATGTAAAATACTGTAATTGAATCACAGCATTAGCTGGCTTTTCCCAACAAAACAGCAGATTTAGGCTCTTTGCTGCTAGTTTCAAAAGTAATATGTATGGAGAGAGAGCGCGAAGACAAAAATTGAGCACATAGATGTATAATCCCAAAGGAATAAACTGACTTCTACTAGACAAGCTGAAAGCTGATTAAAATATTTTTCATCCTTTGGGTATGCAACAGCTTTTGATGATGGAGAGTGTATTAATATTCAGCTTAGCTGCTTGTCGACACTTCAGACAGGTCCCAGGAAAGACTCTGATACTGACCAGGTTTTCTCACTCTGCCAGAAATCTTTATGAGACACAGAGCAGCAGCCTTGTACTAGGAAAAGCCAAGATAAGAATACTGCTATGTCTTTATTTTAGAAATTGCTTGTGTAGATTTTAAAAGGATTGAAAATTTTAAAGAATTCTTTTAATGGTATAAACACATTTAAATACAACAACGGAGAAAGATTATTCTTAATTATTTTAAAATAAAGCTGCTGTAATCTATTAAATTTTCAATTTGTCTGAGCTGTTTGTAAATTTACAAAGATCCCAGTGCTAATATCAGTGATCAGGAGTTTTGGAAAGTGTGTTCCTACTTAAATTTTTTTATAACAGTCAGGTCTGAGGTGGTGGGTACTGTTCTCTTAACTTTGTCTATTCCCTTGTAATGTAATACCTACCTTCCAGACAAGAATGTAAACAGCTGCTTTATCAGCTGATACTTCTTCTGTTCTTTTGTTGGCATGCTGACATATAGGGTGTTTGCTTTTTCCCCTTCCACAGTGACTAAATATATACAGTATCTCTGGAAAACAAGTCATACTCTGTTTGAGGTGCCTTTAGGATGGCTCCAGGGCTAAATACTTCCTGTAGTAGGTGAAAGAGCATGGCTTAATCAGCTTAGTTAACTTAATTAAGCTGTGCTTTTTCTCATGGTACAGTTTTAAAGTGTATTTCATTTAGAAACTGTATTTCATAGTTGTGGAATGACACAAGGTTGGAGAAACTCTGTGGGATTTTTATAGTGGGCTTGAAAAAGGTAAGATTTGCTAGTTACTCTGCAATGGGAAGAAGTGAACTAAAGAAGTGTGTCCTTTTTTTCTGAAGATTTAAAGGAGAAATTCTAATGCTGTTTAGATTGTAAAGTCTATTCTTCTTTTATCCCTATCTAATTTTGAGATTTTTATATATGGGAAGAGCTGTCCATTTTCATCCCAGCCTTGGCTTGCCTGCTTGTAGGTGTGTGCCCAGATTCCATGACCCTACATTCTTTTGTTGTTCTTTGGAAGAAGTAAACCAATGCAGTGTGATTGTGAGACTGTGAATCTTTCCTCCACTGATCTTTGAGTCTCAGCAGAAAATACTATTACAAATTAAAGTAATTTGAATTTAGTTGTTCTTTCTTGAGATGAGTTGCTCTTTATATTCTTCATGAAGTACTCCATGTTGAGGAAAAGGTCTAATTTTCCTCTTGGGGAAATGCTGGGATCCTGGTCCTAGTGGAAGCCTCCTGGACAGAGGAGGAGATTGATTAGCAAGGCTCAGATACAGCTGGAAACAGTAAGTTCTGAGTGAGTTCTACTGTACCATCTCATTTGCTTCATCTAGCTGGTAAATGTTACTTATTTATTTACCTCTACAGGTTTCTGAAAGAGTAAGGGGTGGGGGAAGAAGCAATCAGGGCAGCAGTTGCAGCTGGGCAAGGGCAGAGTGGCAGCAGGTGCCAGCAGCCAGGGAAAACACGGGAGGAGGGTGAGGAGCCCTTGAGTTGGCAGAATGACAGCACTGAAGGCAAGGTGAGTGAGGACTCCTGGCACAGCAGCTTTGGAGTCAGGGCAGAAGTGCCTGGAAAACTTCAAACTGGGTGTGTGGGTGGAATGGACCTTTGGGTACAGTGGGAATAGAAAACCAGCTGGGCAGGAAGAGATTTGGAGATTGAGAAAGAGTAGGAAAGGATGGCAAAGGCTCTCAGGCAAAAAGGAGTGGTGTGGTTTGAGAGAAAATAGGATGGAGAGGCTTTGCAAGTGGGAAGTGGTTATGGGGAAGATGGCAGAAGATAAGGGTGTAGCTGTGTGTCTCCTTCAAAGCCAAATACTGTGGGTAGTGATTTCTTCGATTTTTTTTTTTTTCCCATCCTGTTAAAAATGTAGTGTTTTGATAGAATTCTCTTAATTGATACCTCTGTGCAGTAATAATACTACATTCAATATGCTACTGGCTTATAGTACAGAATGAAATAATTGGGAGAAAGAATCTTTGTTTAGGCAGAAAGTAATTATGTCAAATGCGGAAAACTATTTAAATTATCTTGGAAAGTATTTGCTTTTAACTTCACAAAGAAAATTATTCAAGAAATCCCAAGGAGACTATATATGCATCGATTTTTTAAAATTCAAAAAATGCATATAATGGGTAAGGCTTGTAAATTATTTTTTGTCTGTTTGTATGGCACATGGATGCATATATATAGATATATATGTATATACAGCCATGTGCATACATAGAGGGAAAGAGATTTGCCTATTTAAGTACTGAGCTGCTCTTCATAATGCTTGAAGTTGGAGAATATCACTGAACTGACACAGTGTGTTAAGTTTCTCATCTTAGTACATCTCATCCCACTGCTTGGGCATAGTTCTGTTATGGACTTCAGTGTTTCTTGATTATATGGGGTGTTATAATTTCCTGATGACTGGTTATGTTATTTATAATACAGAGGGTGTTAATCCTTTGGTGATTAACACTCTATTTGAATTACCAGAGGTCAAAGGTACATTCTTTTATTTGGGGTTTGGGTTTTTTCAGTGTTTTTTCCTTTGATTTTCTTTTTTTCTAAATGTTTTTTCATTCTCTGTTTTATCTGAAAACAATTTTGAGACAATTTGGGGTGAGGAGAGAAGAGGAGCATGCTTCTTCTTTAGGAGCCCAAGTCTGTTGAAGCTGTAGGCTTCAGTGCTCTTTGCACTGAACAGCTCCCCCAGAAATCCTCCATTTAAAAATAATGGAAGTCTCATAACCAAAAGAATGATAGTAAAAAGGACATGGAAGAAGATATTCCCTACTTAAGCCTGTGAAAAAGTAGATACCTACCTGCATCTCATTCTAAGCCTTTTTGGAAAGATTTAATAAAGATTATAAATGTGTATGTATACATATAAACAGACACTTTATAAGGTATAAATACATATGGCTGTCATTGCAAAGATTCTTGTCCAGCTGCCAGCTGTATCCCAGTCACTGTGGTTTCAGAATTGAGGAGCTATATTAAAAGCCTTCAGTTGTTTCAAAGGCTGTGGCTGTGCAGAAGTTGCCCTTGCCCTAATATTTCAGTCCATTCTCAAAATACCATAGGCTTTTTGGTGTTTTCCTCAGGTGTTTTCCTTAAAGTGCTGGAGCTGATTGAGAGGGAAGCACCAAAGGATTTTTTGCTGTTTTGTTTTCCACACATTTCTGGGGTTGTGTAACCATTCCCACAACTCCAGAAGAATTCAGTTACATGTCCAGGTTTGTTGAGTTGCTGTGTCCATCTGCAAAGCCTTTACAGTGGCCTACAGCAATTGCCAGTGTTCACCAAAGTGTGCTGTGATACTGGCTTTGCTCACTTCTCTGAAGGTGACCATAACACATTCCTTGACTGCAAATCTGTGGTACATGTTCCACCTGGAGATTTCTTCAGGCTGTGGTCATTCCACCTACTCCAAATCTGGAAAGGTGTGGGCATGATGGAAGACCTGCAAGAGTTCCCTCACTGGTGTTTTTCCACTCCAAAACCTCGCTGGCAGTACCTGAAACTGTGACAAGCCAGTTACAGGAGAATTGTGTTGATACAGCACATAGAAACAAAGGAGATGGTCAAAGAGCAAAGGAAACACTGAAGTTAGGAAGCCAAAAACAGGAGACAGGCTCATGGGGTTGGGGCAGTGTTTTGAGCTTATAGATTGTTCTCAGCTCGAATGATGCCAGCCTTGGAAGCTGTAACAGGGGATGATAAGCCTCCCTCTGCATTTTCCAATAGAGGCATAACTGCTCCTGACTTGCTGCTTTAAGAAAACTCAGCATCAGACTAGACTGAACAAATGTTCAGTGTCTGTTTTGCAGAGCTGGGACATGAGTTCACTGGTGTATGAAGCTCTGTTTTAACTCAGTTACCAGAATGGGCTTAATGCCTGAACTGCTGGATGAAGTCCTTCAGTCTGCCAGAAAATTGAAACGTACTCTAGTAATTCTTAAACATTCAATCTACGTACCAAACCTGGGGGTGTTTGAATGTTGCTGTGATGATTGTTACCTAAGTGAAAGTTGCTCCTGTCCAGCCACTCATTTGATGATTGTGTTTCACTGTCTGTGTGTGCTGGGTTTCTCTCTGCTTTGCTCTCTGGTGTTTTGCTCTGAGCTCAGTGAGGTGCTAAGATTAGTGCTGGTTTGCTTTTGTCATAATCTTTCATGTTTGCTGTGACGGATAGGTGAAAAAGTAGTATTTGTTCTGCTCCAGCATGCAAGGAATCCAGCTCAGACACTGAGGGCAATTAGTCCCTATGTTGTGGGATGAAAAGCAGACATGCTAAAATTTTAGGGGTACTTTTTTCCTGTACATGCTCCAGGGGGAATGCTGCACAGTGCACTGTGGCTTCCTACATGATTTCTCTGTTTAAGATTGCTTGAGTGCTGACTGCCATTCAACTGCTGGTCTGTGATTAGAGCAAATACTAAATACCACTCTGGCTTCTTTCCTTGTGCCTTTAATGTTTCACTTCCATTTTAATAGTTTCATTTACTCTTAGAAATGGTTTTTTTCTGCTTGTGTAGAGAGACTGTGAGCAGTCTGGCACCACAAAACGTATTGAAAGCATTTGAAGTAGTTCGGTAGGAGGCAGAAATAAAGGTCAAAGTGGTTTTGTGAGCAGAGCAAGAAATTGGGAGCAAATAAGTTGCAGAAAAGGAGTAACAATAACCAAGTGAGAGAAATAGGAATAAATATAATGGAAGTATAAAGAGTCTTGGAAGTGCAAAGGATGCTGGGGTTAAAAGAACTGAAGGTGTTAATATGATGATCTGAATTTTCATCTCAAACTTGGCTGCAGCATTTATTAGGGTCTTGCTCTGGGAATATTAAATATGTGAACGACTAATAGAAATTATGCAATTAGTAAGAAATGTGACTTTGTGTGAATGTATAATTTCACTTTATATGTCAAAATAGTCTTTTGTGTGCTGACATAGTTCTGAATCAGTTTTCTTGATGGAATGGTTACATTATGGCCTCACAGTAGCAGAACATTCAGCCTGAAAGTCTGCAGACAGAACATTTGCAGTAGTGTGTATGTGTGAAATATTAAGTGATGAACTGCCTGATTAAAACCAGAATATGTTTTTACTGAAAATTGCTATTGGTTTTGTGTAAATCCATTTTTAATAGTAAAAATGAAAAAGAAAAAAAAAAGACGTGGGGAGGGAAATAAATTAGTGGCTAGCAAGCAATACGGAAAGAATGTACAATTAAAGGTGTAACTTAAACATATAAATATCAATGCTTTAAATGAGAATAATAAGAACCAGCTTGCTAAACAAGATTTTCTTCATGAAAGATGGAGAAAGTTGTTTGCTGATTTAGCTGGTATAGCTAGAACAATGCACTTAGCAGTTTTCATATTGAAGATTGTGTTCTGTACATAATACATATAGTACATTAGAATTTTGCTAGTCCTGTTTCAAAGTCTGCTGAAATATTTTGGATTCCTTCTTACATTTAGCACAAATGACCATTTATTTTCTTGGGTTGAACCATAAATATTTGTAGAAGTACTGTAATCTTTTTTTTAAAAACAACTATTTGAAAATTTACATAATGGGCTTAAGTAAATAACATACAAGTAAGGCTATGAATCTGTTGCCTGTGATGCTCTCTTTTGGTGACTTGTTCCATAATCAGAATTTATATAATTAAATTCATTACTAGAAATTCAAAGTATGCTACTTAAAATATGCTTAGAGATCTACATCAGAAATATTATTTATATCCTGTTTTCATTTTGCACCTACTTTTGCCTTACATTTGTATTAACCCAGTTAATAAGGATGTATAAAACATGTCAGTATTTGCTGTTTAATTGCATTTTTCAAATACATTTTAATAAAAAATTATTTTACTGCTTATTTACACCGTACAGCTCCTAAATCTAAGCCACCACTGGGGTCAGAAGATAGCAGATAGCCTATCCAGTGTTTGAACTGGTACTCCAGTTCCTGGTTTCCTGAGGATAAATGTGATTGCTCCAATATAAATGTTTTAGATCACAGTGACAGCTGTGGAAATTAAACATAGCCAGCAAAATCTATTTTCTGTCTAGCTAAGTAAAGGAGAGGACAGATGAAAAAATTCCCTGGGCGAATGAATTCTTATGAACAGTGATGAATCTTTTCCCTGTGCTATATTAATTTTACTGTATTGTCAAGCAAAAAAATCTTAACTTGGATTTCTGGATATGTTTTTCATATTCAAGTTTATCACATTAAGGTGAAAAATTTAGAATATCACTCCTAGACAATATTGTAGCACACATTGCAAACACTTTTCTAACCACAGGGAAAAGTTAACCTTTAGGATAGTTTCCAGAGAGTTACAATGGTTTGTGAATGGAATAGACTTTAAAATTCTATGAAAACCTGGGGTTTGGGGGGAGGTGAAAAACTTAAAATTTCTCAGGAATTTCATTTCTCCTGATTTATTATGAACAATGTTTTGTTTTCAGAAGCTTTGCGCTATCCTACCTTGAGGTATCTTAAAATTTTGGGTCTACAATTCTGTTTCTTAAACATAAGTTTTGATACCACCTTCAGAGGCTACTGTCATGCAGAAAAATGCAGGATTTTCTCATTTAGACTATGCAGCAGGTTGGGCACCGAGCAAGAAGGAAAGATTCCCCTGCCAAAAAGTAACCCTTTGAGTCATGTTCTTCATCACTGGTTTATTTTCTACTTGAGGCATGCTCCTGGCCTCTGGAGTTCTGGAGGATTCCTTTTCCCTTCCAGTGAAACTGCTCAGCCTTCACCAGTGGTTTGAGTCCACTTTTTGCACTCCTCAGAGGAGACAAAACAGTTCTGCCTTTTCAGGTGCTTCTTTCAGCTGGGATGCTTGGATGCTGTTGTTAGTAAGCTTACACTTCTCTTCTCTGGGCCAATTCTTTCTTGTTTCCACAACTACTTCTAAAGTAACTCTCTCTAGCAAAGTATGCTTCATAGAAACTCGCCATTAGAAGCAACTTGATAGTCTTTTTTGTGAACTATACCAGTCACTGGATATTTCTCTTTGGGCTGAAGAGTCAAAATGAACTATGGGGTGCTCAGTTGTTGCATTCTGATTTTATTTTTTCTTTGCTGAGGTGGAGGAGTTAATGT
The DNA here is from genome assembly GCA_013400955.1 of Drymodes brunneopygia. Lineage (NCBI taxonomy): Eukaryota > Metazoa > Chordata > Aves > Passeriformes > Petroicidae > Drymodes > Drymodes brunneopygia. The sequence continues at coordinate 565,752 of VZTZ01012628.1, forward strand.
GGGTTGTAGCTGAGAAGTGAGGCTTGACATTATTTGTTTATTTTTTTTTTAATTAGTATACTGTGACCATTAAGATATACAGGCACTTTTTTTTTTTGTAGGGGGGATAAAAAGCAGTTCTCTTTAAAAAGTTTATTGCAAAGTAAATGGTTAAAACGGAGCTGCAGTTACTTGAAAGAGACAAATATACATTCATTATTTCCTGAGTATGTTGTTTTTACAGGAAAGCAAAGGAAGCAATGGCTGGGTGTCATTAAGGAGTAGCTCGTGGAAAGCGGTGAAATGAGCAATGAGACTTGTAAAGTGTCATGAAAACTGAAACACCAGGGTACAAAGTACTGCTTATCCTCCAGATATGGATACCATATGGCAACATGAAGGGGAATAGAGAGTAGGAGACAAGAATCCTATTATTCCTCACACTTTCATTTGCTTGCTATTTGCTCTGGGCAAGTGACTTAAGAAGTTGTGCCTGAACCTTCTTCTGGCACAGTATTTATTGACAAGACACCTGTCTTCCCTGTCAGGCTCCTTGAAGTTTCTTTGGTGTAATTCCAGCTTTGGCAGTTCTGATCATGAATTTATTGTTGTTTTTCTAATAGTGTTGAAATAATCTCTTATTGACTGTTCCTAAGTTAAAATCTATATTTTTTTTCTGGTAAGGCATCCCTTTTTTCTCTTACAGCATTTCACTTATTTTTCTTTACAAAGACAGTCTTCTGTGGTGGGTTCTTGCTGTCCTTGAAATCTCTTCCTCCTCCTTTTTTTCTGTATCTGCAAGTTGCCTTCTCTAGACAACTTCTGCATCTCTCTTTCATGTGTCTTTGGAATCAAATGGACTGATCTGGGGTTCTTGGAAACATGTGGAAAGGATTTGACTTCTGGAAAGAAGTATATGGTGCATGTACCTTTGAAATGACACAGAGGAGGAGAGGCTTTATCAGCTCTCTAGGGGCTGGCATAGCTGGGGTAGGTTCTGTCACCTCCTCACCCATTTCCTCCTTTCCACCTCCTAAGTACACACCTATTCTACCACCCAGATCTTCATTTATAACTGTTTCACAGCAGTTTCATGTGTCTCTGAAGCTAACAGATCTTCCTTAAGTATTGTTAAACAAAGTCTTACCAATAAACAGTACAGATATCTTCACTATGATTGTTGTTTAAAATGTCAGTTCTGGCAACTTTCACGTTTGCTCTTCTGACTTCTGTGTTTGTGAAACTATACTTGAGAATTTCTGATGATGTCCGCCAAAGTTAATGGTTGGTAGATAAAACCAAAGTCAAAAGCCAAGAGTGTTGCAAGACCAGGGAGAGCATGCTTACCCACTCTTTCACTGTTACTTACACTGAAACTTTCAGCTATTTTGCTTCATATCATCTGGGGGGATCATTAATGTATTTGGCTGTGCCTTCACCTAAGGATGTGGAAATGAGCAGGTGTTTGACTGTGCTGCAGCAAGAAAATGTGATTTTAACAGCAAGTCCTTTTGTCATAGCAATTGGTGCTATATCAAGAAAGAACAAGGAAAGCTGCCCAGAAGGGTTGTATGGGAGGTCAAGAAAATCATGCAGAGCTCAACAGAAGATGTTACAAAGGGTGCCCCTGATGCATAAGGTTCATGCTTTGTGTGTTGTAATTCTGAAAATTAATGTTTCATGTGTTATATCTGGCTGTTGTGGGCATGTAGCGGTGAAATTACAGATAATAAATTATTACTCTTTCTACTGAAGCTATATAACCTTCTCCTAATTTTAACACCACAAGGACATGCAATTTAGTGGTCCTCTATGGAGGACCTATGGAGTTTGGTGCAAATGTTTGAACTTCCCTGTGGTCTAGGAAAGATGGCATTTTAAGAAGTATTTTGTAGTTGCATAGGTTACCATTACAGCATTATAATGACTTTGCAGTGCTTTGTTCAGTAGAACACAAGCCTGTTTGTGGGGGAAAAATGTCCAAAGGACATCTTAACTTCTGTTCTCTACAGAAGTGTTTGATATGACACAGCATTAAGGGATAGAATCAACCCCATACATTCTCAATTTCAGAAAGAGGGGAAAAAACTGAAATACGAAGCTATTCCCACTAGAAATGTTGTAAATCTTACAAAATATATAAGCTTTCCTCTTGAACATACATCAAAGGCATAAAACTTGGGAGATTAAAATATGTTTTTAATCTTGGTTTGATGAGCAAAACTTTCACTGTAATATTTATTATGAGAGGCTCTACTTGTGTTGCCTCTTCCCTTTGTTCTGTTTATATATGACTTCCTTTCTTCCAAAAAAAGTAGGAAGTATCGTTTTCACAAAGCTGAAGGATATTGCAATGGTTTGTTCATTTAAGCTGAATTGTAGGCCCACGTGGCAGACACAAACTTTTCTTTTATTGTCCTGGGTCCCAGAGGACAAGCAATGCTTTCTGATGGCTTCCCATGAATGTCTTTCATTTGTGGAGGAGTTTCAGTGGCTTATGCTGACTGTACAAAGATCAAACAGGCAGGAAAATTGTGGTTTTATGAAACTTAGCCAAGATCTTTGTTATTTTCTCAGAAGTTTTTCTTCTCCAACCCTATTTTTTAAGAAAAATATTAGGACAATTAGTTTTAGTGGCTGATGGAAAAAAAGATTGTTCTATCATTTTTTCTTTAAAATTTAAGTATTTTCTTGGTTATTAGAAAATTTGTAGGCATGTTTAAAGAAACTACTGACCATAATTGCAGTCTGTCATTACTGCATTTGGAATCAATGGTATCCAGAATTAAGCTTAAAAAAAGTGTTGTGGCTGTTTGGTCCTGCAGTTGGATCTATTTTGGACCACTGTGCCTGCAGAGTTTTGCTGAAATCACCCAGTTGGGTTTTTTTTTTTTTTTTTTCCTGAGTAAAAAGGTCTGTCAAACAGATTTGATTGTGATTTGACCTGTCAAAGTCTCATTTGTTTCAAGAACAGTGGTTTGTTTTTTTTTTTTTTTTCAACAGGTTCTCTTAGCATTCATTACAGAGATTTCCTTTTTGCTCAACTGTTGGCAAGCTTAAGTATTGGAAAGAGATGTGCAGACCACAACATCTTTTTAACTGCAGTAATGGCATGTTTTGCCAGCAATACATAATTTTCATTGTGTTACTCATATAAAACCTTGTGTTTGTCGTACGAATTCAGTTTTTGTTGAAGGATTACTTTAATAACACTAAAATGGCCCAAGTTCCTGAAGTGGAACCCGTAGCATCTTTAGGGGTCAGACGTAGCTGAAACTGGAACAGCTGTACAACATGCATCCTAGATTGTTTTTAATTGTCTTCCCTTTCTCTAACAGCAGTAATTCTTGTTTATATTGTCAAGAACCTTTCCACTGAGCACAAGAGCACCATACTTTAAGGTCACATGCTTAACCCCACTGCGGGGTTACAATGTAAATGGGCCCCCTTTGTTTTCATTAATGTGTGAGGGGTGGGTGCAAGGCAAGGCTGTTCACAAGGCTTAAATAACTTATTGTAAAAGTGTCTTAAAGAAAGCATATTTTGTCTCCATACCACAGTTGTTTAGCATTACTCTTGTGCATCCAACCGGCAGCCAGTTGGGCAATGGATTTTTGTGTGTCATTTTGTTCTTTTGACCTGTGATACTTTTTTCTTTTTTTTTTTTTTTTAACCGAGCTAATGGATTCACCTCAAATAATACAAAATGAAGAAGCTTTTTCTTCTTCTGTTCCTGATAGCCTAAAAAGTAGTAAACAAAGCTGGAACTGCTCTTTTCCACCCCAAACCATTTACATAACAATTTGCCAGCTACTGTTTCTGTGTTGATGGATAGGTTTAAAATTAAGACTTTCTAAAAATGTCAAATAAAAATAGTGTTCTCAGTGCTTTTAATCAGTTAAAAATTAACAAAGTGTAGCCTTTTGAAATGGCTTCAGGAGTTTGAAGTCTTTTTTCTGCCTGTCACTGATGTGTGGAGGAAGAAATATATTGAAATATTACAAGTTGTTTGATTATCTAGAACTTGTCCTGAGTCCCAAGATATGAGATGATTTCAAACCCAGCACTGATGGTAAATTTTGGCTGGCACTTTTAGTTGATTTTTAGTAGGCCCAAATATCTTCAAGAAAGTTGAAGTCATGCTTTTAAGTGCTGCAGAGTGTCAAAAATGGAGCCATTTTGGGGGGATATCTCACTTTTTTCCTGGGATGAAAACTCTTCAGTATAAACCTAAGTTCATAGTATTTGGTTGCTCTATTTTTAATGGAAATGCTGTGACAAGTTTTCATCCAATGTTTCTCAAAATACTTTTTTTCCTCCTAATAACTGCTGTGCTCTTGGGCTTTGGGCAGAGACAGTTTGTCCTGGATTTTAATTTTCTTACACTTCATCTCTAGTAAGAGCAACTTACTATATTCAGTGATCTCTCCAGTATGGAAATAACTGGTTTGACTAGTTGTAAACAGGATGAAATCTGCCAACCTTAAAAGATTATTTAGTACTCAAGAACTAAACTAGTGGTAGTTTGATATTTAAGTAGTTCTGTTAATAAACATTTAAGAAACATCTCCATGAAACAAAAAAAAAATTATAGTATTTAAGTTTTTTAATAAGTGTGCAGTAAATATGAGTCTTTAAGCATGAAGTCTCGACAACAGATTTGTTAATGACTAGGAAAAAATAGTCAAATATTGTTAAAAACCAGTCCACATCCTAATGAAAATATTTAAGCTTTTCTTTTTTTTTCCTAGAGGAATGTAGTTATCCCTGAAAATTGATTTGGTACGCATAAAAAGATTGCATAATGGCATCCTAAATAAAAAATTTAAAAGTGGAAAAAAAAATCAGGAGCACAACTTCCAGAATTTAAATGCTATGGGGGGACACCAGTTTATCAAATGAGATGTTTTCATCTTTAAGAAGAGAAATATTTTCATATACCACATTAATAGTTTGGGTGATTGTTCAGCTGGGCTGTACCTCTTACGTGTGGGCTCTGAATGCTGTGAGGTGTGGTTTGTCCTGTAGCAACATGGTGAAGCAGAAGGTGAAGCAGGTAGACAGGAACAGCACATGGAGATCTTCAGAGCTGTGGCACAGCTTGTCATGGAGTATCTTTAATGGGAGAAGTTTTTGTATGAGAGAACACAGGTCAAACCCTTCTCCACAGACTGCTATTTTTCATTTCTGCAGCAGCCCAGGAGATACAAAAGCTTTTTTGGGTTAGTGGAGAACATCTCCTTTGTGGCATGTACGTGGTACGTGTCTGTAAAGGATGCCCAGGCAGTTTGTGTTAATGCATCCTTGACATTGCTTTTCTTCCAGTGGATTAAGGGTTCCTTCTGGAGGAGTGCAGAGGTGATTAGTGAGCCACCTCTGACCTCTCTCTTCAGTTGGACTTTGCAGCTGAACTTGAGAACCCATATCTTGTTTCACGTGCCTGCAGAAGGAAGCGTTGGTGAGTGGTGAGGCAGGAGCTGGGGATGTTGTGGTGCAGGGTAACACAGCACACTGTAATGGGGTGTCTGAGCTGTGACAGTGTTGTCTGTTTTCCAAATTGAATGTCATAATTTGCGAGCACAGGATGCAGATGTCATCTCTGCTGAGTTGCCAGAATCTGCAGCACATGATTTTTGTTTCAGAGAGAAATCAGTGTGCTTATGTTTGTGTGTGCTTGATGTGGTGATCACACTGTTCGTTTTCTTTGTTAGGCACATGAATCAGATGATTAAAGTTTATTTTCCCTGATTGAATGTTGTCATAATTAATGAAAATTGTCTGTATATATATATTTTTTTTATATAGTGAAATTTTCAAATAGTTTGACATTCACTCTTCTTCCTCAGTGTTGTAGCACGGTGTTTTACTGGAACACAACTCTATCAGACTAATCAATAGCTGCCTATAGTTGGCATTAACAGCCTTATAAAGTGTAGGTTTTACAGATAGACTGGATTCAGAAGAAAAGGAAATAGCAATATATGTTACTGAGTTCCTGGCAGGATGGAAGTTGGCAACTGAGTGTGTCAAGAGGAGGAGAAGCTCAGTGGGAATAGATGTGTTCTCAGAAGGGGTGGAGGTGTGCCTGAGTGTTCCTTGGGTTCATGCTCCAGATCCACGATGCTGCCCTGAAATTAAGGGGAATGTGATGAAACGGTAACTGCAGGTGTGTGGTATCCTGGTGTGTATATTTATACAGCAAATATGGGCTTACGCATATAAGATTAGACACAATCTTAATATTATTTAGTTTAGAAGGAGCTGTAGTTTGTGTATTTTTATTTTTTTTTTATTATGGAAAAAACCCTGTAGTTTTTTTTTTGAGCCCACAGGATGTTAGGTTTGATCAGATACATTAAATATAGTTCAGCATTGTAATTTTGCATTTATCTTTTTTCTTGTAAGATTTGTGTTGACTTTATATACTAGTAAGATATATTCCCCTTTATCACTTGTGATAGAAAATTAGTGTCCATATATAAGTGGCGTATATTTAATACAGGTTTATGTAGTTTTATGCTCTAATAAATCAGAATGATGTGCAAAATTTTATTCCTAAATGTGCTGTGAATGCAAGAGAATTAAGAGTAGTTACTTGCCTTGCTCTTTCAGAAGGAATCCATATTTAGTGGAAGTGCTGAATCCAAACTAGTGATGGTACATATTTTGGGCAACTCTTTGAAGTTAAATCAGTAGACTTTTCTGTTTTCTCTCATTTGTCAGCTCCCCCATTTTTAAAATTTGCTAGTACATTGCATTTGGTTGTACTTTTTATACTGCACATCATCAGCATTTTCATGGCCTAAAAGTGAAATACCTAGCTCATGGTTTGATGTAAAATATGGTTATGAACTGTAACAAAACTGGAGAAGAGTAAGGCACTGAAATCAGCCTAGTTTTCCAATGAGAAACAAGGATCATAGCTTCCAAAAAAGTGTATTTCCTCATGCTGTTGTCATCAACTACTGACAATGTCTGGTGGTGTTCTCCTTGCTGTTTGACAATGTCATATTCCCCATACATTAAATACACTTAGTGCAGCAGGCTCTGTTTTGGTTTCATTTCCTATGTTCTTCCCAGCAGTGTGCTCTCAGTTCTGTCTGTTTTGCCATGACAGCTGGTATCACTACTGCACTTAAATGATTGTGAATTTTAAGTCTTCACAAGGGTGTGCCATGGTGTCACTGGGGGTAATGAAGTTGTTACTTGAGCCAAGTGTGACAAAACTTCATTTTTGAAAAAACCGTGGTGAGAATCCCATTCTCACAGACCTGGTGCATTTAGTGCTGTGAGGATGATAAAGGCATTGAACCCCTTATGTCATTTGAAGATATGATTCAGCTGTATGTGGTTATCTTGCATATGTACTAAATTGCTGTTCTGCTATGGCATGTGTCTTAGACAAAGCATGCCCACAGGCACTTCTGGACATGTGGCTTGCTGTTTCATTTGATTGTGGCTTGCAGCTTCTTCATTCTGCAGTGTTTAACCCATTCTGTAACTTGGCTTTCTATTTTAAATTATTTCAGAAAAACTAATGACATTGGAAACATACTTAAAATTTCTGCACAGCTGTATTTTAGTAGACGGGGTGTTAAAAGGTGGTGTGACTAAGGCAGTAAGTAGCTTGATGGCAACAGGTAGTGGTTTCAGAGATGGGAGGAAAATGCCAATATTCTAGGCTTTTCCATAATAAATAGATACTGAGATGTGCTGTTCAAGAAAATCAGTAATGTGACATGTAATTAAACACTAGAAGATAGTCAAAAATAAAAATGTAATAATGAATTCAGAATCTAGCACTCACTGTTTTCCATTTTTCTTCATAGCTTGTGGATGTTTAATTTCTTTTTTTTTTTTTTTTTTTTTTTTTTTTTTTTTTTTAGTGACTATTAGTGCTACCTTTAGAGATTCCAGTTTGCATTTTGAGCACTACAAAGAGCAGAGATTTAGTTCGGAGTTTTTGGTACAAGTTTGCATCTATAAATATTTTAAGAGAAGCTCATATGTAGCTTAGAGTATTATGGCTTTGATATAAATTAAATGAGTCAAAGCAACACTTCACATGTAGAATTATTTCATTAGAATCAGTAAATTATATGAGTATTTAATTTGAACTACAGTACATTTCAGTGAGATAGTATTACCTACTTCTGGCTTTGAAGCCCATCATTTTTTCCTCTCCTCTCTCCTCCACCCTAAATTATTTGTAATAGTTGATGATCTTAATTTTGAGATGCTAAGAAAATTACAGAGTACTCTTTCGAGTTCTTTTGAATGCATAAAATTATTTTTTCTTTAGTTCTTCAGTGCTTATTAGAACTGCACATAATCGTTGGTGATGAAAATTCAGCCTGCTGGCTGAGTGAGCATGTGCAGGTTGTACTCAGCGTGATTCAGCACTGCAAAATCTAAGCTGTCCAGAGTGCAGTTTAGCCAAGTGACTCTTGTCGTGCATCTTAGCTCAACTGATTTCAGCAATAGTAGATAATCACTGAAGCATACACTGCTGTGCAGTCCTTCAGAACTTAAGTGTTCAGCGTAACTACTGTTTGCATGTGACCAAAATGGAAAAAGGGAGGTGTACACAAAGGAGTGAATTATAACAAAGAACACTTTCTGCTTCAGTTCTTGTTCAGAAAACATATGTTCAGCCATGCAGGCAACAGTTGGGGTAAAGACACACTGTAGGTTTGGAAACAAAAGGCGTGTTCTTTTCTTGCATTCACAATGTTTTCAAACATATTCACTTGTTAGGGACTGGCCTGTCAGCTGGATCTTCTTGCAAGTGTGATTTCTTTTTCCTGACTTCTTTCAAAAGCTTTTTCCCCACAATGTTTTACACTTCATATAATCCACTGTGCATGCTAGGCCTGCCTGGGTCTTTGTGCTATTGATGATTCAGAGGTGGAGGGGCCGTGCTCTGGGAGAATGTGGCTGAAGGGTAACCTTTCAGTCACCCATACATCTGAAGCCACTCTTATTCCAAATATCTTAAGTGGTTTGGTTGCTCTTTCATGATGAGTTGGGTTATACTTCATCTTCAGAACGTTGCCAAACCAATTAGTGCAGCAAAAATATTTTGAAAGTGTTGATCTTTTTACATTTTTTACTTTGTAACTGTGTATTGAAAATCTTACAGAGACTCATCATAACTGCATTAAATCATCCAGTAAAAAAGATTTTTTTCTCCATTGGAAATTCATTCAGTTGTGGCATGCCAGAGTAACCAAAATTTACTTGATCATTACTTCTGTTTGGATTCCTTTTTCCTAAATATATGGTTCAAGACCCTGGTATAAATATGCCTATATAGGCATAAAGGTAAAGGTTATTTCCAAATAAGCTCAACCTGGTTTAATTTATGACCTTTAAAGTCATATAGCTAGAAAATGTACTGCTTTAGCTCCACAGGTATAGATAAATGGAACAACTTTCTAGTGCAGACAAGACCTGCAGTTTCTTTGGAAATGTCTAAGTGATCTACTTGCTGTAGGTTTTTCTAGGTCAAACTACTCATCTATCAAGTCAGGTATTCATCCTTTGTTGTCAGCAGTGAATTCCTCAAAGCGAGGCAGGGCTGCCTACATTTTAATGCATGTAGACTTGTATATAGAGCTTAAGCATATGTCTGACTTTCAGCATTCTGCTCTCTAATTGGGTTATGTACATGTTTAGTTTTGATGTGCACCATTGAATATAATGGTAGGGGAGAATGTATAATCTTCGTGGCAATGGTTTCACACCAGCAACTTGAGTTTCCATTCCTTTTATGCTAAAACAATGACATGTCTTTCATAAAATTCTCGATTATTTATATTTTATTTAAAAAGAGACATGATGTTTGTCTTAAAACCCCTGATTTTATGTTGAAAGTTTTCAATCAATAACCAGAACAGTTAGGGAGTTTTATGTTGGCTTGAAGATTATTCATGTGTTTTGGTGGAGTATTAATAGTGTTATCTGAATTCTCAGTAGCCTGGGAAATTGCCACTGATGAATGTCCAAAGATTACAATATCCCATATAAGGCCCTTCAGACCATGAGGATCATTTACTCAACTAGAAAATCCCCAGACAAGAAAACTCCATGTAAATATTTTCTAATGGAAGGTGCCAGCAAATGCATCCTTGCCAACGTATGTCAAAACTGCTAGAAGATCTGTGAGGATGGGGATTAACTTTTTAGCACTGTCATCTTAAGAGCTTAGACAGGGAAACATTATTTGAATGTTTTTTCTTTGCCTGTGTATGACTGAAAAGATGTTAACAGTAGATAAAACTAATATAAAGCAGTTAATGATACTGACATATATTCCAAGTCTGCACCTTTTTCTTTTCTTGAGGTCTGTGTCAGAAATCCTTGAGAGTACTACAGCTTTAAAATAAATTGTCCTTCCTTCTCAAATGAAATTTGATGATTTGTCTTTAGTCTGATAAAAGAAAGCACACGCTAGTATATTGCTTCTTTTGAGGAATTTTTTGTTTTGTTTTATAGGCTCCTTAAAAGTAAATTGTTTTAGATGTTGCAGTGACTTCTCTGACTCTCAGAAAGAAAATAGTTAATAATAATTTCTTTCCTTTCAGTTCCCATGAGCCTACCTTCATTGCACAGTTTGCATGTAACAGCTAGTAAGAGTAGAATGTACTGAACCTTAAACAAATCTATTAGGATCACCATGGCAAGAAACCGGGAAAATGGCAGGAAAAACGAACAATGATTTTGTAAACCCTCCAAAGGTCAGAAAAAGGCTTTCAGTAAGTATGCAGAGGCTAGAAATCAAATCCCATTTCCTATCATAAGAAACCAGTTGTTTTAGCAGCAGTGGTTAATGTACTGTATGTGAAAGATTTAAGACTAGTTGGAAAGCTTTGCTTCTGTTTTATTAGGCTGCTATTGAAAAGCCAACAGCATAACTTCAACTAGGTGCTTTGAGATTTCTTAATGGGCTGTCAAGGGCAAGACACCAGGTCTGTGCTATACTAGCTCTTTCCTGTACATTAAAACAACAGGGGCCAAATGATCATATACAGAAGTATGAATTACTTGATGCTTTCTCTGTTCCATATGGTCAGCCATGTCTTTGGCAATTAATCATGTACAGAATCAGTTGAGTGCTCTCTGAAGCATTGAAGTCAACATTTAGTTGTACCTGTGCCAGTGGGGGCAGTGGGGGTTGCAGTGTAAAATAGCAGGATGAAGAGCTGCTGGCGCCGAAGCCAGAGCAGCTGGCTTCTATAAACAACACTTTTTTCCTCTTTACCTTTTTCTTTTTTTTTTTTTTTTAACTTTCTTTGACAAACATGACTCATTTTTCAATATCATCCAGAACATGAGGGTTGCTGAGTGAAACTGTGATATCTGGCATAGTGGATTAATAAACAAAAGGCAGAGAATTGGGTTTAATGTGCCCAAATTACTGAGTGATAACTTAAACCACACTGGCTGTTTCCATTGTATCAATGAAAATGGGTGCACTTGCTCGGATTTTAAGTAGAAATTTTAAAAGTAAAGAAGAAATGAGCAGGGTTTTGTAATCAATTACTAGCTTTTTTTATCGTGGAAGAGTTACAACATGTTAAATTAACATGGCTTAATAGATTTCAGGTTCTTTTCCCCTCCCCTCTATAAGGGACCATATTCTGGTTTCATAGAATTTCATCAGGATACTTCTTGCACTGAAAGTAAATAAAATGACAAAAATAACAGGGAAAATACAGAATAACGTTTTAGCCCAGCTTACAGATTTTACTTTTTTATGTTTTTCCTTTCTATATTAGTTATTGATTTTTTAGAGATGACTGCTTTGTTAAAGTAGAATGGTTGGTAAAGATTCAGAAGCTTATCCTATTTAAACTGATGGTGAGTAAATTAAATTTTAACTTAGAGTGAAAAATCTGATTTGTTGACCCAATAAAGTAGGACCAAAAGGCAAACAGTCCCAAGTGCCACTTCAGTTCAGACTGAAGGCTAATTTGTTTGACAGAACACTAAGCTTCATGTCTCCAGTTATGCAGTGTTTCTAACTTTATGTCTGACTCCTCATGAGGTCTGTATTAAAGGAAGAGAAAAAATCCAGCTTTATAAGATTGAAAATGCATCAGTGTGGAGTTTGGAGTGTTTAGATGTTGCTTTTTCTTGTTCGTTTGTAAGCACATTGTGATATTCACCAAGGACACACAGCTCAGCAGGCTAGTGGCCTATGGATGTTAAAACAGAGTTTCTTCTGCTGCTTATCTAAGGAAAAAATATGATTGTAATCCTGTTACAATACCTAGATTAGCTTTGTTAGGTATCTAATTTTGTGTGTATATCCTGGGTGAATAGAAAGTCTTGGTTGTAACAGTTTCTGTTCAGTCCTGTATCACTGATATATTTTGTTTGTGGTAATCAGAGAAGGAGGGTGTTGGTCTCTTGAAATCTAATCTTAGAACCTTCCTTTCTTACATAATGAGAGAAGATGCTCTGGTGGCTGCTGCCTGTTATGCCTAAATTTAGTTCTGCTGCTGTACCAGGAGCAAGGCAAAGAGTACAGTATACTAATTACTGTTTAACATAAAAGGTTGGATTTGCTCCTGATACATGTGTACATACACATAAACATACATGTGTGTGTGTGTGCATAGCTTTGGGCTTTTTGAGAGGTGAGTTGTGTGTTTGGTTTTAAGACTTGTGCAATTTGGGATTTACAAGGAAAGCCCTCAGTACTCTAATAGATCTGTAAGGAGAATTGGGTAAGATTTACTGAAAATACCAGCAGTACTGCTTATTAAAGAGCTATGCTGGCCAATGAGACAGGGAGTTGCTTCCCACAAGTGATAAGCAATTGGCGTAATCTCGTTGCTTAGGTTGTCCAGGATATGTTTTTGCCAGCTCAGGAAGCAGAAGAAAGAAAGTTTCACCAGTTTGTAAACATTACCAGCCTCAAGAATCTCTGTGAACACAAAGATGAGATAAGACAGACTGTAGGGCTGGTTGCATTGTTTATTTATTCTACTGTCCTGCAGTCCCAAGTGTGCTGAAAAACACTGAGTCAGTGCTGAGTCCAGTTCAGAACTGTGAAGGCTTCACTCAGCATTGGGCAAAGGGGGCCTCTGCAGGCAATTATCTGTCATTAAAAGAATTGAGACACAAGATCAGATTTTCTTTGATGGGATGTGCAACTGTAGTGATGTTCAAAAGAAGGTCATTCCTGCTCTTTAGAGCAGGGGTGGTATCAGCCAGCTTTCTGATGGATTTTTATCAGTGTTGATGTGAGGAAATGGCTTTCCCAGCTGATAACATCTTTGACCGAGTTTCTTGAACCCTTGACCTTTATCAGTCAAGGTATATATTGAATCCCCTTGTTAAAAATAAATCCCAAAACAAGTTACATGGAAAAGACAACTTTCAAAGGAACATGCTTTGTAATATTATTTTACCCAGAATGCTGCTTTATTTGTTACAATTTGAGATTTTTATTGTGATTATAAGAATAGCAAGTTATTAAGAAATACCTCTATGAAAGCTACATATCAAGCCCTGCACTGATATTCCAGGTGACCTTACTGCCCTTTCAGCACTCTTAGAAAACAAGTAAATCAGTTGAATTGCTATGTATTGTTGTATGTTGCTTAATAATACTATTTCACCCTCCAGGTAGCTGTGACTGTACTCACAGCATTTATGATGTCAGTGTCAAACTATGTGTTTGACTTGAGCCATGTACATCACCACATAAATGAAAGGTGTTAACAGAAGGCTGGAGCAATATAATTGTTCTCTCAGTTAAAAATAAATTATGTTCAGTTTCCAGAATTATGATGTTTCTGTAGATGGAGGGGACTTTACTTAATGAAACTCAGGACCAAACTTGCAATTTGACCGGGTCAACAGAATTCATACAATATCACAAACAGTGTGATTGTGAATACTTGGAGAAGTGATCACCCATCTCTGACTGATAATACTCTATTAACATCATCTTTTCATCAGATTTTAACTGAAAATTCTTTAGCAACTACCAGTTCTCCATGCTCTGCACTTTGTGAATCATTTATTTAGGGGATCTTGATGTTTGTTGCAGCAAATAACTATACTTTTAGCTTTGTGAGGCATAGCATCATTAAACTTGGGACTTTGCTAAAGCCTTGGAGAGAAGCAGATGTCTCATCATGACCAGTGGATTTCCCTGTCTTTCTGTGATTAAAATGACCATCCAAAGATTCTGAAAGGGAAATCTTGATGCACTGTGGTTGTAGTGCTCTGTCAAATCTTGTACATGATAAATATAAAAGTTAAAGCCTTAGTAGGTGTATTTATTGTGAATGACAAGGAGTGTTAATTTTCACCATTAAAGAATGTACATCAGCTCATGTGAGTATGTTCTCACTTGCTGAAATCCTCTATCAAGCCCTGCTTTAAACTGTGCAGCTGCTGGAAGTGAGGCTCTAAGGTCAGGATTGTTGAAGTTGGCGGATATTGGAGCTTGTGGAAAAGATGTTGTAGGTCAGTGCAAGGGAAACTCATGTCAGGGAATCCTTATCTGAAAATGCTCTCTGGCTTTTTGTTTGCTTTGTAATGTCAGAGCAGGGTCAAGAATGTGATCTGTATAGACAGAGTTTTGAACATTTTGGGTTTTTACAAGAAAATGTTCTTTTTGATGTTTAAGTCCCATATGATGGGGTGATGCCTTTTGGTAGGCCAACTGATAGAGCTGGGCAGTGGGAAGAAAGATGCTTTTTGTTCTTTGCATGTGATGTTGGTGCAATAAAGTGATTTTCTGTCTCTGTGAACCCTGACATGCTTCTTTCTTGGAACAACTGTGGCAGTAACAATGCTATTCCTACTTTACATAGCTTAAGAAGTGTATAATCTGCATGTTATTGTTTCTTGTGGAAAAAAAAAACCTATCAGAATGAGGACAGATCTCTCTGTTTTCCCAAACTAGAGATAATAGCGATAATTTCTCTCGCAGAATTCCCAGAGGAATTTTAGTTGGGCAGGACAGGATGTAATGTGTATGTGATGTTGAGGAGGAGGCAATATGTCATGTGTTTTGTCACGTTGTTCCAATAAGGGAGGTTATGCTGGGAATAGGAATTGCAGCTCTTGGTTATGTTTGATTGTGTTTTCAAACGTACATGCACAACTTCTCAGGTTAGAAACTTTTTTTTTTACCTTCTTTTCTGTGAAAACAGGTGTGTGCAATAATTCCATCTGTTCTGTCATCCTTCCCAAAAGCATTTAGATGCTTTAGTACATTTGCAGCTCATGTGACTGAAGGTTAGAATATCAAAAATAATTCTGTGTATATCGGAGGCTGGTTAAAGTGAAAAAGACAATATAATATGATAGTTTTCTTCTTCAGTGAAGGAAAAGACTCTCAGTCTCTGCCATGGAGACACTGCTGCACATCGAGGAGCACGAGGGCTCTGGTTGGTACCTGAGATCAACCATTTCCTTCCCAGCTTGGCAGACATGGGGAAGTGCAGGGAAAGAAGAGGAGAAAATGGTGCATGAATTCATAGGCAAAGATGGAGTGAGGGATCTGGAGTTAGCTTGGTGGGAGGATGAAGGGTGGTAAGAACATCTCCAGTTCTCTTACATCAACATTAACTGTCAGCACAATGTTTGGGAAAGCCAGTAACATTTGATCTGCAGAGACTGAGTGTCATCCTGCTTCACAGATTACTTAAATCCATTGCATGCATACATATGTGTATTTTTGAACAGTTTTTAATTTATTCCATATGTGAAAAGACTTTATTACTTGTATATTTGAAGTATTTAATGATAAAGAGAACATGGGGACATCAGCAGAAATTCCATTCAATATATGCAATACAAACAGGTATTTTCTTCAAAAGCTTTGCCAAGGAGCAAAGGGGAGGGTGCAATCCCCCAAACAAATGCTACATTGAGGAAAATAATTTTGATATTATTTAGTACAAGATAATATTTACAAAATAACTATGCCTCAAGAAAATGTGGGCTAGAATGCACAATGTCTTATTGTGATACTTAAGGCAATGAGATTTTAAGGTTTACCTTATGTGCCATGTATATTGATTAAATACCAAATATATGGTGGCCATTTCTAACCATCATTTACTGTATTGATTTGTCAGCAGTGGAACTGTAATAAAAAAAGCTATTGATTTACTGTCCTTATTTGCTTATGGGCTTTTTATTAATTTTACACATTGTTTCCTACTTCTAGATTATAATTTTTATGTGTTTCCTTCCTTTAAGACAAGTCTAGTCCTCTCTGAAGTTAGAAAAGAGCAACAAATTGAGGAACAAAGGAATGAGACCATCAGCTGCTTCCTGCTGCTTTTAAAGGAGAGACAAAGGCTGCGTAAAGAATGGACAACAAGGTGAGAAATACTCCTATAAATCCCCTTGAGTGGGGAAAAGTGATGTTTTAAAAAAAAATTCTAAATTTTCACTGTTCAAATTGTAATTCCTTGAATGGGATAGTCCATGTTTCTGTGGGGTAGACTGCTCCCTTACTGTGCTCACGCAGAGCACAGCTTGGTAGGCAGCACTCAGATCTGAGGAGTGGTACCACCTGAAGTGCCCTCAAGTTTTCCACACCTTGCTGACAATGTGAGCAATGCTCTTTGCTGGAATACTCTGCTAAAACTACTAAAACTTGGGTGCTTCCTTCGTGCTCCCCCCATTTCCCTGTGGTGTCCTGCTGGTGTTGACTGGGTGGTGTTGGGTGAGATGGGCATTAGTGTATGTCCTGACTGTTCCACTGTACCTGAGCTCTGAAAGACAGCTCACTGCCATAGATCAGGAGATGCTGTTAACAGTGGCAAAAAGTTGTCAATGCTTCTATTTGGAAAGGTTTCTGTTCCTGGAATGTAATCAGCTGAATGCATTTCAGAAGCACCAGCGACATCATGCTTTTAGTTTGTTCAGAAACAGGTGAATGAAAGAGGATTTCCACCATGTTCCACCTTATGTCCTTTTCTTTTGCTGCTAAATGAATTGATGTCACCTTTTTTCACACCTATGTCTAAAAGCTATAGGTTTATACCAATTTTATAATTTCTTTTTCTTATTTGATATTTACATAAAATATCTAGCAGTCTATGACATTTTTCTGCCAAATACACAGCTTTTATTTAAAACCAGATGTTTCTTACTTACAATTAAATACAGTTTTTAGTCAAAAGTATTTTTAAATCAGCTTTTTGTTATGCAAATTTAGCATTTCACTGGCATGATTGTTTTACTTGCAGTAAATATCACAATATATATATTGTAACATATATATATATATTGTATTA
>VZTZ01012628.1:583073-749662 GCA_013400955.1 Drymodes brunneopygia
TGGTGTAGCTCCTGAAGACTCTAAGATAGCTTTTAAAACGTTGTCTGTAGATTTTGGGTCTGACATTGAGTATCTCTTCTGCTACAAATGATTATAGCAAATGAAGCTGAAGCATTTTATAAACTTCAGATAAAAATTTAACATAATTACACATAATTATTTTACAAATTACAGGTTGTGTCTCATAAGTTTGTGTTCCAGTGAGTATGGAATGTTTGTTTGTATGCTACTCATTTAAGATTTCAGAGTAGGCTGCTCTAAAATACTTCCCATATTATCCTGTGGGGTTTAGGTTTTTCTTCTTGAGCAATTTAAGGGATTTTTATGGGGTTTTTGCTGGGGTTTTTATTTGGGTTTTTTTTGACTGGTTGGGTGTTTGGTTGCTTTTTTTGCTAGGTTTTTTTGGGGGGAGGGTTGTTTATTTTTTTTTGTCTTTCCATCACCTTGCTTACTAAATAATGCAAATGTTTTAGCTATGTTGGAAACAGAGGAAATCACTTAAAGCTTTTCTGTGGGACATGCATCTTTGTTGTGAAACAGAATAGAACGTTCCTAATGAGTGGGATACCTTTCTAGAGTTCATTTTGTTTAAGAATGATTTCCTAATATACCAAGTCATCAGAAATCATGGCAACTGTGATTAATTTAGAATCCTGTGGGTTTCAGTGCCCCTGGCCTCGCTCGCTGCTCACAGGGAGCTCCGGGGCTGAAGCCAGGGCTGCAGTTGGAGACGTAGCCCAGGCTCTGAGACAGCAAAGCTGCAGCTCTTGGGGGGTGGGAGAGGCACAAGCAGATGAAGCGCAGGCCTTCTTAAAACTAAACACCTGAAAGAAAATTTCAAGAGCATTGTGACTTGAAAGTTCTGAAAGAAAGTGTCCTTTGAGTATTAAATATCCATAATCCTTTTTCTTTCCATTTGATGTTTCCCATCCCGGTGACCTATCTGGAAGTCTCACCCATATGATCTGCATAAAGAGGCTGTTACCATACACCTCACTTTGCTCCTTCAAAGCCTCAGCTCGGGGTCTGGAATGAAACACTGGCTGTGGCAGCCGTGGAGCACACGGTGCTGAAAGTTATAAAACGTCCGCTGTGCTACGAGCAGGGCTGCCCATGTTTCAGAGATCACTCTATTGTGTACTTTGGAATTACATGAGAAAAATGTGCTTGGACAGGAAATAATTAGCACTTGTCAAAGGGCAGGCAATAGGTTATAGTACTTTACTTTCAACAGGCTATCAGGGGATCAGCTAGATTAGATAATAGAATTTTTTTTCCTGTGGAAGTTAAATACAGATGACTCTAATTACCTTACATTGTGCATTAGAGAGCAGATTATGAACAGTACAACTTCAAGAAATTTAGGTCAATGAAGGGAGGGCAGCTGGCAGAAAACTTCACTCTGCACTTGGTCTTTGTAGAGTTGTGTAGTCATTCTGTTCTTTCTTGTGTTTTATTTGTGTCATTAACACTTGAAATAAAAAAGTACACATTGGGAACTGGTAATACAAACTGATTGAACATTTGGCAATTTTGCCTTTTCCCAGAGAAAGGCATATGAACTGTTCTGGTACGTACCTACTCAGTTAAAGCACATTCTTGTGTTCTTTGCTTTAAGTTGTACCACTGTTTCTGCATATTAATGAGCTGAAATGACTCTTTAAGATTTTATTTCATCTCCACAGCCCAGAACACATGGCAGTGTGCTTAGTGTTGCACTCACCATCTCATAGACTTGTGATGCAAAGATGTCATCAGTATCTTAAGTATCTGAGCAGGTCTTCCAGGGATTCAAGTTGTTCTCTGAGTGGTAGTGATCCAAAATACTTCAGGTAGGACTCAGTGAATGTCCTCTGAGTGTTAACAGAAATGGTCCAGAGTTTCCAAAGCCCCAGATTTGTTTATACTGTGTGATAGTGCCTGATGGACAGGTTGTTATAGCTGTTAAAGAGCTGTTCTAGCCCTTTGAACTGACCCCTTCTTGACCTCTGCTTACAGAAGGTCACTGTTCAGCTTATAAAGTGAGGGAACCTCAGATTCTACTGCAACAAATAGAGGGTGAAGGGAACAGCTGTGAATTTTGGACTAACCATGCAAACCTGCATAGACTTTTTAGGGTCACTGTATGATAATGAAAATTGTTACCAAATTATATGGAAATTTAACAGCAATAGTGGGAAAGAGAGGGTGGAGTCTAATGCATTGGGTTTGATAAATGAAGTGTGAAGTTACCCATCTGGCTCTAGACAGCCCTCTTTTTCTCTACGAAAGGGAAACATTTAAAAATAACCATGGTACATCTAGAATCAATGACCCATACAGTGAGCTGGAATAGATCAAGATTTAATGGTGACTGTGGAAGAAATTATCATTTGAAAAGTGAGACAAAGGATGAGAAAGTACAGTTCAATATCTGCACCTGATTCATTTTTTAAAAAGGCCTTAATATTTTTCCCTCTTGATGTTATTGACATTTTTTATTTTACTTTTTAACTGGAACAAGAAAAGTTGTTATATCACAAAGAAACAGGAGAAAAACTACTTGAATTTCAAGAGAGAATGTTGCACTTTTCCTGCTCAGTAAGTGCCTGAGAGAACTGGGCTACAGTTAAATAAAATTGCAGCTCTTACTTCTCCTAATAGAACTTGTATCATGTTATAATAGCATTGTCTTTAATGCTTGCATGACATACTGCACTTAATTGCTAGTAGGTTTTTGTTGTATTTTCCATAGACATAAATTTACTACCAAACTAATTTGTCATCAATAAATCAACAAGAGATTAATTTAAAGGGTGGTGTTTAACTGCATTGAAAATATTGACTGCTAGGAAAAAATATGTTTAGTTAAACCATTACTAAAATATGGGGTTTTTTTAATGGAAAAATTGTATTAATCCAAAATGGTTTTATTGTGACACAGACTCTGATGTCCATTTTGCCATTTCCTTCAGTGAAATTGTACCATTTCTCTTAGGGGAAATTCAACTAGATACTGGAAATGTAAAGTTTTGGAGAAAGACATAATGAAGTGGAAAGTTTGATAAAATTATTTATGATTGTTGAGTTTTCATAGTTGTGTTACTTATCCAAATTCTGAAATCTTTACTTCTCTCTAAATCATCATCTAATGGCAAACTGACATGGTGAAAACAGAACAAGCATTCAATAAATAATCTGTATCAAAGTATATGCAAAATTCTTTGAGATAAACAGCAGAAAAGTGTTAATTGATTATATCTTGTAAAAATCAATAACTTATAACCTTGCATCATTAAAATAACACAATAAAAAAATCTCTTTTCATGGGGTCATTCTATAACCCATAATATTTTGTAGGCCAGGTCACTGTATTTTTAGAATTGTTATATTTTTGCATGGCAGTGGAAGAAAGAACCTCTTACTTGTGACAAATAATGTTAGCTTCAGGTTTCAAGTCAGATGTGAGCTATAATTCCTCAACATTTTTTGCCTTTGTCAAACCTCTTCTTAGATCTCACAATTTTGGCATAACAATTTCAAGATATGTATTTTCTTTTTCTACAATGGGCACTTTTACTACAGAGACAGTGAAATAACGGTGAAATCTGGATTTTTATGTTGATATTTATATGGGAATATAAATTATAAGTACCTAGTGAGAAAATTAAGTCCTAATCTGTGATAACACTCTTCAATTCTGTAATAAGAAAAATGAAGAATATTAGAGTGGAATCCTAAAATGGTGTGCATGTTAAATAAGATACAAACTGGAAGATTTTATATATTTAATTTTCTGTTTTGAAGAAAAAGTTAATTCTGTCTTCTTATGCCTAACCTCCTTTTGCCTTGGAATTTTAGATCATAATTAAAGAGGTAATTGAGGTAGATTTTGCTCTTTTTAGCTCCAGTAGGAGAAAGTGGTGTTGATGTAAAGAAGGACTGTGTTTCCTTTGTAGCAGAGAAAATGTCGATGGGTTAAGAAGTTAACGTGGGCTTTGGGAAAATCAGAGCTTTTTTTTCCCTTTCTGTCACAGGCTTTGTTTATTTTCAAGAACTCATAAATGCTATTTTTAAATGAAATGTAATAATACCAGCTCCAAGACTGGTTGACAAATACTGACTTTTTTTTAAACTCTCACAGACCTGGCAAGATAAGTATTTGAAATAATGTGAACTCTTCAGAAACAACTGCAATAGGAGCTATACCAGTTCCCAGAATTTTACAGACAAACTACAGAGGTATCAAAGTTTGTCAGAGAGTGAGGGGAGGTGCTTGAGTTGCTTAAAACTTGTGATTGTTTTGTGCAACATGAGAATGACAGATTTTTTTTTTCCATGTTGTGGAATCCAGTGTTTCTGATATTAGTAAGGATCTCAGTGCATACAGCTGCATCATTTCCAGTGTGTTTTTTGATAACAGTTTGTCCTCTCTAGACAGTGGGTCTCAGTGAATTAGCAATGAGCATACACCAAACTTTTGTTTCACTATTTTGGAAATCACAGGGAGAAAAAAAGAAAATTATGTTTGGATTCTTCGACATTCATACTTTAGATGTATGTGTGTGAATGCTCCTTAAAAGAAGAAAATGAAATTGTTCAGCACCCAGTATGTAACCTAAAACAGGTTTTCAGAATGTAAATATATTAGACAATGTGCGGAAAGTAAATTGTGGCTCAGTAATCTGGAATACTGTATGTTAATCAGAAAGATGCTTTGAGTCAGACTGAGAAACAACCTTGCAGCATTCAAATGAATGGAGAAAACCCTGCAATGAGGATGAAGTTGTCAGGTCTGCTGTAGTTATGCTTAGACATCAGCTGCCTTGGTTGACCTTTGACTCTTCTCCAGTTGCTTATTGCCAGATTTCTTTTGCTCCTCGTGACCCTTCCTGTTTTCTGCCTCTGTCTTTCACCTGTGTTCCTTGTATGGAGGAGTCTTTGAAGCAGCCAAGCTTGGGATCAATAGGTGCAAGTACTCCACAGAACAATGGAAATGCAGCTTGATTAAATGCTGCTGTTTAGCTGTTCCTTTGAAACTGTCTTGACCCTTTACCCTTGGAAAGATTCTGTGTTTACAAGCTGTGGCTACTCACAGAAAATCCTGCCTCTTACCTTGTGATGTCACTATATACACGGTAAATATGGTGCAAAAAAAGTTCTGTGGTGTAGCAACCTAAAGCAAATGGTGTTATAAGGCAGTCTAAGAAAAGCTGCAGAATTTCAGCTCTGTGTCTCTGTGTGTGGCTTTTGCTTGTGTCAGACTGTCATCAAGGCACTTCATACTCTGAGTGTTTACTTCATCATTTTAGTTTAATTTTAATGGTTAACTTCTGAAAACCATAGACAGATGCATCATCCTATACTTGAAATGAAACTTCATATACTACCTATATATATATATACTACTTCCTCTACTACCAAATGAAACTTCTTTGGCATTTTGCTTTTTTGATTTCATGATTTTTTCTTCTTGTGCTAGATGAGTTTTTTCAAATAATTCAGTGGCACTTCCAAAACTGGCAAATGACACAAATTTAGTCCTTATTCATAGCGCAATTAAAACTTAAAAAAAAAAGTGATATTTTCCCACTCTATCAGAGATTATTTGATGATTTTTATGTTCGGTTTTACTTGGACAGGCTTTTGAAGTCAGCATGGGTGACATTTCCTTATTTATGTAAGCTTTCATAATTGCAGTAAAAGAAAGATAGATAGTGTTGTTTTTCCAGTGGCTTGACAATGATTTGTTCTCTACCATTGGGAGACCTGAATGCTGGAAGCAGAGATTATTGCATTTCCAGGCTGCAGGATACTGGAGATTGACTAGATCACAGAGGTGACAAATTTATAATCTGTGGAGACCAAGTGTTAGCCACATCATCAGACAGCTGAACCACAGAGTAGCATTAGCATCAGCTGTCATCCTTTCTGTAGGAGGGAATGGTGTCTACCAGAGGCAGGGGAAAACAAGAAAGGCTGGGGGAATTCAGTGTGTGGTGCTGTGCTCTGAGCTGCCCACATTAGATAAAGACCTGGTGTTACAAACTAGGGATAAGGTGTGAGTGGCCCAGTTAATGAAAAATTATCATAGATTTATTTTACTTTATTGAGGTCTATTTCTTCTGCAGAATCAATCCATACTTTCCTTTGCCTTCAGCAAAATGTGCTGATGTCATCTAATATCCATTAAACTACTGGCAAACTTACTGTAAACTCAAACTCAACTAGGCATTTAAAATTAAAAGAGTCTAAAGATAGAATTCTCCCTTCTGTAAAAAAAATAGAAGCCTTATCCAAACAGAACTTTAATGATTTTAGTACCATTATTATTGCAGCTTTACCTGTCGTAAAGCTGAATTAAATGTTTAATTTGGAGGTGTGTTAAATAATCTGTATACATTACCAATGGTGACAAAACAGAGGGTAACTTCAAGGGTTTACCCAGCCAAATGGTGCTGATCCTGTCATGCCATGAGTGTAAGCGAGCAGATGCTTACATAAGTTCATGACTGAAGTCTTAAAGGCTGTCAGCCTTGTGTTATTAAAGTTTTTCCTCAAATACAGAACTTGATGGCTCCAGGGATTTGCAATGAAACACAAAGCCTTTTGTTTTCAGGTCAGCAGCTTAAATATGGTTCAGGTAGGTAGTGCCAAAGATTATTCCCACTGGGTGTCTGTGTTTGATGGCCTATGCAAAATGCATGGGTTCTCCAGCCCTGGTAGGCAGGTGTGTGGATCACACACAGCAACTCTGCAGCTGACACTAATTGGTGCCCTTGCTGGCACTTCTGGAGCAGCCAAAAATTAAATGGATGTTGAAACTGAGCAAGGTGCTGTCAGTGCTCTGAGCAGTCTAGGCTGTGGTGGTGAGGTGGTGAAAAGCCAAGGAATGTCATGGATGGCTGTGGGCAGACAGATCAGTCTGTGGTGTTGCTCTGCAGTTTCCTTGCATTGGAGTTATGGTAGCACATGCAGAGAATCATGTGCTGGGAGAGAGGGGGAATTCCTGGGCAGCCTTAACAGGATTGGTGAGAGGGAAGTGCAGTCAAGGGATGGCTTGGAGATGTATCAACTGATCTGAGAAACTAAGATGAACTAGAGAATAGGATTTTATTTTCTTGCTTATTTTCGCTACTAATGAGACCTTCTGGGCATTTGAAGAGTTTGATTTGACTACTATTATTTGTTCCATTTATTTTGTCTGAATTTTCATTACTTAAGGTATCATTGCTGTGGAATTATTAAATTATAAACTATGCTGATGTTTCAAAATAGCTAAAAAAGGAAGTTGGCATTTTTTAAGCTTAAGAGGTTCTGTAAATGCAGGGAACTTGGGGACCTGTTACAGGGCACACACTGTTTTCATATTATTTGTCTTATTTCGGTAAATGGCAGCAGCTCCAAATGGAAAAACAGCTTTGAGCATATGTAATAATAATAGAAGAAAATCCTATTATAACTTACTTGAGTAGCTTGGCCAACTGAGAACTCCTTCAGAGGTATGCAGGTATAATAAATATGCAGGTATGTAAGAAATAATTGAAACAAAAAGGTACCTTGAACAGTATCAAAGAGATTGAGGAACAGGTTCTCAAAATGCAGGATTTGTGGGAGAAGCCAAGTGTATTGAGTGTTGAAGTGAGGGCAGTACTACTTGGAGAAAAGAGAATTCTTTTGGAAAATGAGAGTTCTAAGATCTACCAATAAGAGAGAGTTCCACTTTTTCTGCAAGGCTAAGCTGAATGGATCCATCAGTTATGTCCGTGGATATGCTGGAGTTAGATTTAGCAAATTATACTGGAGGGTGGTTTTTGTACAAGTTTGGGCAATACAATTAAAATTTTTGCCAGTTGTTTTTAGGCAAGTCAACATTTTCTCATTTTTATTTTCTCATATTTAATAATGTTAGCATTTGGTCTTCCTGAGATATGAAAAACATTTTTACCAGAATTATTTTTGACCACCTAGTTATCATGGATTTGAGCCCAGGAGAGGTGAAGTAACCCAAGCACCCACTCCAGTGTAGATGATTTGCTGGCTGCACAGCATGTTTATTGTTAGGTGCAGTTTACTGCATAAAAGATCTAAGTATTTTATATTAGACCATCCTGAAAGCACTTTAGGTATTTGCCCTTCTTCTTCTGCTTGGAGATATGGATAATCCCCAAATCCAGGTGTGTATTATTAGGGATTGAGGGGGAGGTTGGAGGAGGGGAAAGGAGGGGAGGAGAAGGATTTGAGAGATAAGAGGGTGCAATATTGGAGGAGGTTTCTGCCTGTTTTGCTTGCCTGTAGGTGACACTGTTGCATCATTTATCTGTACATTTTCACATATGTTGTCCAGGGACCAAAAAAAAAGTTTCATTAAAATAATTTGAGAGATTCAAAAAAATACATTTCACTAATGATTCTTTAAGCCTTGGCTGGAGAGTAGAGTCTTAGATACAGGTACATG
Source organism: Drymodes brunneopygia (assembly GCA_013400955.1). Lineage (NCBI taxonomy): Eukaryota > Metazoa > Chordata > Aves > Passeriformes > Petroicidae > Drymodes > Drymodes brunneopygia. The sequence goes on from VZTZ01012628.1 coordinate 591,511, forward strand.
AATTGCATGTTTGCCTTCCCAAAGATGGCAGCAGTTTATAATATTATTTCTGATTAACTAGCTCACTAGCATTGCATCTTCAGTATTCCCTTGAAAGGTGAGATTCTAAAAAGATTGCTCTGCATGTTTCTAAAGACTAATGTAATAAACCAAGATGATAATACACTGATAAAAAAAAAAAAAACTTAATTTGCTGGTACGTTACAGCAGTATAGAGTTAAAATGTTTTTCTTTACTCAAGTCATTTAAATTAATAATGTGTGTCATTAAGTGAAATCTCACAGAGGATTTTTTTTCTTCTTTGCCATTAAGTCTGCTGGCTGCAGCGAAAATGAAATATTCTATGAAGCTTGAGCAATCATCTATCTCTAAGCTACAGTGTGCCTGCTGCCAGATGTTCAGGTGCTGGTGCTGCTGCTTTGACATGTATATCTCTTCCAGGCAAAAAAAACAATATATACATCAGTCCAGGTGCAAGGTGGCCTTGCCAGCAAAGCTGCCTCCTCCTAGCTGTGACACTCATCCACTCCCCATCAGAGTGTGTACGTTGGAAGGGGATTGTAATTAACCCCTGGAAAGCATAGGTTTCACTAAAGTGATGTGCACAGTAATGATATTGTTAGCTTCCTTAATTTCCAGTTTCACCATCAATTATGCCATGTGTTTCATCCAGTTGGTGCTACCCTCCCAGTGTTAATTATAACCTACAAGACTGTTACAGTTAATTTTATGGCAAGCATATTGTCTCTTCAAGGCTCCACAGCAGCTCATAAATTATCTTGAAGGTAAAATGTAACTTGGGGAACTAGTTATGAAAATTCCATCCATCTCGCTTAGGAGGTGCAGCTGCTACTGTCAGCTGCCTCGCTGCTGCATTGTGAAGGAATTATGGTGGGTCAGGTTTAAGAGGCGAGGCCCAGGCTGTCACTGAGGAGAAAGGCTGTCCTGGCCCTGTCAGACAAGTACCTTCTGCCAGTCCCTGGTGGTTTCACTTTGCAGGCAGTAAAAGGCAGGCAGTGCAGGTGGATAGTCCCCAAGCTGTCTCTATTCATTACTTTACAGAAACTTGTTTTAGGTAGGCAGGTATGGAGACCTTTTCACTGTTGTCATAATGTTAGGCATCATCTGCAAAGTGCAAGATAGATAACTCTATAAATAACTGGCTGTTCTGTTGGGCTGGGGTGCTGCAGGAAGGATGATTAGCACTGTAGAGGCACATGAAATAGCTCGCTGGTTTGTAAAATAACTGTTGGTTTAATTGTAGCAATAGCTTGGTCTGGAAGAGCACATCTGTTCACCTTTATTTCGCATACACAATAAGAGGAGGTGCAATTTCACTGCTAAGTAATTTGTGTTGGAGTTTCACATTAAATAAATTAGCATGGGTTTATATGGGCATTATTTATGACATCTGTGTGTGTATGTGCATGCCCTGGGTTTTTTTGCTGAAGGAATTGCAAGCACTCATTTCTTAAAAAGAAATAAAAGTGAGGGGGAATAATAAAAATAAAGCACCCCATTGCTCAGAACAATGGGATTGGCATTCAGTGCTATTTACATTTTAGTAATATACTTTTATTATTACTATAATGCCTTATTCTACTCTTTGTAGCAATAGTACAAGACTACCATAGAATCTAATTCCCTATTCTGGTGTCTCTTCCTTTAATATTTTGTATTTCAATAGTTTTAAATGCTGTTAAGCTTTGGGCGTTCCTTTAAGAATAAAACCAAAGTGCAAATCAAATTTCCTGAGAGGCTTTTTATTCCTCCATTCTTTTACCTTTCGAAAGGCCTCCTGTGTTTAGGGTGTTGTTTCCTAACCTCATTTACAGCTGGGAGGGCACATGAGAAGGAATACTGAAAGCTGATACTTTTCCATAGGCAACCACTGTGCAGATGTGAATGTACAGACCCACTGTGAATGAGTAAATGTTATGAATTCAATTGAAGAGAAAATGAACAAACACAATAATGAAAAACAGTAAGGATAATTCATCTAAATATATATTGTTTGTTTGTTTTAACAGTCTTCATTCAATTTTAATTATTTTTCATTATTCATTACACAGGAAGGAAACATTTTCAAAATAGTGCTGACATTGTAAATTACACCACTTATATGTTTAAAAAGGGGAAAAAAGGCTCATTAGAGCCCAAAAATTACTACACTTCTAATGTATGTTCTTTATTTCTTTTCCATCAGAATTTGCAGTAAATGTGCCTTGTGATGTCTTTTAGAGTTCCATCCTTTTCCCAGAGTCAACAGCACACATTTTGGTTTATTCCCAGAAGAAAGAACTATGTTTCAACTGACCAGAACCCTGTATTTCTATTTGTTTAGTTTATTTAGAGGGAAGGTCTGTGTTAGGCAGAACCTTGGTCAAAAAGAGGTGTAAAAACAGGATTGCCTCAAGGGTAGACCCAGAGGTGTTGCTTCTCAAAGTTCCTTTTTGGCTTCTTTCCATGTCTCCTGCAGAAGAGAAAGGGGTCGGTTCTAGGTGTTGCTGGAATATCCCATTTAATGTGGGGTTGCTTCACCTGGTCGTGTGTGTTATTGTCTCCCACACTGTAGGATGTCAGCCTGTGTACAGAGATTATCCATAAATATTGCCACAGCACTTCCTCTCTTGTGGGGTTACTCCCAGTTAGGATTGTGCATCCCAGCTGGGGGGGATCTGCAGCTGCTGCTGTGTACTTCTCCTGAGTTTGTGTACCTGCACAAGGCTGGGGACAGGAGACAGGTCTGATAATTCAGATGTCTGTTCATGCTGGTTTCTTATGAAATAATTTGATTGCTGGTTATCCAAAATGGTAACATTTGTTTTGCTTAAAATCATGTGAAAGGCTCTGGATTATTGTCATCATTGTCTCCTCCCAGCTTAATTTTGCACCATTGCAATACTGCTGAGTTTGAGAGAGTTACTCTTGATTTAAGTCAGTGGGATTGAGAACAGAATTAGAGCAAAGGTCCTGGTAAATATCCTTTCCATTTTCTGATGATGGAATCTCAGACTTTGATTGTGATACTGTTGCAGAAAGAGATGCAACATTTGAGAAAATTTTGAGAAATCTTTGTGGTTTTCATTTGACACATAAAATGATCGTTACAGAAGTAATTATCGAAGAAAAAAATTTATGCAGTTGAATGAGAAAAGCTTTTTTTTTTAAGAATTAAGTGCCTTTATTTCTTAGTTCTTGGCCAACTTTGATAGGGAAAATCTGCTATTGGAAAGAAAACCATGAAGTATTGCAAATTGTTTTTTACAAAAAATGGATTGAATTAGCTGTTACATAATTGGAGAGAGTACAACTTAAGAGTTGGATCCAAACTACTTAGTTTCACAGGCAGACAAATTTATAAAATTCTGCTGTTTCTTGCTTGACATGACTGAATATGTTCTATTATCAACCCAAGAAATACTGCATTTTCAAAATAGCCTCAGTCATTAGATTCAGTCATTAGTCATTAGATTCCAAAAAAACACTTGGAAAACAAAGATTTGAAGGATTGGTTTGTGACTTTAGTCTTATTTATATTACAGAATTTAGACTTTTGTTTGTTGTAAAATAAGTAATTTAAAAGAATACAAACTCAAATGTTTGCCAGTCTAAGTGCACTATCAGCCAAATTAATTTCCAAGGATAAAAATAATTGTAGCTCAAATACACATGAATATAAAAGGGATTTAAATCTGTTATAGGTTGTGCAGATCAGAGTTGATTTTTCAAAATGTATAAAGAAATTAAAATTTTAATATTGTTGTAATAGACAAAAGAATGAGGGTTATAATTGTCTGCTTGTTAGTAGCTGATTTTAAGTTCCAGTAGCATGGAGGGGAGAGCCTTTGTGCAATTTTAATCTTGTGAAACCTTTGGAGTGCTGAATGCTGTTGACCATTTGCTTTTTCAGTTTGCCCATGAAAACAAGTCATCTCTGTCTTACTGTTCTCAAATAGGTTTTGGTGTGAAATACATTTTATAATCTTTTATTTCAAAATGTTCCCACACCTGGCTCTTTTTTTACTCTGAGATGGAGAATCACTGTTCTTCACTGCCATTTTAGGGCCTTCTGATCTGTTTTTTCTCTAAGACAGCCATTCTATAATTTGCTTTGGCTGAGAAGTGTAAACCATTGTGTAGGATTGCTTGACTACCATAATACTGTGCAAATTTAATTGTGTAATCAAAGTTACATGATTAAGAAGCAAGATGTTGGTATGCATTTGGTTCCTGACTCAGCAGAAGTTTGAAACAAGATCATTTCAAGAGCATTTATTGTTTCTTTGAAGGAAAATAGCTTGAAGCAATATAAATAGAATCACATGTTTGAGTTTTCACATGTTCAAAGCAAGCTACTGTAAGTGTTTTCTCTGACTTTTAGCATGAATTCAGGTCCTCTTGCCATTCAGTATAACTGCACACACTTTGTAGAAGACATTCTATTGATGGAGTTGGTCTATACCTGGGATTTCTTGCTCTGTACAATGTCTGTACAAGGAAATCCTCTTGGTACCTCATCAGAGTATTTTAAAGCAAGCAAACAAAGTGGCCAAAACAAAAATAAATCCAGCAAAAGAAAACCAAAACCCCCCTGGAACTTTATGACATACCTGTGTTTATAAAATATGTAACTTCTTTTTTTTCTCACTAGAACCTATTAGCATATGCATTAATATGCTAACATGGATGGTGTTCTTAAAAAGTGCTGACTGACTTTTTCTGCACACTCTTAATTGCTAACTGATATGGAAAATCTTCCTTCAATTTTTGCTATTTCTTATTTTTATCCTGCAAAAGAAACTGTAAGAAAACAACATGCTGTCAAATATTTTTTTTAAAGTTTATTTTTAAGTGTACAACTTTTAAAATGTATGGGTTATTATGAGGGGCAGTTGAAGATGAGTACAGAAAAATATTTTTGTTTGCCTGCTCATTTTTTCGCTCAAAGCCTGGCCTTTATTTAAGCATATTATTTTTCTGTGTCACACACAAAAAAATAACCCTACAAGATTTATTGGCGTTTGTATGGAAAAAATGAAAGGATTTTCATGTTTTGTAAGAAACTTAATGCACTCTCACAGATGGCCCAGCTCAGGTGTGATTTTAATTATGAGATAAAACAAAGCCCAACACAGTAGGAAGTAGTCTTAATAAACGGCCTGAAGCTTTTGTCTTCATGTGTCAAAAAGCCTTTTTATTGCGTGATGAATTTTTTTTTTCTTAGCTGTTTCTAAAAATTGGTTGAAAAAAAATACAAGGGCTTTCAAAGTTCAAGTGAATTATTTTGATCAAGTTAAAAATAAGATTTTTTTTCCCATTTTTCCTCCCAACAAGTTTAGACTTCTGGCAAATAATATGAAAAAATGCATTAATAATAATTAAACCTGCAATGCTTTCTTTATAAGTAAAATAATTTTCTAATTAGATGTTGTCATTGTATATTGCAGTATCACATTGCTTAGCAGTAACACAAACTGAGAATTTGCTAAGCCTGGCTTAAACTGCACTATCAGAAACTAATATTAATTTAAACCAGCCATGGTATTCAGCCTTCATTATTAAAACACAAATAGTACGATCCTGTTGTTAAATATTACTAATACATTATAATGTTGTACTGTCTTTCCCTTAGTGGGGAATTATGAGGACCTCATGTTAGGACCTCAGTGTCCTGACATAGTTAATTATCCATAGATAATGGTTTTCAGCAGTGGCTGTTCTGAACATCCCAACCTCACTGTTAAGGGCTTAATAAATATTTGCAGACTCAGGTGCAGAGCACCTACGTCCTCCTCTGCAGAAGCCAACAGCTGTGGTTGCCTTCCTGTGCCATACATCACACCCAGCCCCTCATTTGTCCTGGCAGACCTAATGGTGCAAATGGCAAGTTTTATGTCCTGTGTGAGACTGGGGTAATGTTTGCTGCAGAAATGCTAACTTACCTTGCAGGAGTCATCTGTCTTTCCTAATGCAGAAATATCTTAGGAAGCTGAGACTTCTGGGGTTCATTACTCCAGTGCTGTGTGCATTGATAAAATTATGTAAAACTTCATTTTAGAGTGTATGACCACTATCACCACCCTGCTGGAAGGTGGAAAACTGCAACCAGATGGCTCACAACTGAAATCTGTATCCATGAGCTTTCTTTTAGGGGACAGTTATTTGTAATAATTATTTCAATTATAGGATGGTGAAGAGCTTAATCATAATGAGCTTTTACAAGTAATACAGGTTAGAGATTTATTTTTTTTATTGTGTGGGTGAATACACCTCATGGGAGGAAGTACCCATAAGCTTCAGGTAGCTGTGTATCATTTTAAATTAGGGCTTGGAATACTGGTGATTCCTACATAACATCCCAACTGTAATTGCTGTTGAATAATGGAGTGAAAGGAGGAAACTCTAGGTTTATGTATGTGGAACTGAGCCACATTCAGACAGAGGCGTTCTAGAAATGGAATAACTCACATGGTCTTTGATGATCAGTAGTCAGTGAGCTTCTCTGTCCAACCAGTTGCAATAGCAGTCATATTTGAAAGGCTGCTCAAAAACTCTTTGGCATTCAGTCCGAAATAAACCCACCAGCCTAGCTTCATCTTTTTCTCACAGATTTCAATGCTTTCAGCCAAGGCCCTAAGGGGAAGTTCTTGGGTTTTTCTCCCAGAAATTTTTCATTCTCTGCTTTCTCCTTGACTTGCCGTCCATGTATCCTTGGTCCTTGTCCTCTTCCATTTTTGGATTTTTAATTGATCTTGTCTAGTCATATTCATCAAGTATTATGAGAGGGTATAATATAAAGAGTAATCTATAATAAATTAATAATGATGTGATTCAAGTTTTTGACCATGTGCTGATTGAGAGAACATTTGGAAGAATACTATATGATCCATCTTCTTTAGAATTTATAGTGCAGTTTAGGCATGAAAATGATCTTTGTCTGTCCTGTTCTGTATTAAGCACTTTGATTCTCAGATTTTCTAGGCAGTTACTGCTGGGCAGGGGTAGCAATTGTGATTGACTTGAGTGGATCCTCAGCATTGGTTACCCAGGTCTCTGGAACACCCCTGACTGGTTTCTGGTTGTCAAACACACCAATTTTATTTTTTTCACCATTCAGCAAACTGTAGTGACTGTAGGAAATCAGTGTTAGTATTACTGGGAGCTTTATGTTTCAAATGAAGTTGTGATTATGGTGTTGCTTATTCAGTTACGAGTTTGGTACAAACCTAGAGGAAGGAATTTTCATTCTGGTGTGCACTGATTATGTCTTTCCTACTTGTTAATCCAAGTCTGGTGATTGACTCTGGGTGAAACACAAGCTGGCATTGCTGGTCTGTGTTGCACTCACAGATGCTGCATTCTCCCTCTGCTCTGGACATGAGCAGTGCTAACATGTCACTAACCTGGCCTGGCTACCTGGCCAAGAGGTCATTAATATCACATAAAAACCCCAAAGTAAACAAAGGGTGATGTCTTTAAGTGGTGATAGACTGTTAGTCCTGAGTGTTATGTCTCTCCACCAAACAGAAGATGCAATGGCAGTGCTCACTTTCCCTTAACTCTCATTGGTATAAACCTAAAAGTTACATGAAAAACCCAGGTGTGACTTCAGGATTAAAATTCACCGTTGGATTAATTTAACTCAGTCATAATCCTTTCTGACTGGGTGCACTTTAAGTTCTGTTGTACAATTCTGCTGGTAGTCTATGTCCCTTTGAGTCATTAACAAAATGTAACTGATCTTCATCTGTTTGGTTGGAGAGGGTGGGGGTTTAATCTTCAAAATAATCAAGGCAAGAAGCTTTTGGCTCATGAAAGTAAATGTTTTCGATCCTTTGTTGTCAGATACCACAATTTTCTCCACAGCAAACTTAGATGAAACAGAAAACTGATACACTGAGCCACTGGAATTGCAGTCTTGTAATTTAGAAATATCCACTTTATCCTTTATAATTCACTAAGATTCTTCAGTCTGAATCTGATATAGGTAGGAGCCAAGACAAACAGTAACCATTTATAATCGTTCAGAAGAGTTTGGATTTCACTAGAATATAAAGCCAAAGAGTTCTTGGCTTTGTTTCATGCGTCTCACAAGGATCAAAAGTGTATTTAAATTGTATTATGCACCAGAGCTGCATGTTTCTGTAGTATCTGCAAGCTTTTATTTTCAGCATGATAAAGATGTGAAAATACCGAACAGTGAAATTTCTCACTTTACCAGCAGAAGAACTCAAAGTTTCTTGAGTTGCTAGAAATAGCGTATACAAAAAACTGTCTGCAGTCCTTCAAGCAGGAGTGAGAATGCAGTGATACCAGGGGTGCCATACATGTGCTTATATGAAGGAAAGGGCAGGTGTGCATCACTTCTGTGTGGGGCATTGCCCTGGACTGCTGACACCTATTAGGAGTTTTGATCCTTCAGAACACTTCTGAATTCACAGCTGACTTGCTGGGCTTTTAAAGAACAAGTACTGCAGCAGAGAGTATTTGCAGGACTGAGCCATAAAATTGCTTTTGTGACTTACTTGTTTTAGAGGTATTTGCACCGAGACAGAATAGCTTTGAGTGAGTGTTCCAATTGCATAGGATAAAAATGGGAGCTACATTTATTTTGCCTCAGGAGTTTTAGTCCTAGATTTATAAAACCTATCATAATAGGCTCTTCCCCTCATTTTAGTATGTTACTGACCTGCCACCCAACATGTGTGTGCATGCACACCTGATTTCCGGGTATGGATGTGGAATTGATACACAAGGAGTCCCTCTAGTTAGGAGAGTTTGCCAGAATATCATTCAGAATTTGTCTTGTCTTGCCCTGCCCTTCTGAATTATAAGTAATTTAAGAATCAGAGCAATAGTGTATTTTCTGTGTACCTCCAGTAAGTTCTTTTTAGTATAGGTTAAGCTATGTATTCTACCTTATTTTGAAATTCCTAGATGAAATTGCCAATATATATGACAATGAAAAAGAGAGAAGCCTCATGTTTACAAAATCCATGCTGGGAAAGCATTATGGCTAAATCATTGTAGTACTCTACTCTTTACAGCTGAAATGTATGAAATGTTTTGCCCTGGATGTAGATAAGCTAATGGTGAGTTTTGCACATCTGGGGTCAAGCACTAGCAAAAGTTGAGTTATCCTTAGACTTGAGCTGGGCTGGCATTTCTGACAGACGTGTAAACAGATGCAAGCGTTGTTGCTAATGACAGGTGATTATAAGTGGCATGGGTGCCAAGGTAATTAAACCATGCCTTGACAGGAACATTTGGTGAAATGGTATTTCAGCATTAGAAAAATTGTTGCAACACTTTTTTTTCCCCTGCTAAGCTATAACCTGGATATCATTCATTTTGATTCTTTGGCCACAGTGCTCCCAAAGCTGCTCCCTATTTTATGTATGGAAATATTGAGAAATAGCTGAATAGCACCAGTACATAGCAGTGGGGTTTTGGAGCTTTGAATTGAAGCATCTGCTTCTAAGAAGGCTTTTAGCATATAAATACAGTATAAAGTCCAGCATGGAGGGATTGGTGATGTATTATCTTACTTTATGACAAGATAATGGTTATCGTGCCAGATTTATTAATGGCTGAATTATTGTGCTACTGTTTGTCATTTATTTCTTATTGGACATCTTAACTGCTTTTACTGCTGTGAATTGTAGTTTCTAAATGTCTTTAAGATTTTTTTGTGTGTGTGAATGTACTTCACAATGAAATACAGTTTATCCTTAAAGTGAAAATAATGGTTGCTTTAGAAGTAATGCACTTCATATTATAACTTTTATGAACTTCAGGCAGTATCTTCTCAGCTCTTCATGCTGAGATTTCATAGTTTAAGATGACTTTATCTTTTCCATTCCAATTTCTGAAGCTGATAGTGAATAATGCTCAAGTTCCTTATTGATCTCAGAATTTCAAGCAACCCTTTATTTAAAATATTCACTCGCGTATTGCATCAGAGAAGTGCAAAAATTTGGTTTAATCCTATAAATTAATCAAAATTGATTTAATAAAATATGAAGGAGCTCGTTTAGGGATATATTTCCATAATTCTGTGTGAAATTCATTATAATCTTAGGATGGAAACTAACTATTCACATTATTGATGTTCCTTTGGTTTTTGCTTCAGCCTTGAAGCAATAAGTGTTTAATATAATAATCTCAGCTGAAATTCTGGGCTTCTACCAAATTTGGGAGCAGAATTTAATCCTGTTTATTTTTTGTTCAGGGCACTCAGGATGGAAAGAAATTATTTCTCTCTGCTGGTTGGTCAGGATATCATTAAACAGAATAAGGAACTGCTCCAAATATTCAGTTGTAGCTAATACAGTCTTAACATGTGGGCTGGGTACTGAGCAAAGGGCCCTTGAAATCTAGTAACTTTCAGTTTAAAGGCGGTTCTTAAAAATGAAATTTTAAATATGGTGAAATCAATTTTCACATCCATTACTTGAAGAGATGCAGTCAAATGATTTTTTAGATACCTTTCTGCCACATTCTTATAAGAAGGTAAAATTGAGCTAAACCCATCAAGATCACAATGAAATTTTCAGTCTTTTGTTGCCTTTTTTTTTTTCTTTCCCCTATCACTCAATTCAGGTCTCTCAACTTTCCATCCCCTGAATTCTAATGAATGTGCTAATAGAAGGTTGATGTTCAGTTAATACAATTGCAGGATTTTAAGCCTGAGAAAGATCCTGTAAATAATTTGTATGGTCCAAAGAAGCTGGCTTGGATGTATCTGATGAATTCAAGTGTGTCAGAGGTGAGTGGTGTGCCTGTCAAATGCTGCAGCAATGACCTGGCAAAGTGAAGTAGTGCCTCTACAGAGAAATTAAATTAGGGGATCACTTGTTAGGATTGTAAAGCTGAGAAGTGAGAGGGTAACTGGCATTTTTGCATTTAGAATTTCTATGCACAGGAGTGTTTCAGAGGTTAGAAAAGCTTGGCTGTTTTCCATTATCTTCATTGAAACAGAAGGTGTGCAAGTTGTGCTCCTGTTACTGTTTGCAGCTTATAAGTAAAAAAACCGTAGCAGAAAGAAAAGGATTTGGATGCCCGTAGTTAAGGGAAGTGTAATATTTGTAAAGCTGATCCAAAATAAAATCAGCATCTTATTGAGGTTCAGAACTAAGGGTGTGTGTTTATACATACAACTTTTTCAAAGGATTTTAGCGTTATGTGCAAGTAACCTTGGAGCTGCCAGTTCATTTTATTTCTGATGTTGCCTGCTAGTCCCTGAAGCAGATAAACTATGGATTTTTTTTGATCTTCCATTTGCTAGGCTTTCGTTTTATTGTGGTTACAGTCACAATGTCAGCACATAAAATGTTAAACATCACTGGTCTGAAAGAGGCTTCCATTGTCTTCTACTTCTGGTGCCTGGGGATCCTTTCCAGTCTTGCAGTGGTGGTTCTGTCAGTGTAATATGTCATGAAGCATTTCTCAGTAATGACAGACATTGAATATGAGTGACAGGAACTCTGACCGAGTGAAATGGGTTCAATTACCAGAGATGTAGGGTTACCTGAGATAAAACCAAATGGTCCAATTGTGCTCAGTTTTGACCCTGTGACTCCCAACTATCCAGCAGCAAAGACAAATGGCTGATTAACCATCCCCTAACCCTCCTTTTCTGTGATAAACTTGTTTGGATTTCCTTGTCTGAATAAAAATCTAAGTGTGGCATGTTTCTAAAAGGAAATATGATAGGAAAACAATGGCTACTGGTGCTAGTCATTTTCTTCTCTTACCGACACAAAACAGAAAGCTGTCATTCTATCTTGGAATGTATCTAGGACATAGTGTCCAGAAATCAATACAAGATAAATGATTGCTCTCTTAACCTCACCTTTCTTCTGCTGCAGCGGTTACGTTGCTCCCGTTCACCTGTAGCCAACCTGACGCCAGAATAAATGAGAGAACCTGCCATGAAAAGTATCTTCTTGGGGTTTTTTTTTTGTGTTGGAGGGTTTTTGTTGGCTGGGGGGGCAGGGGTTGCTAGTCAGTATTGAGTGCTGTTTTACACTTGTTCTAGTCCAGTGCCTGCAGCTCCCAGATAGAGTTATAGCGAGCTCCCTAATTAAACTGTCGCTGTCTGCCCTCACTTGACTGCCTTTACAAAGTCATTTAACTAACAGACATTCCTGACTATTAAAGCTAGGAGCTGCGTGTCTCCAGTGCTGGAGATAAAATGAATGAAATTTGTTAATCTCCACTGACACTTGATCCTAGATGTTGAACTAATGCTGTTGCACCTGAACTTTTTCTTTATTGTAATTACTTCTCATGTTATTATTTCATGTAATAAATTGGAAGAAAATTTCAACAGGTATTAAATTATTCAAGTTGATTTATGGATGCTGAGTGAATATGACATTCATCTTGTGCATTCTTCAAAAGCACAATTCAGTGGATGTTCAGAGCTGAATTCAAGGTTTGTACTAATAGAAAACTGTAGTAGGAGGATGTATTTCCTTCATCTGAAAGGAATGCCATTTTAAAGTCTCTGCCCTTTAGTGATGAAGATAAATTTTGTCTTTGTGATTTTATCTACTCTTAATTTAAACAAATACTTTGATTGAAAATTGAATACATTTTCAAATAGCTCATCAAAAAGATTGCATGCCATTGGTAGAATTAGAAGGGGTCAAATTACAGGGTAGAATTCAGTTCTATTTGAAGGAGCAAACACTTTAAAGGAAGAATTATAGTTTATTTTCCATCTTCTCTATTTATTTGGTGTTCTTTTTCTGTCCAGATTTTAAGTCCAGAAGGGACATTTAGACCCATCTGGTTTGAGCTCCTGTATATTGTAAGAAGTTACATTTCACTTGACTGTCCCTGTATTGAGCCCAGTGATTTGTCTTTGGGTTTAAATGCATTTTTCGGAATGGTGTCCATTGGTTGAGGATAGTGGGAAATGGGAATCTACCATTTCTCTGGAAATGGAATCAATTGCTAATTAGCCTTACAACCTAAAAGTTGTATTTTCTGTTTCCTGTTGGAATGCTTTGCTTCAGCAACCTTTCTGTACTACTTTCTTGCTATAATTTCCTTCTCCTGGAAGGAAAAAACCCAACATAAGTGTCCAGTACTTTCTGGAGAAGTGTGTGTAAGCTGCAGTCATTTCAGTCTCCTCTCATTCTCAAACTGGGCAGACTGAGATCTAGGAGGGTTTATGCTTCCTGCAGGCTGCAGGCAGAGCTGCTGCTGGGGCTTCACAAATTTGTCATTTCAGCTCAAGGCTCTGCAGCATCTTCTCTTGCATGCTTTCAGTCCTGTATTTCCAGTGTGGTGACATTTCTATGGGATCTTTACTGTTTATCATGTAAAAGGGCACAGCAAACCAAAATACTGCTACAACTAATACTAATTTTCTCTTCCTGCTCTTTAGGAACTCTCAGATATACCCAGTTATGTGGTTCATTTCAAAATCTTGTACATAACAGGTGATAATTTATAAAGCCTTTTATTCCTAGTGACTTTTTACAAGTTCATCACTATCTTCATCACTTGGTTGTGCTCCTTATTTCTAGGTCAGAGAGTTCTGCTTTGAACCTTTCTGACTTTTCTGCATAGTGTACTGATAAAGGTATAAATACTAGGAGATTTGGTTGTTCATATTTCAGCATATTTTTTCTTGCTGGGTCAGAAGGAAGATGTTTCTTTAAAGCACCTAAACACTGTCTTTCCACCCTAGAGATACTTCAATTAACTTCTGCTCAAAGCAAATAATAATGCCAGTAGAGGCTGAGACTGCAATTTGTTGTTCTAAACCAGTGGATGCAATTTCTGAGCTCAGGACTTTGGGTGATGATATTAATGGTCAATCATAGGTGGTAAAATGTAATTTATTTCCTTAAAAAACATTTCTTTAAAACAAGCTCAAGCTGTGTTCCCTTCTAGATAGATCAGAAGTAGAAATATTATTTTGTTGTTTTTAAGTCATACCTGAAAGCCTTGCTGTAAACTTTCTTGCATAAAAGAGCATTTTTAGCTTGCTTTTAATGGCTTCTTGCATCTGCTGGCTGGAACAATGTTGTGATTTATTTTAGTCCTGGAAGTAGTGGATAACCATGAACTGCCTTGTTCACATCTTTTTGTGTGTGACAGGTAGTGTATCTGGCACAGTTTATTTTGCTTTAAAAGACTCTTAATTGTTTCTTCATTCACAAATGCTGTTCTTACCATATATAAACACAGTTCCAGAGCACTTCTGCTGATGGCTAGGTGTTATCTGCCCTCTGTCCTTTAAAACTAACAGCAGCCAATAAAAATACAGTCTATTTTCTTTTTGGAATAGGAATTGGTCATAGAAGCTTGGGTTTCTTGAAATAGATGGGTCATGACCAATGTCAATTGTGTTCATGCCAGAAAAAGCTTGGGTACAGCTCATCTTTTCTGTTATATTTTTGCAGTAGAGACTAATGCTGAACTTGACTGACTCAGCAAAAAGCTGTGTGTTTATCTACACAGTCTACAGAAGAGACAGGCATCTCCAGGAAAGTCCCACAATCTTTTCACCTTGTCATAATAATTTCTTAATTCCTCATGTCTTTTAATGCTTGTGAATTTGCATCCCCAGTGCAACTTTGGTGTCCCTATTGAGCCCCCCTGAGCAGTGGCTTTCAGGTGAGAGACGTGTGACTGCAAAATGACAGAGCAGTAAGTTCAGTGGAGTCTTCAGAAAATTGCACTGTTTATTTTTCAAATAAATAAACAATTATTTTGTTTAGTTGATGCAAAATCAGTCATATTTTGAGTTGAATTACTGTTTTAAGCAGACATTGTAGCCAGGCCTTTAGGGCTATTCACAGAAACAGGATGTTCAAGAGATCAGCTTTTGCAGCACTAAAGTACTGAACATCAGTGAGGACAGCCAGAGATGGATTAAAATAAATGCATCTTTATTTACAAATCTAAATAAAATATATATCTGCAAACTTCTATATGGTATCTATCCAAACTTCTACATAGTAATCAATCTTCTCTGTAAACGAGAAATGTTTCACTAGCACTGGAGTATGGAATAGTGTAAACAGTTACTTGCCAGTTATAAAGCTACATTTATTTCCTTAATTTTATTACTATGTTGTGATAATGTTTCTATGACATCCTTCCTCTGCCTCCCCTTTCCTATTTTGACCTTTTACTCCTATCATTATAATATATCATAATCAACAAAAATAAATTCTGTGAATGCTAGTTCTTTGATTCACGTCCATGATTTCTTACCCTCACGTTCCACAGCATCCAACTTATTTACAAAATCCATATCAATATATAGAGGGTTCCAGTCCCATGCTGTCCTTGCCAGTGCAGCTATCCAATAAAAATGCCTTCCACAGCTGTCAGGATGGAAGTTTGCAGGAAAGCAGCCATTGCATCCCACTTGGAGCACTGTTTGTGCCCTGCTCCCCCTGAGCCTGGCGGGCCAGAGTGAACAGTGGGAGCTGTTGATCGATGGATAATGTTCAGTTCCAAGCTTCCACAGCACCTTGTTCTGAGGCTGGCTCATTCACCAGCTCACGTTCTATGCCATGAGTAGTCTGGAAAAAAACCCTGTTATTTTGGCATTCAGAAGATTTAATAAGATTGTGTGTGTTGAATTATTTTACTCTGTTGTGTGCAGAGCAGTGGGTCTGGAGTTAAAAGCATGTGACACCACGTCTTTAAAAAAAAAAAGATACATGTGTCCAATGGCATATTGTAAAGATTTAAATGTGAGATAGCAAAATCATGCTTCAGTGCCAGGTACACTTTTGGGAGGGTAGTTTGCACATAGTGATTTATTTGCTATTTTGGGGGGGTTTGGTGTGCGTGTTTTTTTCTTTTTACCAGTTGGTCTTCACTTTAATATTTGTCTGTTATATTACTAGTACTCTTAAAGTAGTTAGAATGTATTTCTTGAGTATAAAATATATAAAATTGTGTACAGAGCTGGTTTTTCTTTCAGTTCCTAGAGGCCTGCATTTAAAACCAAACTAAGCAACCAAAGCAAGCAAAAAGCCTCACCCTCTGTTATTTCTTAAACTCTGTGTCACTGTTTCACAGTGCTGTGAAAGAAAGCACTGCTTTAATGCAGGTGTCAGGAGCAGTGTGCATTTCCTACCTTGCTGTAAAGGCTACAGGGTATAGTCCCTTGTGTGCCTGCCTAAGGATATTTGTCCTTGTGTGTGTAGGACTGTCAAGTGAAAAATTTTTGTAGATATTTATTGTACTGAAAAGACAGATTTTTTTGCAGTCCTGTAAGTGTTCATCTACCTCAGTATAAGATGACCTCCTGGGCTTCTTTAACTCCATCTTCCTTTAGCATGGCTGCCACAGTTGGGTTCATGGGTTTGAAAACACAATTCACAAAAATATCAGAAAAAGATGGTCCATCAGACGCAAGTTCAAACATGGAGAATTAGATTGAAGAAGTATTAAACTGATGGAGTAGAGATCTTTTTATATAAATGGTATTTTATGCTGATTCATCAAATGCATGTTTGAGAAGGATACAAATTTTAAAATTAAGTGTATCTATTAGCTAGACCTACCAAGCTTTATCAGTGGAATAGATACCCTGGTACTTGGAGTAACCCCAAATATATTTTTTACTATTGTAAACTATATCATAATTTAAAATCATGGTGTAACTATCTTATTTCTAGAATGTAATTATATATTTGCATATAGTAATATTTTGTGAAAAATAGTATGAAGTCCATATTTTGCAATCTAATTGACATAATTTTGATATTAATATTCATTGTATTAGTAGGAAATGATCTCTACATTTCCTCAGCACATTTAGTCAGAGCAAAGTTTCTTTTCACAGATTCTGAAAAAGTCACGTGCTCTTAAAAAAGTGCTTTATTAGCACCTCTGTAATGTCGAATTCATTTCATTAAGACAATAGGACTTTTTCAATGCTCTATTTTCTGTATAACCATGAGGCTCAGGGAGGATGGGTGAGCATTTTCCCTTTAGAGAGACTTTGATCTTTGTAGCTCTGCAAACTAAACCAGATCTCGGTGCAACTTTGTTCGGTGGCTACCCACAAGTACAGGCAATTCTGTTAATTTTAAAATTCTTCAGCTTTAAATCCACGTCCCCTCGCATTTGATCTGTGTAAATAAAGCTCCTCGTGCACGCGGGCCAGGCAAACATATGATACCATTTGCGATTGCAGAATGCGGCATGCTGTTCTTCTGTAATTATAATGGCCTGAGCAGTGAGGGGTTGGTTAGCCTTCCTTAACAATCATTAATCTAGCGAGCCTTAGGTACAGTGGCCCATCTTGGAGAACAGCAGTCCTTGGCATGAGGCACCTTGGGCTGGAGTTTGCTGTGAGCCAGGGATAGCCTTGTTTGTTACGTGCTGCTGCTTGCGCTCCCCTGGGAGCCTGGGGGAGGCTGCAGCCCTGCCTTGATTGCTGCTTGCCCTCTCCCTCGCTCTCTCGCCTGTCCCTTTATTTCTCCTTGTTGTGAAAGTTTCTTTCTGTGTGACTGGGAGTCTGTTTAGCAGACCATATTGCAAGTGAAGGTGCATCGTTTGTTGCCTGATTTTGGCAACGCTGGGCAGTCAGCTGGGATGTAATTAAGACTCTGAGAACAGGCTGTCTTCTCCACAGGAAGGGCATGTTAGATGTTGCTGGGATTTGGGGCTGTCAGTTTGGCCAAGGCTGGAAACTGAGAGCTAGGGACAGTGATCTTTTCTTTCATTTATAATCCCTTTATGTACAGTGTATGCACTTGGCAAAGTTTACATATAACCTAGTGGCTGGAGCTTGCAAGCCAGTGCGGCTGAATTAGCATATGTTACATGTATATTTTAGTAATATTTTAAAGCAAGTGCAAATTTCCAAAGTGAATTATGCATGTATGACAGAAATAGGGTTGTGTTGCATTGGGTGTCAAATCCCACAACTTTTTGTCAAGACCATGGATTTTACATTAAAAAGGCAGAGAGACTAAACGAGGTAAAACAGTTTTAATTTTTAACAGTTTGGTCCAGCCCAAGGAACTGCTCTCTGACAGTTATAACTGACATTTGAATAATTGGATTAATTCAGAGAGGGGCAAATCCTGTATTGATGGCTGTGCTTATTCTATATATTTTTTAACTTAGGGAAGGAGCAGAATGGTTTAATTATTTAAAGGACACTTCTTGCAATATAAAATACTGCTGTTTTGAAACTTTGGTCTAAAACCAAGGAGGAAAAATATTTGCATTATTTCATTCTTTACATGTAAAAGCTTAAGAAAAAAAAGAAAGAAACTTACTGCTTTGTGGTTTTTAAGCCAATGTAAAGAAAAACGGGAGAGGCAGAAATTATCATTTGTGGCCCAAAGCACCAGAAATGGAGATAAGCCTGATTTAGTCAAGTAGATTTCAATCTTTTTTAGGGAAGTGTAAACCCTCAGTAATAATCACATTACGCTGCAATTGCAGGATATTCAATCAACGTTGTTGTAAGAAGGACAGGTTCCAGTTTCCTTATGCTAATATGAAATTCTTCTTTTATTCAGACTCTTCTTTTTGTTTGTTTTAATGAGAATTTTAAAATTTACAAAAGTAAATGGTTTTACTGTGCTGAAAACCAAAGGTAGGAAGGCTAACTGTTGTCAGGGACAGTTCAGAACATTGGTTTGGTTCTGGCTGTTTACCCAGCAGGACATAAAGAGTATTAACACTCAAGGAGAAAATGTGGATTCACAGCTTATGATATTAACACCCTGTAAATGAAGTATGAAACATGCCTATGAAATGTCACATGCATATATGGATGCATGTATGATTTTAGACAAGCAGAAGTGCTTTTTTAAAGGATTGTACTGTCTGCTTTGGTTTTGTTAATTTATGTTGCAAAACAAGCAACACCTTTCCTAAGCATTCCTAGCTCCCAGGCTGCATTTACGTGTTGTACTATCTTAAATTCTGCTAACATAATTCTGTTTTCCAAAATGTTTGTTTCAATGTATTTATGTATAAATAACCAAGTGAAATTTGAAAGTGTGTGAGTGAATTCTAAATTTTTATTATTAGATGGCAAGGAAGTATTATTTAAAGTGAATTTTGTAAATTGACATCCTTAGGAGTTTCTGTATAGTCTTCAAATGTTTTAACATTTGCTTTGCAAACAAGACAGTTCAGCTTTCCTGTATCCAGACTATCATTCCTTTGGGAATACTCAGAGCCTTTTAAAATTATGGGGGTTTTGGTGTTGGTTTTGTTTTGGGTTGTTGGTTGTTTTTTTTTTTTCTGGGGCAGTCTAAGGAAGTCCCAGGAGTGAAGTTGCCATCTGTCCTCTATATTAAAAGAATCTTCTATATTATATACCTGATGTTCTTGTCCCAGAGATAAATGTTGATAATTAAAAGAACAGCATTTGTCCTTTATTCTGAATTAAAAATTCTTTCTTACAGTTACAAAACTTATGAACAATTTTTAGGTTCTTCACACTCCTATTTGCTGGTCTGTGTCCTTTTACTCCTCTACAGAGTTTTGATAAGTATTGGCAAGTAAATGGAATAGTTTATTACTCTAAGCATGTGCATGCATGATTTAAGGAAGGCTTCAGCAATGCTGAATACAGTTGAGTTGTAGATAAATTATTGTTACAGATAACTCTGTCTTGTGGTAGAGAGGAGGGAAAGCCATGGGTTGAGAATGAGAGATTTACACAAGCCAGACACTTACTTTGGGAATGTTTCCTCCATATAAGTTGCAAGTTAAGAGACTCCACCTCCCCTTATGGAAAGGAACCTTCTTCATTGTATGAACTTCCTTCCCCAGCACACATTTGCCCAGGAACAATTCTGCATCTTTACACTTCAGCTGTAGCTCATTAGTGTCCATAGTTGCTCCCAGTGGTCCCTCCTTTCAGTGCATGCATGGCCTGAATACCAAGTACTCCTATTCTGAATATCACACTCATGCAAGTCAAGATTCATAATTTTTAAGTAGCATCCTTGTTTGTTGTTTTAATATTGTCTCCATTTGTGGCTTTAGGACAATAATGTATAGAATATGTCTGTCAATAAGAAGAGTGGGAGAAGAAGAATGCTGTGAAGTTTCTATAATAATCTGTTGTGCTGCTCTCTTTCCCCCATGGTGAGCAACACCATGCCAGCTCAGACCAAAAGCCTTTCCAGCTCAGTGCCACACAGTGAGGGACAATAGCACACAGCAAAAGGGAAAAAAAAGGGAATAAGTGATTTTTTTTTTCTCTGGATCTTGATCTAGCCCTGATAATTTGTGGCTAATGGAATTTCTGATGCAAAGGTCGTGTCTTTAATGGTCCTGCATAGATACTTTTTCTCAGAGAATTTAGGCAGTAGTTTTTAATTTATGTGGACTTTTAACAGCCTTGCTATTCTTTTCTGAGGTGTGGCTCTACATAGTAAAGATTATGACCACAGCCCACCCCATTCTCTTCCCCCAAAAAAACCCAAAACAAACCATCAAAGCTAAAAATTCCACAAAACCAAAATGCCCCCAAACCAAAAGTACTATCTCTTTTTGCTAGCTTGTTGCTTTTATAAGAAAGGAGTAAAAACTTAATTCCCTAGGTAAGGTTTGGGGGTTGGGTTGGATTGTGGTTTTTTGTTCATTCATGAAATTAAATAATTTTTCATACAGAGTTCTCTATGCATCGGTCTTTTTTGCCTTTCTTAATTGCGTTGTACCTTCTTTGAGACAGGGACTAAAGTTATTTAGTTTTTCATGCTTTGCCACCTAATAATATCCAAACTTTACCGTATTCATATAAATTAGTTCATTTTCTTCCGAGATTGTGTTTTTATTTCTAATTTTTCTAAAAGAGCCTATGTATTTTTTGTGAAGTGAAATGTCAGACACAGGATTAATAATTTTTGTTTTCACAACACAGTACATGTCTCTTATCTTATTCAGATCTAAAATTGTGTCATTAAGCATACAAGGTGGAACTGAAGTCAGATCAGAGTTTATTTACCTGGTTTAGTTAAAAGAATAAAGGCATTTATGATCTCTGTGCTAGGCAGAATACTCTGTGTTGATATATCAGTGTGCATGTAAAGGAACTTCACAAGTACCTGCTCTAAACTGAGGTTATATTCTGTCTGGCATACCTGGGGTATAGAAAAAATGCGGAGTTAAAATCAGAGCAAGACTCCTCCTTATTAATAGGCCACTGAGGAATTATATAGAATTTTATATTAATATTTAGTTCAGAAGGTTTGTTTGCATACAGCGACTATCATTTCATTTCAGTGTCAGACCATCAGCAATCAGAACTTTTATAATAACTCCCAAAAACTTCTTCTGTGCAGCAGTTCTGTATATTTCTGTCACAAACCAGTCTTTTATTAAGATAGCAACTGTTGTTACATTTTAGTTACCAAAGATTTTCTTTCAGTAATTTTTAAAAATTATAGATTAAAAATGTTAGTGATCTGTAAGGCGTGGAAATGTAGCAACATTCATTACTGCTTTCTTATTTGCTGTGATTGCCATTTGCAATCAGCTACTACATTTTTAAGTAATCACTTTGTTTCATATGAAGATAAAATATTTTGTATGATCCTTAATGGCATAAAATTAGGCAAATGTATGCTGTCTACAGATCCAACTATTCCACCTTTTACTGGTTTCCTTCCCCTAGAGCATTCCTGCTTAGCACTTTGGGGTGCAGTGAGCTTCTGCTGATGGTGTGCATGGAGGAGACATGTATTTTAGGTAGTGATAAGTGGCTTAATTCAATCTTTGTTCTTCCCCTTCCTAAGAGTTGCTTGTTCAATTTCTGATATCAAGTTTTGGTTTAGTGTATGTGAGGTGGCAGTGCCTAATTGATGAATGACCTTCCAGAGCATGTACAGGATTGTTAGTCTCTTCTTAAATTCATCCCTTGCAGATTTCCATTTGTACAATATGCATCTATCTGATGCTATAATCTGCATGATTACTGAAAACTTAATTAAAAAAAAACCCTGTTCCCTAACAGCTTCTAATGCACCAGGTTTTGTTACCTTAACATTTTTCTTTCATTAATATTGATTAAATTGTAAAGGGTTTCATTGCTGTTAATAGGGGGCACACTTTAAATTTTAGTTCATTAACATTTAAATAGATTTTAATTGTTACATTTAACAAATTTATGCAGGTAAAGATTCAATTTCTTCAATTAATTTACATTTACACGTTCAGAGATCTTTCACTAGGGCTATTCTCATAAAACTTTAAGGGTCCCAGAAGGATCTCTCTATACTTATATTCTTTTCATTTTATCCCTTCTACTCTCTCCATATTATGTCTTTGAAATTTCTAGGCTTATTTCCATGTGCTACTTAATAAAATAACATTTCTTTTAGCCTTTTAGGTGGAGGTTTGTTTCAACAGATTTATACATAAATAATCAAGTGAAACTTCTGTATATGAGTTAATTCTGAATTTTACAAGTTTCACACTGGATCATCTTCTCCATTATGCCATACATGGGGAAAAAGAAGTACCTGCATGTTTGATAACATGCAAACCAGTCAAAGAAACAATTCCTGGGACTCCTTTTCCATCCCCACAGGTTCCAGAAATCCAAATGAAAATAGGTAAACTCAGTTTGGCACTTTATCTCGTGCAGTAGAGGAAAATTTAGAAAGATAGTATTATGTATTCCTTGACTTGGGTCTGGCATTTCTCTGGAAGCATTTTATCTTGGCTATAGCCACCTTCTACACAGGATATAAGTATATAGGCTAAAGTTTCTTATCAGTTTGGTAAAAAGCTGCATGTTTTATTTTATCAAACTAATTGACTTGCATGATATCAAAATAAAACAGTACAGAGCAAGGACAGGAAAGACCGAGGTGGTGAACATCTTATGTCTTGTGAACAGGAGTGCAAGTATCTCTTGCAATATTAAATTTTACCAAGAAGTCCTTAATTTTCTTAGAACCAGCCAGATCAGCTCATAATTGCATAAGTATGCTCCCAAATAAATTACTAGTGAAGATAACATGTAACACATTTTATATTTCTAAATGTAATTGTGTGTCTTGAAGTCATTTTCTGAATTACCTAACCCAATACGGAAAAAGAGGGTCTCAAGATGGATCAGTCATTTGAAGTTTTTAAGTTGATAAGAAACATTCCATATGGAGGAACTGGTCACTTGGAGAGATGAGTGCACCAAAAATGGGATGTGGAGGAAAAGGACCTGCTAGAAGACGATATCAAAGTGTGGAAGAGAATATCATATGAATATCAAAATCATATTAAATGCTCAGACACAAACAGATTTTTAGGATTGTGGGCCCAGCAAGATTAAGGGCAATAAAAAGAAGTTGCAGTATTATATATTCATAGTGGAAAGAGAGCTAAATTGGAAAGTGATGTAAATTATCTCACAGCACAAATACGATTCAAAACAAAGGATGTTTCCCTCCCAGAGACAAGAATATAAAAACTTTTTCCTTCAGCTTTTTTCTGAAGAATTTGCTTTTTCATATTTATGGTTCTACATCTGTCCATTGCCAAATACAGACATGATTTTGTGCATTTTAAGACAGGAGAAGACAATCTGATTTCCAAGAAGGAAAGTCTTTCATATGAAAGCATCATGTTAGTCTTGGGCTTCTGCTAATGTGAAAATAAGAATGTTTGCTGCTGAGGGACTGAGATCTCCACATAAAATATCTATGAAGGAAATAAATATTTTAAAATGCAAGCACTAAAGTGGTATTGGCACTTCAAAATAGGGTCAGAGGCTGATTCCTCCTTTAGAAGTGTCAGTGTTCTAATGTGTGTGACTGCATACACTGAACCTTTCATGATAAAGTAACTACTGTTGATTTTTTTCCAGTGGAAAAAACACACAATTCTTTTTTTTTTCATTCAGATCACAGGTTTTCTATAAATAGTAATGCAGGGCCTCATATTATGTGAAAATGGAAGTTTTTATAAAGCTGATTTATTCTATCCAGACCGCACAGAAGAGAACACCAGAATAACATCTGCCTGGCAAGTTAATTCATGTTTCTTTTAATGAAGATGATTTCTTTAAAATGAGCAAAGAATAAGCTCTGCTTTTGCAAGATAAATGTGTCTTTTTCCAGTTGCTCTAGATCTAATACTGAAACATGTAAAAATGTACTTCAGCCTGTATGTACTCAGCCTCAAAAGGAGAGGTGTTCAGCATGAAGGTACTTGGAAACCAGGAATTTCTGCAGCCTGCTGTCATCAGCTCTGACTCCTCTTTGTTCTAGGTAGCATAAAGGATGCAGGAGGAGACCAAACCTTTGCTTCAAAAAACTGCTTGCACCTGATGTTGGTGATGTTATTTGATCTATCTTTTTAAGACAGCCTGATAATAAATAATAGGGCTCTCCAGTAGTCCTGTTTCCTTCTGATGTACAACAGCAACAGGGAGTACTCAGATCTGCTTCCTGGCTTTGCATTTTCCCCCCAAATTGGTTTGTGCCTTAAAGCACATGTTTTGGTTTCAACTTTTGGTTTCAAGGTCCCATTTTTGTACAGAATCAAAGTGTTTATTATTCATTCAGTAATTGTCTGTAAATATTAAACTTCTGGTAGTCATTTCTGGATGCATGAAAGCAAGAGAAGAGTAGACTATTAATAAAACAGAATGAAAGCATACAGATTTTGAGGACCCTAAATGGGAATTTCACTTGGGTCCTGAGCTCGACACACACTGAGTACCTGTAATTAAATGCTGAGCAATGTGAACTTCTGTTGACCCTGGAACTGAAGTTGTTTCAAATGTGTCTCTTATCATTTTAACAACCCCCAAGTTTCTCTTGCAAATTACATATGGTTTTGGGTAAGTGGGAAGGTTAAATACCTTGTGCTTTTACTTACCTTCTCCTACTCTCAAACTGCTGGCAGATGAAACACATGTCCAGTTGTGTTATTTTTTGGAGCTTACTGTAGTTCAAGGCTGAAATAACAAAGAGGACAAGAGGATGATTTAGCAGGGAGTGGCCACCTCAGGTCAGTCTGGTTAGATTGCTGCTGCTTGCAGTGTCAGCAGAGCTCACAGACTAAAGCAATTCCCAGGTGACATTTGGGTGTTAAGAGGAGATGTTAGGAAGAGATTCTTCCCTGTGGGGGGGATGAGCCACTGGAACAGATTCCCAGAGGAGCTGTGGCTGCCCCACTCCTGGAGGTTCAAGGCCAGCTTGGATGGGGCTTTGAGCAACCTGGGACAGTGGAAGGTGTCCCTGCACAGTGCAGGGGGTTGGAAGGAGATAATCCTTAAGTCATTTCCAACCCAAAGCACTCTGTTTTTATGACTATTCTTAACTGTTTACTTAATATAGAAGTAATTTGTGAGGAGAAAAAGAAAGACAGGCTTTTGCATGTTCCTACAAAGCTCTGCTTATCAGCTTGTTGAACTTTCATTAATCATATGCAGCCTAACAAGTACATGGAAGTGTAATAGGATACGAGAACAGTCTCTAGCAAAGTGTAGATGCACACACAGAACCTATGTAAGAGCTGTTTCATGGCAGTAGATATAAATTTCATAATCTTATTATCCACCTACACAAGCCTGTACAAGGGCCTTGGATAGAAAAGCATGCAGATGGCAAACTCTATAAAAGTGTGAACAAATAAGGTAATTAAAAGATAGGTTTTATTGCAGATAAGAATGTGTGATTGCTTTTCCCCTCAAGTGGTTCTCCAATAGAAGTCACAGCTATTTGCATGCAATGCAAATATTTTAATATAAAACATTACCACTGTCTTAAGTTCCTGAGAGTGACAGTAGGAATACAGAATCCTGTATTTGTACTTCTTTTTCCAGACTATCACACATATGCTTAGATGTGCCTTACCCCAATGCAAGTCACCCTTTTGTGTCCAGGCTTTGAAATTTTAGCTCTTTCTGGTAAATAAGTTTGAATGAAAATTAGATTTATTTTCCCTTCATTAAATAATCAAGGGAAGTTGATTCTAGTCTTTCCACTGTACTCACCAGATTATTATTATTATTAGTCCCTCAGATTTATCTTCTGGGAGTTTCTGTTTGCATACATAGAAATAAATATGGTATCTATTCTGAAGACTGCAGTTCTCTGCTAAAAATAAAAGAAAAGCACAGTCAGGTTAAATGTTAGGATGTGATTTCTGAGTCCAGCCAGTTCAGACAGGTCTGTCTAAAACTGTGATCAAGTTGAATGTATTGCACTGGTATTCGAATGTCCAATTTGGGATTTTGCTACATAAACTCTAGTAAAGTATGGCTAATCTTTATGAGACCCAAAGTCTCTGTATAAACTCCCTGAATTTTCCTCCATGTGTCTCTGCTAAACTGAGATGTGTCTTCTGGCTGAGTTGTAGAGACATTAAATTACTGAGTAAATCAATACAGTGCTGTTATGTCACTGTATCTTTTTCAAAGACCAGCTCAAATTTTGTGTGCTGTAGCTTTGATCCCTTTCATTTAATTCTAAAAACACTTGTTATTATAGTAACTGTTGTTTGTATGTTATTTTAGCTTTTTACTTAAGTAGCTATTTAGCAATTTAAATGAAAATGTAATTGGGTTACATCTGTTTTACATGCATGTAATACCACGCAGATGTAAACTTATATTAAAACCATATTTTCTTTTTGGCAAAAAGACATAAAAATAGAATTGTAGCAATCATGCAATACATCTTTTTTTTTTTTTCTTTTTAAGTAGTGTACACAAGATGTATCCCAGTGTTTATGTTGTGATGGTAACAGCCCTTTCTATTTTTATGAGAGCTAACTGGTATAGCCGTACGAGGACAAGTACACTGTTATGCTGGTGTAAATCCAAAGGAACTCCAGTGAAGTTAGTTAAAATTCCTTACCAAACTTATCAGTTTCAATAACTGACTCTTTCCAGAGCCAAATTCCACTCCAAGGATCTCCACTGAAATAAGGAATCTTTGTGAGGCTACAACGTTCTGAATGACAGTGATATTTGGCTTCCACTCGCTTTATTTTAAAGAAAGATGAACTTCTTGCTGGCTGATCTTACAAAGTGCTGAGTGCCCTCAGCTATTGTTGATTTTGATAGGGTTGTTTTCTGTGCTCTGGAAAGAGAGATAAGAGATATGGATTCAATTCCAGCTTTCTTTCTGCTTTTGTATAGGTACTTAGGGAAGGTACTTGATGTCTCTGTACTGCTGTAATCATAACACAGCATTCCTCCTGCCCTATTTGTCCTGTCTTTTTTTTTTTTTTCCTGCTTTTTTTTTTACTCCAGGTTCTTTGTAGCTGATTACTGTTCTTTGTTTATGTGGTGTCTAGCACAATGTCAGGATTGTGAGTAGTGTCCATTGGTACAGGTGTCAGTCCCAAGTGAAATATAGGGATGAATTAGGGTACCTGGCAATTCCCTAAAATGACTGGAATCTTTAAAGGCTTTGGAATTTATTTAGAATAGCTCTTTTGTCTATCAGGAGGCTACTTCCTCCACATGGACTTCAGTTAATTGGCTGCTGCAATGCAGTTAAGATCTGAACTCAATGATCTTGTGGGTGCCTTCCAACTCAGACTATTCTGTGATTATACATATGGTGTGTACATAGGATGGGAATATTAACAACGTGAAGAAAAGAAACACAAAGAGGGGTTTTTAAGTATTGTCAAGTAAAGAATGGAAGCTGGAATGCTCCACATATTTCCCCTTCCTCTTCCTTTCTGCATGGAAATATTTTTTTCCCCTTCAGTGCCATTCTCCTTCCCTGTGGACTGGGCTGTGAAGCACTTGCCCTTGAGCTGAGATAATGATTTATAGAAATAAGTATATATATAGATGTATAAATATACATAGAGAGATGTATATATACAGATGTATAAATATCCATCTAGGGAGATGTATATATACATTTTTAAAGCCTCTTGAGTTTTGAGAATTTTTTGTGGCCCAAAGCCATGCTCTCAGTGCTGTAAGAACTGTCTCAGTTTCCAGACTGCTGGTGCCAAGGACCCTCAGCTGCTGCTGCTGGGGATCACTCTGCTCTCTGCACCTCTCATGGTATTTGCAGACTGGGTAAACTCTGCACAGAATGATTCAGTGTTAACTCACATGGTGATTGCCTGTATGATTTATGGAGATTTTCAGTAGGAACTTAGTATGTACAGTGGATTCTTTCTATTTCTGTCTCCTTCTGGACAGCCCTAACTCAATTTATTTCATATAAAAAGTAACTGCCTGTGCTTGGCAAGGAAAGCCATCTCAGAGATGTGGTGGGGAGGCTGAGAACTTCTAAGTACTTTGTCCTGGATCCACAGCTGGTCCAGCCATGCTACTCAAGCATTCCTTCTTTTGGCAATGAGACAGAACGATGTCCCTAACCTGCCTTTTATGCCAATGTGATGTAATGCTTGTGGTAAATAAATATCATTGTAGTAGTGAATTGATGTTAACTTTGATTACTGACACCTTGAGTTGACTAAGATCTCTGATTATTAGAATTTTAAAAGTAGCCTTACAAAGACACTGAATATATTTTAAGTTCAATGTATTAAGTGGAGGGGGAGAACATAGTGACATGATTAATAGTAATTATTAAAGCACTTGATGTGGCATGTAACATCTTTCCCTTTGTGCTATGACAGCTTCCTTTGCTGAAGAGGTAAATGAGTGTCTGTTACAGCTGCCAGAGTGGGAAAAGAGCACTGAAACTTGGACTCAGTATCAGATCATGTTTCACTAACAGAACAAGATTGATTTATTGTGTTACATCAGGGTTAGATGGACCTAGTACTGCTTCACCACATGCTATTTCATTCCCTTGTCTACTAAGTATGCAAGTACAAACAGCTTTAACACAATTCCTTACCTAGAAACAAGCCTGAGGCTTCATCCAAATACTTTTAACATATGAAAATTGAGCTGCTTTGAACTTGTATGTTTTTGATAACTGCTTGGTATGCTTCCTGGAGGATCACCTGTAGGCTTTTCTTTCCAAATCCTAATCCCTTTGATTAAGTGCCAGGACAGATAGCTCTCATTGAATAACTCCAGTCTCATAATTCTTCCTTCATTCAGAGTTGAAAGGGAGCTGCTCAAGCTTCAATAGGTAAATCCTCAGATTTAGTTAAAGTAATTCAGACACTTAGAAACTGAAATTGTTTTGTTCTGAAACAGGGTTCAGATGGGCTACTGAACATTTACATACCACTTGCTGCCAGAAGCTGTAGGATGAAGAAACAAACAAAACAAATTTTTTAGCAAGAAGGATTAAAAGTAGGCAAACTTTGAGAACCAGACATTAAAGACAACCTGGCATGGAAATTTAAGCCCAGAAATAGGAACAGAGTTACTTTGTTTGACTGCTCTTGTGGGGTTTTTTTCTGCAAGATCAGACTGTGGTGCTGGGCTAAACATTCCATTCCTTCCTTGGCCCTTCTTGGTAGAAACTACCAAAATAGGGAGTAAGCAGGGGGGAAAAAATTCTCAGTCTTTTTATCTTTACAAGTATGCCTGCTGGGAACAAACCTGAGCCAGTTCAAGATTGTTCTCTTTAAAAGTGTTTGTGGCAGACGAGTCTGACGGGGAATTAGAACTAAACCTGTTAGCTGCTGATATCTGGGGGAAAAGGAGCTATCTATGGCACATACAGCTTTGCACACCTCAGTTTGCCTGTGTGCATAATGAAGCAGTTTTCTCTGTGGAGGACTTGCTGTTCACCTAGGAAATGAGAATATTTCCACATGAATAATTTGCCTTGGTTAATTCTAGTACAGCCAGAAATGGAGCAGAACAATTAGAGAAGCTACACTCAGTTCGTGTGCTACAGATTTTCATAGCTCCTTCAGCCTGAAAATTTGTTATATTTAGCAGAATGCAACCTGCCAAAATAGTAGATGAAACTGAGTATTGTGGCTCTGTACTAAAGAACTGCCCATTCTGTGAACAAGAGATGGGGCTTCCATGGCTGTAACCAGTTTCTAGTTAAACTTGAACAAAACCCATTGGCTGACTGTGCACCTGGGTAGCATTAGACTTTTAGTCAAATTCTTTTGCCTCTTTGCTACCAGATTGTTCCAAAATATTCATATGCAGTCATTTACTCATGTAGGTAAAAAAAGAGAAATTCTTATATTGCCTCCCTTATTTGTTGTCATGGCAGGCAGGAGTGTTATTTCTGAAGCTCTTTGGCAGGTAAGACTGTCAGCCATTTGAAGATGTGGCTTTACCATTAAAATAAACTGCCACTGGAATTAAGTATAGACCTTAACCACTAAAAGATTAGATTAAAAATTAGGAAATATGTAAAGAAAGCTAGCCCCTCAAGTTTGGAGTTCAGACTGTTCAGATTGCTTTCCACTGGGACAGTAAAGTTCAACTTTTTTTTTTTTTTTTTTTTTTTTTTAAGAATACTGGGGTTCTTTTCCCATTCGTATCCCCAATATCACGACATTTGTAATTGAGTTGCTGCTCAGTGCTGCTCAGCTCCATCAGTACAGTTAAGTCTGGAAGAAGAATGCAGTGGTATCCAGCTGCAACTCATAAGCAAAAGCAAGTAGGCAGGATGATATAAATGAGCTAGAATTTATAAGGACACGAGTGCTAATTTCTTTGATCTAGAAAATAATTACACAGGGTGTAGAGGATTAGGATTTCAGTCTTTCCTGGGAGATCTTGCTGCAAACATCAGAGCAACACCCAAGGTCTCAAATCAGTACAAACTCAATGTTACATCCAGATGAGTTCATCTCAGTCTAATGTCGTGAGGTTTTCAAAGTTCTTAGGTCTAGCTTATTATTTTATTCCTCAACTAATTTAATAAATGAATCTAGTAGGTATTAGAATTGTTATTAGGGCAATGACAACTTGAGGGTTCTGGTTAATAAGATAAAAATAAAGTAGTTTGGTTAAATAAACTTTGAAGCAGAAAGCCTGAAGGCCTCTTGTTATTACCTCATTAACAAGAAATGCCATTAAGTTATTATTATTATCCTGTAATGGTTCTCCTTCTTATCACTCTTGCATTCTGATCAGCAGGGATATTTAATGAAATAGCAATAAATTTTAAGAAATTGCACGAACCCAAGTAAAACTGTAAACTAAAAATGGAAAAAGAAAGATCTAACTTTTGAACATACACTTTTGAAATGGGGAAATATTCTGCATGTTCTTACAACAAAGCTTTGGAATGAAAGCAAAAGTTTATGACACATTTTATTAGACCTGTAAATCTGAAAGCTTAGCTGTAGTTTTTAATTTTTATTTTGCCTCCATAACTATTTTTATACCCTCTTTATAGTTGACTGGTCCAAATAAGTTCTGCTAGGAGTCTATGCCCCATTAGTCTTCTATAATAAAATGTGAACCTAGCTAAAATAAAACATGATGCCTTAAGAGCAATTAAGAATGGTCTTTTGTAGATAACTGTAACATGAAATACAATCACTGTTTTTATTAATGGATTTGGGAAAAGCAGCTCAATGATTTATAGCACAGAAAAGCGTTATTTTACATTTTTATTCCTTTTATTTTATGTCTCACTCTTCAGAAAACCTTTTAAGACTCCTGAAATAATCAAAATCTGTGTTTCAAATATTTATCATGTTAATGTGAACCTTGGTATCCATTTTATTTAGGTAGTGCTATGATGTCAGCTAAGAAGGTGTCCTTTTTTTGCTGTTAGCCCATTCCAAAAAGTATTAGTTTTGAAAGAAAATCTTGTTGAATGTTTTATAAGAGTGATAAAACATAAAAGCTGTGCATTGTACTTATAAAGGCAGGATTTGAAGGATACAGACATAACCTACTGGGCATTGTCTGAACACAGAGCATAGCATTTAATTAACACATAGTTTCTTAAAAAGCATAAACACAGTTGACACATTTCTCTCTAATTATATAATAATTGTTTCTTTGTGATTTTTACATTAAGCTTCTAATAACTTGAAGCCTTCAAGGTCAGAGTTTAATATGGCTGGAAATAGAATCAGCACTGTTAAACTTGGAGCTGTAGTTCTCATGTTTGGCACATTTTGAAAACTTCTATTTGGGTTTACATTGTACTAAATGCACTGTTTGCAAGCAAAAAAAAGTGTAAATTTGCCATCCTTGTGAATGGGGGGAGAAGGACAGAGAAGAAGGAAGGTCTGAAATGAAGGGTGTCTTTTCTTATCTCCTTGAGACCTTAAATACTGCCAGTGTTCTGTGGGCTCTGTGCCCCTTTGGAGGTCCTGAAAGCTCCTTCTGGGCTCCTCCTGGCAAAGCAGGGAGCTGGAGGGCTGTCACACATTGTGCTTTACACCTCAGTCTACATCTGTGGGGACTTGCAAAGTCTTGAGACAGCTCAATCTTGGTTACACAGAATTAGGAGGCTGTTTTCTAGACTTTGTACTAGTGTATTTTTATCTCAAGAAACTGATTATTATGTGATAGTAAGTGTTTGAATAAAGGCAGCTCATTTTGTCTGTGAAACCTCTTTTTCCACAGCAGAGCTGGGTGTAGCTTTAAAAGCCATCAGCATAGAAAGAGAAGGGCCACAGCAATATTCCTCATGAGGTGGCTGCTGGCATTTAGCACATGCAGCACTAAAATAAAATGTCTTGTGAAAGATGGAGTATACATTCATCTAGGCTAGGTAAGTCTAAATTCTAACTGATGAAACTGAACTAAATTTCATGTCAGATATCAACATTTGAAAAAGCAATCAAAATCACATTAGGTAAACTTGTTTTCAACTAATTATATACAGTGTTTATGTACATATGTGCATGCATATGGATGTGTAATTTATACATATATATATATATTTGAGGGGGGTGGCTATTTTAGTGTACAAGAGGCTCTTTATGCTTCTGAAGGGTGGTAGGGATATGATCACTGGCCTTATTGTGCTCTTTGTTTCACCTGCCTTAAGAAAGAGCAAGTTTTAAATGAAGTTTCTTCTACAGGAAATTCTGCTTCCACAACTGTGGCAATACATGATAAAAATTAGTAGCCTTATGCTTCTGCACTTATGGTAAAGTATAGTTGCAAATGAAGCAATTTATTTGATTTGTAAGCACATTCACAAATGTTCTGCCAGCCTTCTAGTTTACACCACAAATTGTGTGGTAGCAGTGACTTCTGGGGTTAAACCTCCTGGCCCAAAACCAAGGCTGGCCTTAACTGTCTTTGAGTGCTTGGCCCAAAGTATTATTTGGTAGGGACAAATAGTAGCTGACATACACTGTGCTAGCAATATCCTCTGTCTGCTGTAACAAGATCCTTCCCCAGCCAGTGCAGGGCCCTATTTTTGGAATGTGCTGGCTGGAGTACAAAGTGGCCAGTTAGTCACCTTGAGTTCCACCCGCTTGACTTTCACTCCCCAGGGTCCCAGCTCCTTGCTCAGTGCTGGCTGCTGTTGGCACAGGCCTTGAGTCAGTCAAAATTCTGTTCATTCTTCAAGATAAGATCTGAAATAAATGTGCCTTTTGAAAACTTGTGTGGTTGCCATAGCCATAGGAATGCAGCCTTCATTTAAAATCAGCAGCACATCAGAGTCACTGTCTATGTCTTTCAGGAAATGTTTGGTGGGGTTATCCAGAGATTCAGAGTCTACAGAATGAGGAGGATGTGCATTTCCTTAGCTCAGCCTACTTCAGAAAGGGAGCAAAGAAATGTTAGACTAAGTCAAGAAGACTCAAAGAATCTGGTGTGTAAATTCTCTTTAAAAGTGATAAGATTGTGCTCTTAACTCATCTAGGACAGCTCTGAAATGTGCCACAGAAAGTCAAATAGAGCTAAAGGGTAAAGTAGCCCTGGAAAAAAGACTGCCCTGAGACTCAGCAATCCACCTGTGCAAATCCATTTGCCCCAAATCCACCTATGGAAGAGGCAAGGGAACACAGGGTCCTGTAGGAGCACAGGAGCTGTTACATTGTGCTGCATCATCTGAGGTAACTTGGTAAAGTAGAACTCACTTCTGTCTCTATAAAATTTGAATATAATGGCATTAATGCAGATGATAGAATGATCCCCACCAAAGTCACACAGGGATGTAAAATTTGAGGAAAAACATTTATCTTGGCATCATACCACAGGAGCACAAATGTATGATGTTACTGGTTTACAGGGGTTATATGCTAGATATTTTTCTTTTCTCTGCATGGCTCTGAATTTAAATGAATGATAATTGTCATTTTTCTCTAGCCATTTATTAGCATTAATGTAATATTTCTAGTCAGCTTTCACCTCTAGTGTCAACATGGCCAATTTCCAAGGGTTGTCTATGGTTTGTGAAAATGTACTTTCATGTGATCTTTCTCTTATTGCAACTGTCAACATGGTTGGGAGATCTGCAGGATAATTTAATTATCACTGTTTTTTTCACATTAAAGCAATTAAAAGCAACTTACAGAACAAGTCAAACAGTTAAATATGCTCATACAGGCTAAAAAGAATTCTTGAAGACAAATAGCTCATATTTGGAGACAGGAGTGGCTGTGGCTGAAGGGGAGCGTGTGATTACTGTATTGTTACTGCTCATCACAGATGACCACTTTTTTCTTTTTCTGTCTTTTCCTCTCTGCTGACATAGTTGTTAAATAGTTTATATAAATGCAATAATTAGTCTTTTTTTAGTATTTAGTATTTTAAAACACTTAAGACATTTTTGGAGGACAGTGTACAGTGGGAATACCATGCCTTGTATTAAACAAAATGGGTACTTTGGTGTCTTAATAGTAGTATTGACTTGAGAGTGAATAATAATGAGATTTAATGTGTATAAATCCATTCAGGGCCTCTGCTTGAGAATTTGTGTTGATGCAGTTCCCATGTTTTTTCACTCTCCCTATCTGCTGCTCAGCCTTTTACCTTCAAATCAGGCAGTAGGATTCTGGCAGTAGTCTTGTGTTTTAGTTTTCACTGGAACTTGACATTTTTTAATTAATATTTTGCATCATTTGATTTTCCTAACATGAAGAAATTCAGGGCTACTTGGATGTCTGTGAGAACATTGCTATTAACAACAGCAAGGACCAGGATTTCATTCAGGAATTTTATAGAGATTTTGTTTGTAGCAGGTGCAGAACTTCAAATACTGTCCAGAATCATAGAGAGCATGTGTCCCACATCTCAGAGCAAGTGAATGATAATCTTTTGGAAAATTAGATGCATGCTGAGATCACTTAGGTAGAAATGGGTGATGGGACTGTTCAAGTTTAGAATTCAAATTCTAGATACTTGGTTTCATTGTTTTCCCTTTGTGCACATACCTAGCCAACAGCAGGTAATTACTGTGTTTATGGCACAGTTGATGAGGTGGCTGTTCACAAACCAGTCAACAAAAACTGTCATCACTACTTTGCATTCTTGGCATTTTCTGTTGGCATTTAAATTCTTTTGTATATTCTGATGTGTAAGTATCTATTATAGTATGCCAGAATTAATTTTTCAAGATAACAAAAGAAAAAAGAGGAGAATAGGCAGAAATTATGTTACTATGTAGAATCAGTAAATATATTTGTATATTCATTGAGTTCAGTTGTATTTTAAATTCTGTTGCTGTGAGATATTCTGTACTAAAAAAAGGTTTTTTACTCCTTATGAAAAAATAATAGGTAAGTAAAGCTTAGTTTGGTTTTGATTTATAGGGCTGATCATTGATATTCGTCCTTGATGCACAGTAAGACATGCCTTCAGCTCCCTCTCTGTACAACAGATCTCCAATTAACTTGGTGCTAATTTGCACATATGCAACAGTTTTATTTTCAGCCTACTGTGTTTCCACTCGAGTCTCTACCTTCAACTGTTGCCTGTGGTGGGATGCTATTTTCAATATTTGGGGTAAAGCTTAATTATTAAAATAATGGTTTATAAAAGACCTACACTTTTATATAGAAAACTGAAAATATGCGTTTTCCTATCCACTTACTTGTTGAATAGAAGAAGCACAAAAATACTTCTTAATAAATTTCTTTCAAGTCTTTGTGTTCCCTGCTGAGAAATCATTTTGCTTTTTCACAATTCACAGTTCACAATTCACAATTCACAATTTACCTTGTGCTTTTTTGTGCCAGTGTGTGTGACACTCAGTTCTGCACTGCTTGTACTGAGACACTTAATGTTGTTTATGTTGTCCTCTTAAATACCATAAGTGATATCAAATATGCACTAAGGACTTCCATAGAGAGAGAAATACTTCCTTAAAATTTAGTTTACACAGGTTTGGGATGAAACAACCCACAGAGCAGTTGCTGAGATCGCATACACAGACATTGTGCTTTCTGTAATTTTTAATTGCTTTTTAAATTATAGACTAGAAGCTGTTTGATGTCTTGAAAAGGGCTGAGTCTTTCTGTGGTTCGTGCTCTGGTTTGGGGGCTCTGGCTGAAATTTCATAGTCCTTTCAGGAATTCCCTCAGTGAGTTTAGAGGAGCCTCTTCATGAAATGTGAGAAAGCACTAGTTAACTAACTGTGCAGAGCAGCTTGTACAGACAGGAGAGTGGATGTCTCCAGCCTCCATGCATAAGGTATATTTAAAATCACATTTACTTATGAGATAAATGATGTGTTTGGACTACACTAACATATTATGTTTAATGGATGCTGGAAACACCACCAATAATCAAAGGATTTTTAGTGAGATGTGTTAGTGCATTGAGGCTGGGTTAAGATACTTGAGTATGAATGTTCTTTCAGCAGGAGATATTAAACTTGTTTATCTTCCTTCATTTAAGGCCAAATGTCAAATCATCTTTCAGTTATGCCAGATCTTTCTTTCTTTCTTTCTTTCTTTTTTTTTTGCAAGGGCAGATAATGTTGTGACAGTATTTCAATGCTGTTATTCCCATGAATTACATATTGAATGAAAATGTTTCAAGAGTATCAACTGTTTACTGTAGAAGTGTATTTGTGTATTTATTCTGCTTACCTGAATTCTCCTATTTCCCTTGCAAAATTTCTCTGAAAGTCTGTAAAATCATTTTGTGTATGTACACAGAGGAGGGGGATAAAAGAGCATTTCAATTATGTGATAAATAGAAATGCTTATGTCCTTTTTGTAAAAAAAATCAGCTCTGTATATTTCAGAGTAAATTACTAGAGTGGCACACAGAGAGGGTCAGTTTAATCTTTGAGTTGTGTTGGACACTGCCTACACTGGCTCTGAAAGCTGTTTTTTTGAGAATGCAGCTGCTTTGAGTCAGATGGAAAGGGTACTAAGAACGCAGTAATGTTGGTAAAATGGAGCTCTTGGGAGCACTGCATTATCCCTGCTCACAAACTCTCAGTAGTTTGATTTTCTATCAGAATAAACAAGAGCTGAAAGATGACCAGGTCCTACTGATTATGTGCAAACTTTCTCACTCAGCTGTTACCCTCTGAAGCCCTGGGTAAGCAGCTGGACCGCAGGGGACGTTCTCTCAATCGCGAGCTCTTCCCGCTTTGCTGCCACTGAAATCTGACTGCAAGGCAATCTCTGGCAGCTCATGTTAAAGCAGACCCAGTCCCTGTGTTAGGTCATCCATTAGAGATACATCTCTCCTCTAAATCAAATTAAGCTTTTTCTGGGCATCTGCTTTTTATCATCAAGATTTTTAAACCGCTAACACTCATTACCATGAAGAAAGTTGTCTTACTGGAGGATTAAGTAGCTGCATATGGGTTTCCTATGCTTTGGACATGAATTTCCATGCTGCATCTACGTGCCTTTGAGGAAAGAGGCATTTTGTTGATCTGCTTGGGCTCGTGTTTTTATAATTGCTGCAGATGCTTTGAAGAAATGACATTTGCTTGTGATTGAAATTGGGAAGTTGAGGAGATTTCTTCACCTCAATTGTAAAATTTATTGTGAGAGCTACCTGCTAAAAAGGCTGAGCAGGACTGCCTGAGAAAGCCACAGGAAAGCATTTTTTTATTTATCCTCTGCACGTCCTGTTGAAAATATATTAGAAAAAAATTAAGTAGAGAAGTAAGAGTCTGTGTTGTTCTTAATAAAAATAAAGGCAAGTTTAAATATGTTATGTAGAAGTTAGAGCAGGTAAAAAGAAACAGTGTAAGGCAATGAATAAACACTGACATTTATATTTGCATCATTCTGCTTTAAAATAAATATGTAAAAACAAACACGAGGCTGTACAGGCATCTTAAGATCGATGAAACCCAGTAATGAAGCAGCACACTTGTGTACAGCTCAAGTGTTAAAGTCAGATGGCTGAAGGAGTTAAACACCTGGAGCAAGGCTGCCAAACTGCTAAGCTGGCTTTTGGCAGCAGTGGCAGCATGCAGAGAGAGTTTTCCCTTCATTATGGTTCACTGACTAATTCATTCAAAGCGAGAGGCCAATTGAGAGTTGAAAATGCAGGAAAGCTTCTTTTCCTATTCTAACCTTTATATATATTGATATGTAAGAGGACTTGAGCTGCAGGTTTTAAATGCTTGCTGGACATGAAGGACAAAAATAAAAGAATTAGGTTTTTTTTTCATAATGTATCCAATGCATTAAGTTTTATTTTAATTAAAAAACAACTACTCGAGAAATTATCATCTTATACATTTTCAATTTTTTCCTGAAGACAGACCTAAACCATATTTTTATCACTTTTACTAAATATTTAAATAGTAATTATTTCCAAAGTAGTAAAATATGAAAAATTGGCTAAATAAGTATGTATTATGTAGAATTGACAAAATGCATTTCTGTCAAGTATGGTGTGTCCATTTCTATTTGCTTTGTTGTTCCTCTGAGCTAAAACTATTTGTTCATGACAAAATATAAGGTTCATGTGTCAGATTGTGAGCATTTACAGATAGCAGTAATTGGTTTATGAAAGTGTCTCAGGTTTGCGTATTTGAAAATAAATACGTCTTTAAAAAGCCTAGAGGTCATATGTGTTTTGATAAATTATATTTTTTAACCAGATCTTTTTTATTCTGCCTATGCTTGTAAAGGCAATGAAGAAGTGTCATGTATGTTCTCAAATTCAATTTAAGGCCGCGGCCTAATTTGTTGAATATGTTTGGGAAATTTGGAATAGAGTTTTAGACAAACAGATGGACTTACAGAGAATTGAATTACAGGAAATACTCAGTTCAAAGTTTTCATTTTAGTTTTTCCTCACCTTTTGATTTGGGAAGTTAGACATAAGTTAGAATACTTTTAATCTAATATCTACTTTTGGCTGTGATCTTTTAGTTACCTAAACAAAGATTTAGAGCAGCATCCACAGGAATGCATCAAGTATTGGTTGATTAAGATTTCAAAGGTTTTTTAGTTGTTTTTTTAAAGAGAGGATTGCAATTGTAGATAAACATTTTTCTAGCTTATTAAGCTCTATTTCATCCCTCTATAATTTCAAGTTTCATAACCTTTCCCTCTTATTTCAAGAGATATTTTGTATATGAAAAGATCGTGTCAAAACTTAGCTCTACCCTTCATCAGGCTTTTTAAAATCTGAGTTAGAATTCTGTTTCTAAGATAAACACATTTGGATCAGAAAGATTTTCAACTAGCTAGTATTCATTTTGGCTGAGAGTTCAAGCAACATCTTTAATCATATTTTTGTTGATTATTTATTAGTTTCTGTGGGAAATCAAAGGACAGACAACCTAAAATACGTCTTCCTTAAGATACATCATGAATCAGAAGCTGCAGCAAAGAATTTCTAGGATGTGCCTTTCATGTACTTATATGAACTGATTGAGAGATAAAATATACATCTTTAGTGTGTGTATAACATGCAGATGAAGGCTGACCCAAAAATGGAAGGCACCAATATCTGGCTGGAGTAGGATTTGTATTTCATTACCAGAGTAAGAGAATCTGTTGCAGGAGGAAAGAGTATTTCTGTTCTGTTGCTGGTCATCTGAAGGACAGTGGTTATCACTGATGCAAAACATCAAAGAAAATTGGCATTAAAGTGCACATTAAGAAGCCATTGGCTACCTTTGGGAATCTTGCAAAATGTGTGTTTCTATAATTGTCATGTACTTGTATGGGGTAGTAATAAAATTTGATATCATCCCAATATATCTGTGAGACCCCATCAATGTTTAGCAGTCACTGTTATGTACTTTTGGATGATGACAGTCAAAAACTGACCTTAGTACTGACACTAATGAGGAGACAACAGTCTCTTCTTGGATGGAAATTCTCTGTGCATTTTATTGCACACATCAGTGGTTGAAAAAAAAATCAATTCATTGAAAATGTGATAATGTAAAAGTAGTTCTGTGTTTTGAATCTGCTCCTGAAAAGAATATTCTAAGGTTTTTACGACTTTAGTAACCCACATTTCGTTCAGGAAGCTCCTTGGCCAGGGAGAAGCACCACTGTCTAACAGAACGAGTAAGAAGCATTTAGCTCATTTCTAGCTGCTCGTCCATGCCTCTGAGCTTTTCTAGCCTCTTCAGCTTGCAGGGGATTTGTCTCCTTCCCACCTTCCCTTCCCCAGTCTTCCTTGATGTACTTTTTTAGGTTTCCTGCTTCTCTTGTAACAGGGTACCTGTAATCAGTGATGTAAATTTCCACTGCAATAATTTGTTGATACAAACGGAGCAGACAGAATGTCCATCATCAAATGCTCCACCAGGATACTGCTGGCTGTCGAGAGAAGGATTGAAACACTGAAAAAGTGATGCATGCCCCTAGCAACAATACTAGAGAAAAAATAAGTGGTGAGCAGATTCATGCCAACTTTGTTGTGGAATTTGGATTTTCTTCCAAAATGTATTGACAGTTTAATAAAAATAATTGAAGTATGGAATTTTATCATTAAAACCAATTATTTTTCTCATCTTTGTTTCTGATGTGAGTAGCAAATACATTTTTCTCTGTGAATACCAGTTTGGCAGTAGAAATCATTCTATTTTTTTTCCCTCCAACACAGGATAATAGAAACCAAAAGACAAATATAAAATTTTTATTAAATAAATAATATAACATGTTCTTCATTTTTTATTGGAAAGCAATCAAATATCTTGTTACTAGAATATTTTTTTTCTAGAAAATGTATTGAGCTTTTTTCCAAAAGCTCTTTCTTATGGTGGGGGAGGTAATGATTTTGTTTAAATCTTTGGCTTTTCCTTGTGAAGGTTTCCAAAGGGCAGAGTCTGCTGGAGTATTAAGACAGAGGTTTAGTGCTGTATTTGGAATTGGGTGGTATTTGGCAGTCTGAATATCAGTGCTGCCAAATATAATAGAATTCAAACTCCACTAATAGTTTCTCCTTATCCATATGTGCGATTTTGTAAATGTCTATGGAAATTGTGCAATACTCATTTTTTTTGGGATGATCTATACAGGCAAACACAAACTGTGTCCTCATTCTGCATCCTAAGGCAAGAGCTCCAAATAACAGAAGGTATGAGCCACTAGCTAAAATGCAGCATGGCTTTTATTTTGAGAGCTTATGTCATTTTCAGTGTAGAAGTCCTGTCTATCTAAAAATAAATTCATTACCTTGTCCTTCATTTTCATCCAATGAGCCAAGTGCTTGAGGAACACATCAACTCTTAATTAGAGAATTAAATAAGAATAAATAAAGAATACATTAGGTACAGCCCCATGTTTGCATGCCTTTGTCGAGAAGGTGAGAGATGCTACTGCAGTTTATTTCACTTGCATCTTCAAGTGAAAGCAAAGCCTGCTGTGTTTTCCCTGCCCTTTTCATAAATACTTCTTTTTTTTTCTTTATTGAAGTGATTTAAGGACACTTGGGACTAAGAATTTTTATGTTTTTTTAAATAGTCATTATTTCGTTTCTAGATGTATTGGTGAGGAAACAAAGATTACCTTGTTCATAAGGGAATTGGTGCCCCAGGTTAATGTCCAGGTGTTCTTTCAACTGATGGCTGAGACTAATTTCTTCCTGGC
This sequence comes from Drymodes brunneopygia, assembly GCA_013400955.1. Classification (NCBI taxonomy): domain Eukaryota; kingdom Metazoa; phylum Chordata; class Aves; order Passeriformes; family Petroicidae; genus Drymodes; species Drymodes brunneopygia. The sequence goes on from VZTZ01012628.1 coordinate 633,310, forward strand.
CCTCTGGTAACCAGCTGAAGCAGAGCCCAGCTGGTATATCTTCACTCTTGCATACCAACATCTTTCACTGATTCACAGATTTCCTTATATCCTCACTACTTCCTCTGCTGCTTAACAGTCTTTGAACAGTAGTTTGAAGATAAATGCTGTTTTGCCTTGCAATGGTTGCATCTGAACCAAGGAATGAATTATTTTATTTTTTTTTTTGAATCATAATCTCATAATGATCCTTGTAAGCTCTGTTTGTCAAAAGGTCATAAATTTGAGAACCCATCAAAGGTTTGCCAAAGAAATACTTAACACTGAATATTATCTGGTTTGAATCTTGTGAGTTTGGATGGCATTTCAGCAGGTAATGCTACAAAGAAGAGTTCCTGATATGTTTAAGTCAAGCGTTCAATCTCATTTTCTCACACGTGCACATGCACACTTATCTGTTACCAACTGTCAAAGTTCACAGTTTCAGTCAGATTTTGCCTGCTACACATAGACTATGTCAATCTAAAAATGCACTGAGCAGCAGAGACGTCTGATGTTCTTTCATTGCATTCTGAATTTTAGGGTGCACATATCATGTGCTTAGATTTTAAGCTTCCCTTCAAGGTTTACAGATTTTTTTGTATTCACCATTGTGCTCTGTTTGAATAAGGGAGGTAGTAAATGTTAGATGGGAGCAGGCAAGGGCAAACAGCAAAGGGGATGCCATCAGTTTTAACTGCATCTTAGGGAAAGAATATGCTTACCCTGGGGGTACGTGGAAAGTGGAGGCCTCAGAGTTGGAGTTTCTTGTGGGAAAAGATGAGAACCAAAGTGATCTTTGCAGGTGCTGTTGACCAGTGCAGTAGGAAGAAGGCAGCTCACTATCTGTGTGGTGGAAGATGTATGATGGGAGTGCACAGAATAGAGAGAAATAAATTTAAGCTCATGCTGTAAACACCAGCTTGAGGAAATAGACTCTGAAGACCATTGCCTGGGCAAACAGCAGAGTCACAAGGGATACACTGAAGTAAAATAGCTTCAGAGTTGTGAATGCTGCTCAGCACTACTGTAGATGTATTGGTGTGATGTTACTTGTCTGTATTTGATTGAATATACAGGCTACGTGCATTTGGGCATTTAGACCAAACTGAATTCAGAGCAAATTACACAAAACTGCACCAGCTATGAAGGACTGGTAATTAAGATGTGGAAAGAGAAGAAAGTCTCTATTCACCAGAATGCCCATGTAACTCCATGTCTGCTTTCATTGTAGTCATTCAGACTTTTCCATCCCTGACAGTATGAGAAACATTTAAATCACTATTGACAACTGAAGAAGAGGGAAGGTGGAAGCCACTTAGAATGGTTTGTGTAAAGGATTGGTGTTTGAACAGCTCTTTTGAGAGAACTTCTGAAATGATTCCTTTTGTGCTGTCTATAAAAACTAAAGTGTAGTTCAGTGAGTTATGTGAATTGTCTCAGGACTGTGTACAGTATCTTCTGGGGATTCTTCACTTCCACAAGGACCTTCACAGCATAACTACATGTTCTAATTATATAATCACACATTTACACCACTTATGTCATGAAGTATAATTGCACTTGCCACGTGAACATACAGTGATGGAGCAAAAATTGCTTTGAGAAAAATGATACAACAGAATCTTAAAAAAGCATTAAATATGTAAGACATGCTTACAAAAATATAGTATCTACTAGGGACTAAAAGCTCCCATGATACACAAATATTTGCAAAATCTCAGTGTTTTCTTATGCAAGCACTTGTGAAACCTTTGCCTTAATTTGGGTGCAGTTTTTGTTGTTAAACTCATATCATGTCTGTGCTACATTGAAATAATACTGGTTGTTGAGAGCTGTAATTCTGGATGTGGGCAGTTAAACTTTTGTGTATGGAGTCTACCATCATATTTAGCTGAGGGAAATATGATCTAAATAGCTTCATAGTTTTACAGGACTTGAGTTACAGAAAAACATGGTGCAGGAGTTAGTGTGGCCCAGGTCTGCAAGTGCCAATCTCTATTCTGCCCCTGGTGTGGTATCATCAGCAGGAATTGTTCCCCTGCTGGTGGAACAACAATATTTTGGACGAGACCAAAGTTGTGTCTTTGAGGTATTGTGAAGATTGTTAGCATATATTCCACAAGAACTCTGTGAAGACAAGAGCCTTGTCCCCATGGCCATGCAGAAAGGTGCACTCAGACTCATTCCCCAGACTTTTTCATTTGGGCCCTGATTTATCTTTTTCTAAAACTGTTGATTTGTGTTTAACAGCTGTTGCCTTTTATTCAGACCTGGCTGGAGTTCAGCAATTTATCTGAAGTTGTGAAGGTAGTCTAAGACAACTCATCAAAGGCCCAGCAAAAACAGTTTCTTAATGGGAAGTAATTTTCCAATCACCATATAACAGAGCTGTAATAATACATTGGAGTATCCTTTGATGTGGCTTAAGGCATACAGTTGCCTAATAAGAATGCCTAATTGTGCAGGTTTCATTGTACACAGCTGAGGAACAATTTTCAATAGCTTTTAAGGTATTATGAGTTACTTTTGACTGAAATTTAAATTCAAGATTATATCGTGTAATGAAAATGGAGACACGCTGCATTAGCATAAATGTATCTCTCTAGTTGTAAATATTTATATAACAATACTGCAAAGACCAAATATAGTTATGTGCTTTTATTCCAGTTGGTCTAAACATTCAAGAAAAACCAGTTCTTCAGCGGTTCTAGGAATAGTTTACTTGTCAAGTTACAAATAAGCTTTTAGAGGATTTAAGCTCACCTTTCTAACACATATTTATTTTTCCTTATTTATTTGCTTCAAATATTTCACTCTTTTTTTTTAATGATATACAAAATTTCTCATACTTCTAAAAAGATTTTAAAAAGGAAGCCACTTTCACATAAAAGTTTTTGTCAGAAAAACATGTTTATAAAGCTCACCTGTACCTTCCTTTTAAAGAGAAGCCCAGAGAGGGGGCATTGTCTGGTAGGTATCTTTCTGAACATATGGGCTGAATTACTCAGCAAAGAATTGAACTACACTGTTTCAGATTGGTTACGGTGGTAAAAACTGCCTCGCACTGCTCTGGAGAAGAGGGATGGATAAAATGCTCTTTGAACAGTCAAGATTTTTTAAAAATGTCAGTGCAGAGGGCTTGCATTTGTGTTTGGCTTTCTAGACCTGCCTCTTGACCTTCTAATTACTTGATTTGAAACAGCACTGAGGGTATAATAAAACTGGAGGTTGTCTCTCGTTTGCTTTATCATAAATTAAAGCTGTTAGTTTGGTGAGGTGAAAGTAAAGGCAGAGTGTTCATTACTGCTCAAGTGACGGCTTGTCAATAGCACTGCCTTTTAGTTTGTTCTAGTCAGCACTTGCTGTGCATTTTGTTGGACCACTGGGAAATAAATACAACAAGATTATACATTTGGAATACCACAAGAGTTCATGAAGGGAAAAACCAAAAAAAACCCCAACCAGATGATAAATTATACACTTGGTAGAAAGTGACATGCTATCTTGTGCTATTAACAACCAGAGATAATTGCAGTGAATTGTAATTGCAGTTTGCAACTTACAGTACAGTGTGTCCAACATCAATCTTAATAGTGAACAAAGCAATTTATATTAAAAGTTAATTCACTTGGTAAGTTTCGGCTGTATACAAGGGAGCTAACAGATGTAGCTTTTCAGAAAGTTCAAAGGCATTTGGAACATGGAGAGAAATGCTAATGTTGTAAGCCTCAGAGAAATATTGCATTACTACTTGTAATGAAAACAAATGTATGCCATTATATCCCAGTTTGTGTTTATTTAATAAACTATGCAGTTTTGTACATTGAAGAAATTCTGTTTCTGAATGTAACAAAACCAGATTTTTACTCATAGATTACACAAGAATAGCAATTACAAATGTATATAGCAAACGGGGTCTAGATTTGCGTGTATTTGATTCTATATTCAATTTTAACTTAATCCTTTTGTGAGTCAGTACTAAAAGGAGAGTGTGTGTATGTGTTTATACTTACGTATTACTGCAATTTTTAAATCTAGGCCTTTATTCTGGAATTGTTTAGCAGTGCCCTGAGTATTTTGCTAGGTTGCCTGGTCATAATTACTCCAGATTTTAAACGATATCTTTAATTGGATTTAATTAAAGCGAAACTTTATTTTGGGAGAGCCTAACACCCCTTCTCATGGAGATGATAATCTGCCATTCACTGACCATCCAGTGGTGCCCTCCTGTCTGGGAGAGCTGCTGTATGCCTGCTGACTTTGTTTTGTGGGCTGCAGCACTTCACTTTTACTTTAACAAGCATTACCAGTCTCTGTGTTGTGGTCAGTCCTTGGTGCTCATCAGACGGCAGAGAATTCCCTGCTCTGCAGAGTCATGTTCCAAACACACAGAGCTGTGCCCTGGGAATGGCTGTGCGTTGGTGGGTGACCATTGATGCAGTTTGAAAGCACAGGGTAAAAGTGCTGTCATTTTCAGTAGTTAGTTGGCAAAGTATGAAAATCTCCAAATAAAGGCATAGTTATATTTGCCTAACTGAATAATTGCTACATTTTTTAGAGTGGGGGAAAACACTGGGAGGGGGAAGGGGGTTGAGGAGGACCTTTTACTTACTGTCACCTTACAGATCCCCACCTTATTCAGAGGGTTCATCCAACAGGAGGGAGCATTGCTCCCCACTTTGTACCATCTTGTTTTTCCATAAACGCCTTGTCCTTGTGAGAGAGCAGAGTCAGTTCATCTGCAGATCTTGTCTAGAGTTTCACCTGGTGTGAGCTGCTTTAGTTCTACTGCATTCAGTGGAACAAAGACGTTTAACACTAGCTAATGATTGATTCTCACAGGAGTTTGGGGAGTAGCTGAAAAGCTGGACTGAGGCTATTTTTATTCTTCATTACATTATTTTTGTTAGGTAGGTAAGTGTGTGTAATTCAGAACTAACAGTCTTGTTTAGATGGATAGCTTGGAGCTTTGCTTGTCTCTGCTCAAGGAAATCCAGAGCTGCACTAAATGTCCTATATAGGTATCTTATATTGTCTCTCTTACACAATATACATGTGTGCATTAGGCAGGGGTTTGGTTTCAGTAAAGACTTAATATACTGTTAAAAAGGCAATCTTAAATTATTTGATCATTAAAGTTTTAATGTGGAGGTAAACTAGAGGTATGTAGTAGCACACTTTTAAATTTGATTATAAATACTTGGCTGGAATTTTTAGAATGATGCAGAAGATAAAAAAACTTTGCTTTTTTGCTGGTAATTAATTTCTCCTATATAACAACATACTGAATCTGACATAAATTGGCAGGAAAGGTAATATGAGAAACAAAGCTTAGAATGTTACATAAAATTTTCCATTTGTTTTAGCAAAAGTCATCTATAGATCTAAGGGATGTTTTGACAGCCAGTCGTTCTGGATGTACATTACCCAATTCAAATTATTTTTGTTTACTTTTTCATAGGTAATAGTAGAATTATTAAAAATACAGAAAATTATATTTTTTTTCATTTTATCAGGAGCAATTTCTGCATATGTGATTTACACTATATAGTGCAATTCATTTTGCAAAAAAGGGCATGTGGTGCTGCCTGNTGAGTTCTTTCCCTTAGCTTTGTGACTGTAAGTGCATGTTCCATGTATTATTCTGCTAGCAGAACACTTATCTAAAGAAACATCTAACAAATTAATCCCAAGATGTATGTCTAGTCTGTAACCCATTTTGCAGTGAAGAGTAGAGGGCAGTTGGGCAGGGCAATGTGTGGCATCACTGCTCCTGGCACTGGAACATCTCCTGGCAGCATGGGCACGGGGATAAGCACAGGGACAGAGCTGTGAGCTCAGAGCAAGGCTCCATCAAACTCCTGCTCTGCCTCCACGTGCAGATGTGTAGGGAACAAGCACAGGGCAGGTACCAATGGTGTTTTATTCAGTCTCTAGGCATGAATGAAGGGGATTCTTACCCGTGATGCCAAGGCCCCAGTGCTGTGTCTGGGCAGCTGTTCCATGTGTGTGCTGCAGTAACCTTGGAGTGACCAAGCCTTGCACTGGGGCAGTGGTGGAGTCCTGCCTGCCTGCCAGGGACTTGCTTTCCCTCTCTGCAGGTTCACTGGGGTACAGCAGCAGTGCATGAGGCTGGGCAGCACAGGCTGGAGTGGAGTAACACTGCCTTGCAGGAAAAATGAATTGGAAAACACAAGGAATCACATTTTTGAAAAGCTCAGCAATGAAGACCTACTTAACAATCTGGTTAAAGGAGACAGGTTTTCACAGGAGTTCATGTACCATGTATGTGTTTGCTTTCCTTATATATACACATTCCATAAAAAGGTGTGCCTCTCTTCTTCCCCAGGCACTCTTTGAGAAATGTCAGATCTCCAATGATAGAAATACACTACTTGGGACCCTTCATTCACCTAGAAATTAACATAAATCATAATCTGGGAACAAACTTTATTCCTACGTTTTATTGTCTCCCACCAGAACAGTTAAATGGCCAGACATCAAAATTATTGAGCTGTTAGAAACTCTTCACCCAGAACAGAATTTATTTGGTTTTTGCACATGCATATCTGTAGAAGGAAAATTCCTGAAAATTAATCTCATGAGTCAGATGTGTCTTAGTATTGCCCTTTCTTTATGTAAATGATGTCACTTTGTCCATTAATGAGAATGAGTAGCATTAATTTGTTGTATGTTTAGCACCTACTTCAGAGAAAAAGTTGCAAAGTGTTACAAAAAGAAACTTCATGTCAGGAATTTATTAATAATGAAAATGAGCAACATGGGAAAAGCCTGAAGGATTCAACAAGATAAGTAATGGAGCGTGCCATGAAATACCTTTTAATGTAATTGAAATTGAAATAACTTACAGTATTCCTGAGACAGAAAAACGTAAGTAACATAGGATCCACTATGATATTTTTACTTCTTCAAAACTGAAATATATTAGGGATAAGGAGAGGAATAGAAAACAGAAGAGGTTGATTAGCAACTCCTTTTTAAATATTAGGGTACTAGAACTAGATTAACTGATTTACCAGTGGAGTTGGTGAAATAAAAGCAATAAGTTTGTAAATTTTAAGTTCCTATTATTTCTTTGTAAGATTCCCAGAAACTGTATGCACATGGGGAAATACTTGCACATTTTGGTAAAAATTCAGTATCTTCAATTATAGTTTTATGTTAGCATTCATATGTTCACTGATACAAACATCATTATGTTAGTCCTTCCATATTGCTTTTTGGCAGTCGATCTCTGAACATCTCACTAAGAGGAAAATAATGTTATATTTCAGGGAACTGATGAACAGTGAGCTCATCCAAAGTGACTTTGAAATACTGTGGTGTGTTACTTTATTTAACAACTTTTAATTATCCTTTCAAACAGTCAAACCAGTATCCTATTTGGATAGCATGGCACATAATGGAGATGAAAAATACTCACTACAAGAAATAAGATTACGGAGACCGTTGTCTGAAAACAATTTGCTGAAAGCATTTAGGCCGTTCTTGCAAAACAAGGATGTGTTAAAAAAATTTTTATATTCCTGTAAGGAATTTTAATAAGGTCCTCTTTTAACTTGAACCTCATTCCAGTTGTTGGGACTTTTGTGGGGAAAAACACATCTAACTCTGGTTACATCAAGACAAATGAAACCAGGTCAGGAAACCCAGCTCCTCCACCACTATAGTCTGTGAAAACACGATCCAGCCTGAATATTTGGTGTGGTGTCTGTGCTAGGAAGAAGCATGAACAATTCTGGTAAAGTAGTGAAAATAGGAATTTGGGGTTTGGAGGGGTTTTTTTGTGATTGTGAAATATGTAAAACGGGTGAAGTTATTGCGAGCTGGATGTTTGCTGCAGTGCATTTGTGTTTCAGGATCACAAGCAGCTCTCTGGTTTTAGACATTAGAAAAGAGATGTCAGTGGGGATATTTTTTTTTTCAAAGTAAACACACAAGTGGCAGGGTTAAACAAAGAAAAGTTTAGGTTATTAAATAAAGTTCCAATACTTCTTACTCGCTCAAGATATTTGCAGCAAGTTCTCTGGAGTAGAAAATGAAGGGAATGTGCCATGCAATTTTTCTTAAGCCTTTTTGCAATGCAACAGGGCAATCGATACAAATCTTTGCAGTAATCATATATTGATTTTCCTAGAATATAACTCCATTTAAAGCATTTTTATCCCCAGGAGTGAAAGCATTGGAGGCTATCAAAGGAGGAAGTAGCTTTCCTTGACCCCATCTGCAGTTCACATTGATTAACAGAGGCTAGGTAAAATAAATAAATATGTGTGAGAGAGAATAAAGAAGAAAGAGTCACAGAAAGGTTAATACTGGCTGGGGAGAAACATAATTATAGTGCATTAGGGTTTTTGTAAAATTATTAGGTCAGGATAAGCTAACAAGTGACTTGGAGAAGGTGGATTCTTCATTAAGTCAGAGCCAAATATTGCAATACCTATTTTTCACTGACTGTGCTACAAATTCAAATAATGTGGAGCTTTCTAACGAACTGCCCCTGTGCACATGCAGGTATCAGGACAGTGAAATTGAGTTGAAACTGGTAGGTTTTCACTTTACCCTGTAATGGAACGTCTGTTATGATATACTGAGCCTGGAACAAATTCATAGTGAGTGTGCAGAGGTGGCATTGAAAGAAGCTTGATGAATCCATGACATTTTATTTTCATTAATTGTAAAAATGCTGTTGTTGCAGATGGTTTTTAAAAGTTGCAAAAACACAGTCGATTTGTTTTCTCTTTTGTTTAATTCTAAGAAAGATTGAAAATAATGCAAGCTATTATTTTAATATCATTTTAGAAACACTGAAGCAAGTCTCTCCTACTTTGATATGCTGAACACAGTTTTCAGTTTTTAACCACTTGCTTTGTTCACTGGAACTGCAAAGTCGACAATGTCGCATCTCATGTGAGTGTCACCCTGTCCTAGGGGACAGTAAAACCAAGGTCGTTTGCCATAATTTTGGAATCCAATTTTTCTCAAAGCCAGGAATTTTGGGATTTTGTGATTCATCTTAGCTGCCCCAAAAGTCCCTGCAGCCAATCCCATGTATCTCTATACTTTCAATCTGGAAGTTTTACCTCCTCTCCTGCCCCTTCAGTCATTTCCTGGCGCCTATCCTCCCTTCCCTATGTTGCTGTGGCTGAAGCTAAATTCTCATAGATGAACCTTTATTAAATTAAAAGGTGTGTGTAGCCTCATTATCCTTTGCAGTGTGCTGTAGTTGATACTGTTTATTTTACCAGCAGCTTCAGAGCTTTTTTGCTTCAGGCAAAGCAACTACTACATATTGTCAGATAAAGTACCTTATCTGTCAGCAGCACTCTTGTGAATTAATCATAATTCAATAGGTTTGCTAATCAAGATTTGAGATGAATGTTTTGATAGAGCAATCAGATTTGTCCAATCTATCATTACTTGACAGTTGCTTTAGGCAGAGTGCTAACTTGGCATTAGGACCTGCTTTGGATGAGTTTGGTGTGGCCCCACCAGTCAGTGGCACCAGTTATTGAAGCCATGGACTTCTGAAGAGATAGTAATTATAGTTCTTTTTCAGTTTTGAGAGAGACTGGAGTGAAGCTGAGATCAGGCAGCTCACACCTACCCTGTTCCACATTATCAAAACATTTTTGAACCAGGAGTTCACTTTGTAATTTTCACAAATAACAAAACTATTCCAAGCTCGTTGACAAATCTGAGACATGATTTATGGTAGCATATGCAAACATTGCTCAGGACTGAAGGGGTCACTGGAATAGAAAGGAGATAAAGTTAATATATTGTTAAATGTTGCTAATTATGAATCAAGTCACGTCTGATGTCACTAAAATTTGTTCTTTATTTTGCCCAGTTAAACATTCTTGGGGGTAATTTACAACATAGCTTGCAGCAGTTTCCTCAATTTGAAAGCATAAATGAAGGCTTTCATTGTATATTGACATATTTTTCTTGTTAAGCAATGTTTAAAGTACTGATACAAGGTGCTGTAATAGTGGGTTAGACTGCAAGTGCAAGTTTGGTACATTGTAGTCAATAATGCATTAGTGTGGGAAAATGAAGAAGAGAATTGATGTGTTTGGGGTTTTTTTTAACGTGGGTGGAGAAGAAGGGGGAAAAAGTCTTCAAGCCTCTACGGCTAAATATAGACCTGTTTTCCTAGTTAATGTAATTTTAGGTTATATGTTAATAGTGTGAACATAATGTATATGTGAACCTCTAGTTTCATCATCATTTCAACATATATTCTTTCTCTCATGCTAATCTTCTGCTACGTGTGACTTTGGAGAGAGCTTGTACATGGTGATGGATGGGAAGGCCACTGTGCAGTGTCCCCTGTGTAGACAGTGTCTGTAGCTGAAGTTTGTTCTTGTGCAGCAGGTACAGAGAGCTGTCTCCCCATTCCATTCTCCTGGAGCTTAACACTGAGCTAAAACCAGTCCCTTACCAATGGGATGTCAGCTCTTCTATCTACAGTTTCTCTTCTAACAAATTGAAAACTTGAAATACATTAAGTAAAAGAAGAAGCTAAAAAGTACTAGTTTCAATACAGACATTCAGCCCTAAGCCTCAAAAAGCAAAAATGTGCAGGCTTAACATTTTGTATAGCAGAAATGAGTGTCCAAATGCCTCTAGTGTTTCACTTGGAGGAGTTCAGTACAATGTCAGGGTAACTTGCATTGCTGATATTTTGGTAGTGGCATCATTTAGTGATGAATTTAGAAGACTGTGGTATAAATATTTGTGTTCACTTGATGCTAAATAAGCAATGAGACTGTTGGATCCTTGCAGCCCTGCTTGAATTGCTTTCCTGGAGTGATCTGTGAGCTCCAAAGGCTCACTGACTTACAGAATACCTGCACAGCTGCTTTCTAAAGTTCTGTTTCAAATAATTCTTGGAACCTGTGCTGGAATGAGGCTGCCAGCAGTGCTAAAGAGTATTGGCAGGTGAACTGAGTCACAGTCTAATGCTCACCCGACCTGTATTGAATCTGTGGCAGACAGTGAGGACAATAACTCCTCTCAGCAATGACCAATGAGATCTTTTCTGGTTAACTTCAGCACCAGTGGAATGCCTTTGGTATCTGCTGCTTGTCAGGGAGGACGTTCCTGTGTCATCTTGTAAAGCAATACTGGCTAGTAAAAAACCCCAAAGTGATACTCAAGTGCAAGGAAAAATGAACCTCTAATTTTAACATTTTGGGTGTTTTTTAGCATAGCCTGCCAAATTAAAAAAGGAAAAAAAGTACCATTTTATGACTTTTATTTTACAAAGAATTTTTGTATTTTTGCCAGTCACTACTGTGCTAGAAGCCAAAGTGAATATTGTTTGTACTCACTGCTCATAAAATACCATAGGCCTCTTTCTGTGGAGTGATGAGAATTACATTGACTTTGCCACCACAGGATTCATTCTAATATCCTGTCAACATTCTCGTGCTCTGCATTTACTGCCGTGCTCAAATCCCATCTCTCCATAACATTTAAAAGGAATAATGAAAGAGCATCTTTGCCAATACCAAACTACCCCATTGTTTCATTTGTGCACTGAACTGCTGTTGATTACTTTGCAAGTTCCCTCTAGCTGGTAAATTACCTGGGTGAGAATTTTTCCTGTGCAAATTTAGATGAAGAAAGCTTTTTGATGATCAATGAAGTACCGTGTATGTGAAGTGGTTAATTAAATTTCTTTCCTTCCTCCATCAAATTCTGCAAGTTGAAAATCCTAGTCTGGGGTTCTCCACTCACTCAAAACTCTAGTGCCTTGACAGCCACCTTTGACTTCATTTTCTTCTTGATAAAATCTATCATGACACGCAAGAGTGCCTTGCTCATGAGATGAATGATGGTCCTTCATGCTTACTACAATAACATGAGAATAACATAGATCAAAGATTTGCCAGAGTTATTAAGAGTAGGCAATCTCCACATACTTAATATATCTCGATTTTTTTCTCTCTTGCTAGTTAACATATCAAACTAATAAATAGCAATGAGTCATTCTGCTTTTTTCCTTTAGAGTGCTAATAAAGGTATATGAGTTGACAGTTTTATAATGGTGAAGAGATAAAAAATGTTCTGGGTAAAAAAGATGCTCTGTGTGAATACTTGTATGCATTTCTGTTCACATGGTCATATATCTAACACCTGTGTGATCCCTCAGGCAATTCAGTCACTCATTTTTCCTGCCAATTTGCTTGCTTCATTTTGATCTATGTTTGCTATCATTTGTCAACTGACACCTTTAGCATGTTTTCACATCAGTTGTTTTGAGAACATGAATGCTGATAATTACATCAGTGCTGCCCCACTGCAGAAGCATAGAGCAGACAGTCACCTGGGACTCGTTTTTTATAAGTTATTTAACAGTTATTAATTTCTGATTTTCATGTGTTGCAAAATTGCTGGTTGCTTATCCATGTCTCTCATTGCAGGTTTGTAGCAGTAACCACAACTCCTCTGTTAAGTGCATGTAACAATGGCTTCAGTATTGGAGCTTTTGGTTGGGTCTTTTCCCCAGCTGTACATCTCTTTCCTCCTCTCAGACAGATGTCAAAGACCTGAGGAATAGTCTCAGGTTTCCAGTGCCTCAGTTTTTCTCAGCTTCCATAGTCTAAAGCAGAATTCCCCATGCATGCACATGACCACCATCTCTGCATCCCTAAATTTCCATGAAAGAGCAGTCTTTTTCATGACTTACTGAGATTCCCTAAGGGCTTCATGCAAATAGTCTTAATAGTGGCAGGCATTCCTTGTAATTTCTGGTTTTTTCTCATTACCATGGTAGTTCCATCATCCAGTTCCAGGTGCTGGTTGTTCTTCCTTTCTGTGAGAGCAGTCTCCTCTCTAGCATTCACTTTTGAAAATGAGTGTAGGTGAGATCCAGGGTGAAACTGTGGTTGCCATTCATATATGGCTTTGCACAAACAAGATACCCCAGAAGACTACTTGGCAAAGTTAATTTTCATTTTAGTCAACTGATTCATATGGTTTTCTTCCCCAAACCTCATGCCTTGAGAATGGAAGCGTTCAGTGCAAGGAGTAGCTTGTTTTCTGTGTATGTAGGACTAAGCATTTCACCAAACTGTTGTCTTTTTATCTAGACAAAGATCTAAAGACGTCGTGAAATAAGCCAGAAACACATTTTGTATCTAAGCAGTTGGTGAAGCTCCTTAAGAGAAGTTTTAAATAAAACAGGAATTGTTCCAGTAGTGTTAAACAGTGCTACTGCTTTAAAAGAGACTTACCCCAAAGGGCTTATTACCACAATTTTCCAAGTCTTTAATTTATTATGTGCTCGGTGTTTTACTGCCTTTCCCAGATTTTAGTTATCTCAGCCCCACTCTTGAGTGCTGAAAGGTCAAGAGGTGCACTGCAAAAGCTGTGGGTAGAAAGGCACATCAATGCTAAAATGTTTAGACTGTTTGAAATCAAGGAATACAATATAAAGCTGTTTACTTCTGAAGTGCTTATGCATGTTTTGAAATCCAGCGTAAACCCTCTTTAAACATTATAATGCATAATTAGCATTTACCTTTATATCTGTGCATTTCTTCATAAGTGTCTAGAACAAGATTTACTTAGAATTCAGTATTTGTCCATCAGGTTTTCAGCCTGAAATCTAAATGTGTGAGTTGTGAGATTGGTTTTACTTTTTTCTTTTGTGTTTTTTTACTGAAATGTCAGCTTTTTCGTGTGTCTTCCACAAGGACACAAAGTGATAAGGCATTCACAACAACAAAAATACAGTGTGCAAACATCTAGATGTACATGTGTTATAGGGGATATGCAATTTTGTTGTTTAAAAATATAAATAAATAAATATATAAATAAATTTATGTAGCACCTTTTATCCCCAAGGATCCCAGAGTATTTTAGAAAACTCTTAACATTTGTTGGATCATCTAGCATACCACTAGAGTATTGGCACCTGTGGTACAAAGCACAGTGGCCTTTAAAAGGAGCAAAATTATTTTTAAAAATATAGAAACAAAAGATAATAAACATCCAGGTCAAATGCCACTTAAGTCTTCCCATTGATTTTGATGGGAGCACGCAAGAACAAAATTCAGGATATGTCACCATTTTATATGGCAAATTGAAAAATAAAAGCATTTTCCACTTTTCTCCCCCCCAAAATCAGTGCTCTTACAGGATCATTAGTATGCTGCTTATGATTTCAGATCTTAAGGAGACTTTTTGAAATCATCTCAGTTTAACTTCAGTTGTGTGTAGCTAAATTTGCCCTGTCCAGCTCCTGCATCTGGGGAGGGGGCAGGGTTTGGGACAGAGGTGCACCTGGAGATGGGGAGCAGGTAGGGATGGCATGATCATGGTAACACCAGTGGTGTTAGCTCTTTTCTTGAAAAAAGCATCCTTTATCAAGAATAAATGATCTTGGTGAAGACCGCTGATAATATACAATGTATTATCATGATTAAAGATGTATTTCCCTTAATTTGTTGTAATAACGACTTCTTGGAAGAGAGGTGAGAAGTACTCTCCTGAAAATCCAGTGGATTTAGCTTAGCTTTGAGAAACTTGCAATCCAGTAGCAGTAGCCAGCCCAGGCATGTTTTTAACTCCTGGGAAACATCTGTGTGAAAGAGGTTTTTAATTTCTAATGTAATGATTTTGGTTAAGAAACCTCATCTTTTTGGCAGTTGCATGGAGGAGTTTAATTTTTATAATTAAAATACTTTGATTAATTTGTTTCATTTCAGTGAAAATGTCAACAACATTGATTACATTTAGATATTTTTAAGTCTAAATTAAGTGGTAAGTATTTTTGTAAATGAATTCATCTGTTGTTTAGAGAACATACAAGTGTAAAAGAAAGCAGAGTTAATTTGTTTCTTACCCCATTGACCATCCTGCTAATATTCACCATCCCTTTGTAGCACAAGTTACAAAGTGATTAATACCTTAAGTCTGAAAACTATGTTGGCATTCTTATAGGGCCTTTGTAAATATGTTTGTGGCTTGGGAATGTTTCCACATCCAATGTGTCTTCCTCCAAATCCCTTCCAAAGAGAAGCAGTTTTAAATCATGGTTAGTCTTTATCTGAGACTTATGTTTAGTTGCCTTTGCAGCCCCTGCATGTGTTAGCAGAGTGGGAAGTGGAATAATTGCTTAATGTCATTATGTATAATGTAAACCCAACTAGGAACCTAAAGATGGGCTTCTTTATTTCTAAATTCTTCTCCTTATAAAGGTGAAGGGCAGGTGGGAATAAGGCAGCCACTGCTGTGGGAAATAATTTAAGAAATATCCATGATTATGCTGTATCCATTTCATTGATTTTATGCAAACTAATGGCTTTTGCATGTTTTTAGAGAAGCTGCTTGGGTGTCATAAGAAATTAATACACTTTGGAAGATGTCCAAAACTTTGATAATGCCCTTTCATTTTAGTACTAGTCGTTAAATATTCTGTTGTTAAAATAGGTGACAGCTGAGAGCTGTTTAGGGTAGGATAAATCAGAACAAATATTAATATAACTTGCTTGTGTTCTGCATGGGCAAAACTGCAGGTCAATGATAAAATATTGTTAATCAGTGGATTGATTTGACCATAAAGCAGTTGTATATTGATGCAATCAAAGCATTAAATTTGAACATTGTCATCTTTGTGTATCTGAGATCTGAAAGCTACATTGCACACCATGAATTCCCCAGTATTGATGGTAATCAGAGAAGAGGATTTTTAATGGAGATATCCACCCTTTCTCTAATGAATATGATGCAAGATGATCAAAGCAGATCATCAAAGTATGCAGGAGCTACTGTGCCAGTCATATCTCTGCTAATGGCCCTTGCTGTCTGCCTGTCACTGAACTGTAGAGAGAGGGAGGGGAAAAGTGGTTCAGAGGACAAAGTAACATGGTGGGGAGATTATTTTCCCAGACACATTCATGATATCTGAGTCCCTGAATCTGAAATGGTCAGTTGGAGTATTAATCAGTAATTTTAGGTGTATGACTTTTACTGAGCTGGAAGTTGTAGTTCAGGAGACTCTGAGGTCCAGGTTTAATTCTCCAGGAAGTGCTATTTGGATATTTGTATTGGCATTAGCCATGCACTGATTCAGAACCAAAAGCTTTGTCATTGTAAACAGCTGATCTTTTCCTCATAGAAGTGGGTTTTCATCAGGTGGTCTCTCATGACAAAGAAATTGTACTGAGATTAGAGAATTTATTCTTTATTTCAAAATAAAAGGACATTTGAGTCTAGGCACAAGGGAAATGTCTACTCTTTGCCTCTCTAGCACCTCTCAAATCTATTGGAATATGTTTATTAGTTCTCTGAAGCCTGAAAAAGCTTTGAATTGTCAGTGGCACATGTACTCAGACACAGAAATCTGAGAGAAGCTGGAACTTTTTTTGTTTTGACTGGCACTTGCAAGACATCAGCTAAGTGAAATGCAGTATGTAATGTACCAGGTAGCTGTGAACAATTTCCTTCTCCTTTTTTTGTGTTCATATTTTATTTACTGTAGCTTGCTCTCAGTGCTCCAAATAATCTTAAAAAAATCTGATCCTATTTGATAAGACCAACAGTTTCTTCCCATCCTCTCTCTTCAAATCCAATCAAATTCCTTATCAGCCTAAAAATAATCAGATCAAGTCTCTTGAGAATTCCTCACAGCCATTACCTGACTTTGCCCAGAATATTTCCTCATCTCTTAGGGAGAAGGGAGTGCCAAAAAAAATGCCAATAGTCTGGCTTCAAAGACAGAGATCTCACTCACTGACTGGTATTGCTTCTCCTGGGGGCTTCCTTTGTGAGCAGTTGCAGCAGTTGCTACTGTGGGCAAATTAAAAAGAGAGGAAGGGCATCTAGACAGGTGATTTCCCCCAAGTTGTGGTAACACAGGAGAAACTGCATTTAAAAAGGTGCTTAGAAGACTTCAGTAAATAGAAATTTCCATTGCAATGCTTAGGGAACCACCACTTAGACAAATTGCACACTGATTGCATTTTCCAAATGGACTTACTGTAGATACAAAACATTATGGAATTGTCATTGCCATGTTTTCTGGTGTAAATGAAGTAATCATTCAGCAGAAAACAAAAACAAACAAAAGCAGGTGGTGTGGTGTCCATTGTTAGGGAACAATTCTGAAGCATGGCACAGCAACTTCAAAAGGCAGAAAAGTTGTGTGGTATCTTAACCCAATAATGCTGTATTGCATGGCTAAACATCCCCAATGAAGTCAGAACAATTAAAGACTGGTTTAAAAAAAATCTATACGTGTTATAATAATATACAGAATTTCATCTCTGGTTGAGGTGACATTGTGTATGGTGATGAACAGATGCCCAAGTGTCTGAAATTACATGAGTGGCCCTTTCTGTAGACACAATTGTAAAGGAAAGAGAGACTTACTCCAGGCCATCCAGGGAGTTCCTGGGCATGCCAAGGAGCAGCATCACTCTCTTTGGAATCTCAGTCCAGGGGCTCTGCCTACCTTGAATGGAGAGAGGCTCCAGCTTCCTCCAGGCCAGCCCTTTGGTTCATGAGCTCTGAACATAATTGAATGGTTCTGTAGATGTAGGATGTGAATTCTTACATTTTTACCTCTATGAAATGTCACTCAGTGAAAGACACAAACTGAATGGGAAAGCTACCATTGAGTGTTTGTTTCCTCTTTTGGGCTCAGCAAAAACAAACTGTAAGAGCCAAGTCGTTTGTTCACCATTATGTCTAGTAATTTGTCTGAAGTTATTTTCTCATTGTGCTTTGGAAAAAAAAAACAGAATAGGGGTAAAGGGGACAATATACAGCTGTTTTTAATAATTCATTTTAGCATTGACATGTGACAGAAAATCTCCATTTGAGCTCAGAGTTTGAAAGGTATTTCATAGCAAAAGGAAGCAACTTGTTTGCACTGGTTTCTTACTACAGAAGGCTTAAAGCAGCAGAAACTACATTAGTGAAATTGCATGAAATAAATACAAATATATTGAGGGGATTTGGGAAATGCAGTTTGGGAAGGAGTCTATATGAGGACAGAAATGAAACCTGTAGTGTTTGGGTAGAGATTGTTCCTTAGGCTGCAAACTGCCTTCAGGTCCATGTGCTTCTCTCATCTGCAAGTACAAAGGAGTCTGTGCACAGGGGAGGAGAGAAATGTGGCCCTTTATGATGAGGGAATTGAGAGCTTGAGTACACATAAGCACTGTTCTATTAGCAGAGCCCAAGACCAAAGGTATTGCAAATTAATTGAGCAAAAGAATCTGTGTACAGTTGGCGTGTCTGTTCTTACATGAATCAAAAGGAGGAATTGGGCAGAGCTCCTTTTAGGAAGAAAAGAAAACCATATGTTAGTTATTGTATTGAGAGGATGTTTTTATGAGAAAAGGGGATGCTGCTTCATTAATAACTGACATGTCACACCAATTCTGGTAGGTCTGATAGATTAAACATGAACCTCTCATTATTCAAGCAGCTGAAATGTATTGGCTGCTTTACCCACCTAATATTTATTCCTTGCACAGTATAACTACAAAATTGACATCTTCTTTTAAAATTGTTTGGCTGTAATAAATATAAAACTTTCACTGCTGATGTAAAGCATTGCTAGCTGGCATCATTTCCTATCCCTTTTTAATTATTCTTGACACTGTGGAGAAACATCTAATATAAATCTGTAATGTGCTCTGATGACAAACTACACGGTTGGAAGACCATGTAATCTCTCCACAATTAATTAAAGTGCACAGAGCTGCTTTTTTTTCCCCCCTTTTTTTTTCCTTATTTTCCACCCCCCCAGCGACCAGATGCCACTGACTTGCTCAAATAACGCTGCTGTCAACTGTAAAAAATTAAGATCCAAACCCAAAGAAAAGTACTTAAATAAAGAAACCAGATGCCAGGTTACATTTTGGTATTATGGCATACATCTTGGTGGAAGGCACTATTGTTCAACATCTGTAGCTTTACATACTTAATTACTGACATGGCAAATCTGTTGGCAGTTCATTTCCACAAGTATCTGTCACTTCAGCAAATCCTTTATTGAAAACTGAACGATGCCAATCAGTGTGAATAGTTCACCAGCACGCCTAGAGCAATGAAATTAAGGAGGATTTGGCTGCTGTTTGTTCAATGGGCACAGCCTTTTGTTTTTGAATGGGTGTGAATCTGCTTCAGAAGAGCTTCAGCTCTTCTGTGCTAGAAGCACTTAGCAGTCCTGTAAGGCTTGTGGACACATGGAGTCGATCAAATGCAAATTAATAACAATTTTTAGGCCACAAAATAATGTTGTTGTAACATTTATTGACTGTAATAATACTGTGGATGGAAGACAGGTTAATAAAAAGTGTTTATTAAATATTATTGTACCACCATATGACTTTTGGTGGTGAAGTCTATAGCCACAGGAAACTGCAGGTGCAGGTTAATTTGCAAGATAGCAAAAGTTCACATACTATTAATTAGCAAGAAAGAATTTCATAAGCACAGTCATTTTTTTTGTTGACATTACGGTTTGAAAAAAAATCACCTCAAATTTATTATTTAACGTGGCTTTTTTGGTAGAAATGTTGGAAATACATTAATGTGCTTTCTGCTGTTTCTGTAACAATAGAATGAGAAGGATTAAATGCTAATGTCTGGTTTTCCTACCCACCTGGCAGGTGTATTTAGATCAACAAAGTAAAATGTTTTGGAATCACAATTATTTGGAAAAACTCCACAATGCGTCATTACTTTTCAGTTAGGGTTGTTTTTTATTATTAAAAAGAGTTTCTCAAGCATCACAAAATAAATCCCTGTGATTGTTAGTGGGGCTTTTGTGGGTGGAATGTGCAAGTGCTGTGATGAGCAGGGAGTTTCCCATCTCCAGCTCGTTCTTTGTGCACAGGACCAGCTGCAGGGTACATGTCCCAACTATTGATCTCCCCAGGATTGGCAGCTCCATTGCTGTGGAGCTGTGTGACCCCACTGTCCCAGCTGATTCTGCAGAACTGAAGGCTTCAGGTGCAGTTGAAGCTCTTTACTTCTGTCATTGGGGTGGTTTCCCTTTCTGGAATAGTGTCAGTGTTTGGGAGCTGTTCCCTTAACTCCCCAACTTTTAATTCACATTTCACTTTATGCCACCATTCACTCGCTCCTCACAGGTGATATAAATAATAGGATTACAGTCCATTTCCTTGCTGTGTGGTGTATTTTTTAAAAGAAATTACTGCTATTGCTAGAGATAGAGGAGGGTTTTTTTTGCTGCAAGACAGTTGGCACAGCTAGAACCTAAGCTACACTACTTGTTAATGTTTGTCTTGGAGAGGAAACTCCTTTTTAGCAAACTATACTGACTCATCAGCTTTCTGATTCAGCTTACAATGCTTCCACTAAAAAGTTTTTTAAATACAGCAATCAAAACTATGGAGCAGTTCCTAAATGGAGAATATGGATGCAATATGGTGGTGTAAATCCATATGAAACTGATATAAACAATGTAGAAGCTTTTCTGTACTGGTTATTTTTGCTGTGTTTTTAAAAATACTTTGTGTTCTGTCAAGGTTTAGTGTATTCTCAATCATAAACAAATTTTTGAATCATCTTATTTGGAGTTATACACAGCATAATCATGTTATTTATACTTGCATTGTAGTTGAGGGATTTGAAGCTGTGTTACAAACTATGGATCAAATTTCACTATCAAGTACCTCCAAGAAATCCCATTAGTTTCACTCATTTTAGTGGGCTGCAACTGAGAGCATGTAGAGATTCAGATGAATGTGTTCACAGGCAGGACAGTCCTTGCAACCATTTGAGGACTGGACAGAGCACCCACAGCACAGAGCAGGCAAGGGGGACTTCTCCCTGCAGAAATCAGGAATAGAGCATAAAACTTGGGCATTAAAAACATTCCAGTTTGGGCAAAATCAACATTCTAAGGGCACAGTTATTGCCAGGGGATTTTAGTGACCACAAATGGTTAGGAACTTGGTTTTACATCTCGTCTAACCAATGGTTTATGACGCGCTGTGGTTTTTGCTTTTCTGTAACAACATGTTTCTTGGATCATTTAAAGTCTTTGGCTTGCAACACCTCTGAGGCACGGGTTAGCTCTCAGTAATGTACACTTTGATGTGTCTTATTGTTAAATTATATAGTGCCTACAATATTTCATTTTATTTAATACAAATCATTTTTATTTACTTAAAAAGGAGCAAGCTGTCTTCTTATATGTGTTTGGCTTAGAAACAAAGGAATTATATTCTTTTAAGAGGTGTTTTACGTTTTATGGTTACTGAGAGAATAAATGGCCTTTTAATAGGCATTTATATAAGTGGGATCCATGTCTCCACTCTATTATATATTTTCAAATAATTAAAAGTGCTATACGAATGCTATATGTTAGCTTTTCAAAAAAAAAAAGAGAGAAAAGCCATGTGGTTTAAGATATATTTAAGATATAAGGAAAAAAAATCCTGTTTCTTGGGGAGAGGGGAGGCAGAAAGGTTTATTAGGGTAATTTAATTTCTACTGATGCTACAAACATGCACGGGATGAGGATGTGGGAGTTCAGACATGGTGCTGCTTGCACTGTTCCCTATGGTGACCTGTTCCTCATTGAGACAGGCAATTGACACAGACGCCAGTGCATTTATTACTGAGTCTACTGTAAATGAGGCTTTCAGTCTTGCCAGGGAGAGAGATTTTTCCTGTGTTCACCACTATCACACATCACGTTCGAAGGACGGGGGAAAAGGAACTTTTAAAACAATAATATCAAACAACTTGGGGAAAAAATGTTAAATATTACCATATGAAGAACTGATTAAATTTGTATGGTTTTCTTTCAGTAAAAATTGATATGTGATGAAACACAGTGCAGCTGGATAACTTGTTTTGGCTAACGTTCCAGTGTTCTCTGATCTCTTTACCCAGCTATACATAAAAAAGAAACCATATCACCATCCTTGTTCCTGTTGTACAGGCTCTGACATAAATGTCCCCTTTTGGTTTGCCCCATACCATCTGGACTGCAAAAAACCCAATATGAGTTTGCCAGTGATGTAGTTTATCTGCATATCTTCTTCATATTCAGATCTATGCTCAAATATCATTTTTTTCAGTCTACTCATTGCAGTTTTCATGTATTTTATTTGTAAAAACTACTGTACGTGGGTTTTCTCAATCCATCAGTGCTGGAGAAGCAAGGAGCAGATGCTGTTCATGTTTCCTTTTCAGTGCAGCCCAGAGAAGGGTTTGTTCTGATAGCTGGAAACCAAAGACTAGCTCTCATATTCAGGCACTGCCTTGTTCAGTCCCTCAGACTTCATGGGGTCGTATACACAGTCATTAATTAGTGAAAATGCCACAGTCTTTAGGTACTTCTTCCTGTTTCATTGCAATGCAATTTTTTTACTTGTTTGTGCATATACTGGGTTTATGATTGTGGTATTTTTTGTGTGTTGAAAATCCAGAAGCCCTTCTTCCATGAGGATAATGTGCTCAAAAAGTGAGCTCGTTTTTGAAAGGGCATAAAAGCTCTGTCAAAGTAATAAATTTCTGCTTGTCCATATCAGAGGTTATTTTAAAAATCGTATTCCTTATGAATATTCCTTAGCACCTGAGATGCAGGGTTATGAGTTTAGGCTAGTTTGCTTACTTTAAGTTCCTTTCTTCAGCCAAATGTCCTTATATTGCTGGCACAGGAAGATCAGACTTCCTGCTCATTGATGTAAATAGAATTTTTCTTTTATTTTGGGAGTGGCAGGGGGTTGCTACAAAGTTTAATTTTCCATTTTGTTAACTAAGAACATATGCCAAGGGTCTTGGACTCTCTGAAGTACTGACTGACATAAAATATAATGGCAATCCAGCATGGGCTGGGGCTGAAAAATTTTGGATATTGTCCCACTAGATACTGGAAGACTGCAGATTTTTTTAACTGGGATAGATAGCATGGGTAATTTGCTCTTCACTTTGGCACACTCTGTTTAATTGCAACTACAGCAGAGCAAAACCATCTGCTAAAGTGATCAAGGTCGTGGGTTTTGAGTTATGAACATTAGAGAAAGTCATGGATCCAGTTCTTCTTGTCATTTCTTGCAGAGGAGCCCTGCAGAGAGATCCCCATGCTGGTCTGGAGCGTTGTCTCTGCTGTTTGGGAAGTGCCAGCCTTGTGCTCCATCCCCTGCCAGCCCCAGGCTGCTGCAGCTGCCTCCACACTGTGCTGCTTCTGCTTGCTCTGCTTCTCACTGTTGTTCCTAACTCTTCCATATTTTTCAAGGGTGTTTGGTGCTGGAAAATAGGAAAAAAACAAAGGAAAGCTTCGTAACCAAGATGGGAACATCTGGAGCTATGAGGTTTTCCCCACTTTGTAACAACAAAGCTCTGGTTTAGGCATTTTAATCAGATTTTCTGCTTTTGATGCTATCTGCTATCACAATGTTCTTTGCTTAGTAAAAGTGTGTGCCTGTGGCATCCTTGGACCGTCCATGAGGACTGAAAAAGGAATGATTCCTCTGTTCTTGTGCTTGTCACTGCTCATCACTCTCTGTTAGCTTTCAAATTGCTCTTCATTCTCAACATAAACTTGCTCTGCAAGCATCTCCATAGATTTCTCCCTCTTTTTTTTTTGTATTCAGAGTGCTACACTTCCCTGGGAAAAAAAATGAAAAAAACTTCCCTGGGGAAAAAAAAAAATCTATAAGGCCCCCAACAGAGAATTAAATAAGAATGGGAATTTATATCCCTGCAAGAATTATTTGAATTTAAAAGGAAATATCTACAGTTCATATACTGTTAACACACATATTCTACAGCAAGCTTTCCATTTCTATTAATTCAATTTTCAGTAAATGCTAATGAACTTTTATATTAAATTGGATGTATTTTCTGTTTTAAGTGAGGAAGGCTTATTATTATTTATTGAATGGCAGGACAGAAAAGATTGCAATGTACCTTTATCCCCAAAACACTAAGAGCAGAATTCTGACATTCTGGTGATATTCTCATTGTGTTTAGCCTTTCTGAACATTATTGTTATATAAGGATATTACACCTCTTTTTTTGTCACTGCAATGCATTATTATACTTGGGGATTTTCTATGCTCAGATTTGTACTGTGTAAATGAGAAGTGTTACAGAACCAGCTTTTATTTTTGTTGTCCAAACTCCTAACCATGGACAGGAAGGCTGATATTCTATAAGGAGTAGTCAGTAACTTCTACTTTTTGAACAAAATTCTGATGCACTTGCAGCCATTTTCTGTACATATAAGGAAAGATCATGGCCTTTTATGCCCTTTAAAACTTGCTTGTTTCATTGTTCTATCTTATCATTGCTACCACAGCTCTCTTTCTGTTCACATCACTTAATGTTATATTTGTGTTGCTAACTTAACCTTGTAGGATAAAGAGTATCTTAGTCATAAGAATACAGAAACTGCTGTGAAAGTTCAGGAGAAAGGTTCACCTAATTCATCCATCCAGTGTGAACTGTGCCTAGTTTTGAAAGCACAGGGAAAGAATGGAGAGAGGATGCTTGAAGGCAAAAACTTATTTTCCACATCTCAAACTGATTGGACATTTATTGTGTTGGTATAACTAAGTGGGAGTTAAATGTGTTGAGATGCAGTAGAAATTTGTAAAAATAACTTAAAAATTCATGTACCATTCTATGCCCATAATTTAATTCAGATGTGTGTGTATTAATTCTGATTTCAGCATGGTGTGATGTACATGCAAAGTTATGACTGACAACCTAAAATTAGAATTTCAGTTTGTACAAAGAAAAACAAATTATTTAATAGATGTACAGAACTGAGGAAGCAATTATATAAGTTCTGTGATACCTTTGTTCACACAGAGGAATACTGCACATTCTCTGTAGAAAGATTCACTCTTTAGATTTATAGGTTAAATAATAGACCTCATGAAGTCAGTAATTTTTGCAAGGCCTAATTGCTTCTTTCCATATGAGCATTGTCTGATCTGTAAACTATAGAACCAGAAAATTTTAAGAATTACTGCCACCCCCCAGAATTACATTGTGTTATCCTAAAGCCCAGCCAAGCAAAGAACTGTATCCATGTGTATATGGGATGATGTTTTCACTGGAAGAAAGAAAGTGTTCAATTTTTAGACTCTTTTAGAATACCTTTTACATTTTTCCTTTAAATAACATCCATCATTGGAAGGAGCACATTGAGAAATGGTGCATGTGTGGTCCTTAACTTCTGAGAAGTGGCTACTGCCTGAGCTTCGTGTCTATTGCCTTGTTTTAATTCTAAAATACTGGTTCTGAAATGATACAGAGACAGCAGAAATGACCTGGAGAAGGCAGGAATCAGCTGAAACAAAGGAAAGCAAGTGCAAGGGAGCAATAAAAAAATTTTTCTTCTATCAGTTCAAAGTCTTGTCCATCTGCTCTGAATTTACTGTCATGCAGACATTGGATCTTTCACTGCAGTTGGGACACACAATGAATCAAATCCTGTTTCCTAATTTCCACCATTTTAAGTTATGTTCCTAGGAAATGGAATTCTGCAGTTTCTTGCCTCTCTCCATGACAGCTGGAGGAAAGGAATGAGGTGAAGAGAGGAAGCTGGCAGTGTAGACCTTTCACTTGGGACTTACCTGGGTCCCTCACTTTGCCTTGCAAAGTGTTGAGGTTTTGTATGTCTTTGGCAGCCTTAGGTAAGGACTTCCTGTGGCCATTGTGTTCTCTCTTTATTTGGATACAACTGTGTGGAATTTGTCTTATTTTTGCTAGATTCAGTGTTTTAATGGTATTTCATAGAAATAAAGGTGAAAATATGCTATGGCTGAATAGAAAAAGCAAGCCCAGATGGCTTGCTTCATGCATTACTTAGCTGTCCTCTTCCAATAAAGTCAAAATTACATGAAAACCTTGGAGTATCCCTTCTCAGATTTTATTTGATGATTTCAATATGCCTGATTTCTTTATTTCAGTGATGTTGAATTAAGGATATATATAGCTGGGAAAGAATTTTAAATAAAGTTTGGGCTCAAAAAGACTCCAAACCAAGTTCATGGATCTGCTTAAAGGTTAACTGCTTTTCATAAGATGTGAGAGGAATTTGGTATGAAGTGACAGAAATCTGGATATTAGGCTTGTTCTAAAGATATGAAGCTGCAGTCACTGCCCTGTTGTGTTCTCCAAGTGTCTGTGCATCAGGATTTGCAATTGCTGCAAAGTTGGAGTGCCCACACTTCATGTGCACTGACTAAGCAAAATGCAGATAAAACTAAGACAAGACTTTGAATACTTCTGGATGGCAGAGCAAGTGAGGTTTTGGCAGATGGTATCCAGGTCTGCTTGGAGTGCCTGAGTATGGGATGTGATGAATCCATGAAGAGTATGTGATGCTTATGGTTGACTTCATCCTATAATTACATTGTGAGGTCATTATCTGATACCTTTAGTTTAAAACTGTCAGTTTTAAAATATAAATAGCTTGATGGGCAGAATTGTGGGCCACATCACCCACAGTCTAATCCCATTTGAAGCAAAATAAAGGCTGCAGAACAAGGAAAGACTTTGAGCACTTGTATCATTGTGTTATTCACCAGCTATTTTGAAATTACCGTTATTGTGGTGAATGTCTGTAGCAGACTTCCTTTCCCTGAAAAAGCACGTTAAAAAGATGATGTTGTCTCAACTCTCAGAAGAGCTTTCCAAATTAATTTTTAAAATCTAAGCAATTAATTTGCTTATTATGTTACATTTGTGTAAGCTGTTAAATGTAAATGCTTCACTTTCAAGGGAAACCTAAATCATGTGTACATTGTGGTGCAATCGTTTTCCATCAGAATCAGAGGAGTTTCTGGCGAGGCTTTCTCCCACACAGAGTCAGTATTCATCCCCTCTTCTTACACATCCTGGTGTGGGTTTTTCCATGAACACTTTTTGCTCTTTAGTTATTTGTTGTAATTATCAAGTTCATTTTTCTCTAATAGATGTGATTAAGTATATTTAGCACTGTGTAATGAGTTTTCTGCCTGGTTGCATTCTGGCTAATAAGGAATTCCTCAGAGTCTCTTCTGACAGCTGCTGTGGATCCCAGGTTTGTGCTGCCACAAGAGACCTCTTCCATGAATTGCTAACATTAGAGAAATTAACTCGGTTAGACTAACCATAAAATCTGGGCTGAAATTTGATTACTAATAGATCTTGTGCTAGCTTTCAGCAGCACCAATATTGTGGTGCTCCCTTGCACAGAAAGACCCACAAAAAATCATCACAATTCAGAAATACTTTTGCATTCACATATGGTGAGTATGTAAACTTCTTTGTGGAAGCTGTACTGATTAAAAAAATAGAGGTTGAAAATAATACTGCCAATAATTGTTCAGTGTTCTTGTTACAGTAGCTTTTTTTTTCTTTTTTTTTTTTTTAGCTCTTATGATCCATCTGCTAACTTACCGCTCTATGGATAATGGTTTTGTTATCCATACTACTTCCTATTATTATAGCAGCTCCCAAATTTGTGAGGCTGAAAATGATGGGAGCAATCTGTACTTGGTGATGCAGTGCTGTGGCTGAGTTGCTTAGCAACAGTGGCTGCAGCCCCTGCTCGTGCTCTCCGGAAGGGGGATACAGAGACAGGGAGATGGAATAAATACACCTTCAACGGGGCTGGCTTGAGGAGGGAATGATGAAGGTTGGAAGTTATTTTTCTGCCAAGTGCCAGTGACTGTGGGAAAAGTCTTCTCTAAACAGTTCCTGCGAAAAAGGAAAAAAAAAATGGAAAGAAGTGGTCACTTGACTTTGTGAATTACTGGAAGAGAATGAAAATCCAGCAGTAAATGGGTTTTCTTGCTAACTGTGAGCCTGTGCTGCATTATGAGGTCTTTTCTACTGTGGTGCATAATCGTTACAGAAAATGCGTAATCATAACCATGTGTCTTCTATTTATCACTACAATTGAGTACCAAATTCATGGAGAATAGGGATTGAAAATTAATGCCAAGTACC
Organism: Drymodes brunneopygia; assembly: GCA_013400955.1. NCBI lineage: Eukaryota > Metazoa > Chordata > Aves > Passeriformes > Petroicidae > Drymodes > Drymodes brunneopygia. Next base: position 661,309 of record VZTZ01012628.1, read on the forward strand.
TCTTAAATTCCCTGCTGGTATGTTAATTACATAAAGACTGTTCATAATAGGGTTAGTGGTAATGTAATAAATATGGATGGGTCTACAGTTTTAAATTCTTTTGAGATCTGAACAACTCTACATTTAGGATCACACAGTATTAATTGCTAGGAACTATATTTCAATCCTCTTCTGGTTTCCAGTCAAATATTTTACAAAGACTTGTGTGATTACTGAAGTATCACAGTGTTCAGTGTTATTTTCAGTTCTGTATATCCCACACCCCGAAGCCTTTGGAAATCATCTGTGCTTGAAGCCTCTCTGTAGAGTGAGGGATCACTTTGCTACGATATTCAGTACAAAATATCAGCCTTTAAGAAGCATAAAATATAGAAGGGAGAAGGAAGTAAGTTGATGCAGATATACCCAAGTTTGTTAAGGGGCTCTTATCTGCAGTCACCAGCATCACGCGGGATTTTTCCAAGTGCTAGTTATTGCTGCTGGTCAGTGCTGCTTTGCAATTAGTGTTGGAGCACCTCGATAAGGTGGATATATAGGCGCTAAGAACAGATAACATAAATGCAAACAAAGAAATTTCAATCTTTTAACCTCCTTTGTGCTTGTTTATTTCTGAACTGACTCTTAAGCAAGTGAGCAAAACGGGGTTGTTTTTTTCAGTTCCTTTGCAGGAAAATTTTGTCTAGAAATTTAGAAAGACCAAATTATTTAAGAGTTTGTATTGCTTCCCTTCCATATTTTGCAAATGCTGCTGCACTCATCATAAGCTGGTCCTAAAATTCACCCTAAGAAAGACACTGCTTATCATAAAATCAGAGGTTTTGATCTAAGTGGGAGTCTGTGGGCTCATTTTTAGAAGGTCAGATTGATAGACAATATCTCACAGTCTAGATAGTGACTCTATCAAACTAATTCTTAAACACATAGTAGTACAATGAATTATTCCTGTCTTGGAAGTATGGTTTATGACCTTTCTGCCCCAGGTATTATTGCTGATTATTATCTGAGAATGGGTAGTCGCACGCTTTTTGTTTCATTGGGTTTTGTGGTTGATTTGAGTTTTTTTTATTTTAACTCAAATTTGTTTTTTAAGCAAATCTGTTTTATGAACCACTTAATATAGCAGATTTATGATAAAATAAATTTATCTTAGAGCATGGTAATAAAGAAATGCCCTTCACCTTCCTTTTCTCCTAGAGGTTATTGCTTAAACTAGTATCTCGGATTGTACAGATAAATATTTCTGTGGCCTTTTGTTTTCCTTTTTTTTTAAATGCAAATTTGCAGAAAATAGTGAGCATTTTAGAATATTTTAATTTATTTTGCAAAATCTACAATTGCTAATTGCCAGCTTTTCAAAAACAAAATGGTAGAATTCTTCATATGAGGCTGCATAAAAGATGGACCTATTTTGTATATAGAATATTGCCTGTCCTTTAGATCTATGTGTTTTGCTTATGGAATAAACCAAAGTAGGAGAGATAAACTAATATTTTGTATAAGCTCAGCCAGACAATACACATGATAAAGATGTTTCATCTTCTTATGTATGCAGAAAATATGAAAAATTGTAGTTTACACATATTTTCTCAATTCAAGTGTAAAATTGGGCCCCCAGATTGCCCTGGGCCACGGTGGTTGTGTTAAAGAAGCACTATTTACCTAGCAGCTGAGTGAAAAATGATCAGAATATTAGACTCATCTAGGCCACATTAAGGAGCCATTGCATTTCCCGACAATTTTATGCTATCTCAATATGAAAACAGAGCAATTTCAGCTCATATCAGGTTATGATCGGCAATTACAGTTGCATAATTCACCTAGTCGTCTCTTTTCAGGGCCTTTATTTTCCCTCTTGGTGACATTCCTGAGAAAGTGCCTGATAAAAATGTCATATATCATCCTGGCTTTAAAACTCGTAAGGGGGTAATCTGCTATGCCTTGCTGAGCCTATATTCATCACTAGATTTTTGACTTGGAGGGGTCATGACACTCATAATTTCCTTTTTGATATTGTCCTCACTAGATATGACAAGGGGCTGTAAAAGCTGCGTTGTAGGCTGTGGTTAAGAGCTGTTCCAGTGGGGCTCATCACCAGCAATAACAGTGCATTACTGGGGATTGTGCAGTACTTGGCCGTTTCGGAGATAATTAGATTTGATGTCAACATTTCTTTATCACCTGCATCCTTTTGTGCATCTGCGTGTCAAGTTGTTATTTCCGGATTTATTAGCACCCTCAGAGCTACTATCTATCTGTCAGCCTGTGTGGTGTTTGTGTTGACAGTTGTAAAGTTAATTACTAGTACTAATGAGCATCGGGCTTTTGGTGGACATGGCATTTTGGGCATTTAAAACTGTAATTAGATTTTTTTTTCCTTTGTGTACAGCCACAGGAAAAATGCAGAAAAAGAAAAAGAAACTGAAACCGAGCACCCTGACCTCAAATCTCCATCTCCAATTTGACATCGTTTGCAGTATCTCTAATTCAAAAAGCTCAAACAGGCAGCTTTGTTTTCTTTATGCTGCATTTTCTTCTCATCATTAACTCCATGAATATTTGTTTCATCATGTCATCCAAATCCAGATCTTAAGGGAAAAAAAGTTTTGTTTTCAGATGACTTTATTAAAAACATGTCCAGATAGCGTATGCATCAGCCGTTCCCTTTTCAGTAAAAGTATTTGTATTTTAGCCCACAGACAGTATAAGTATTGTGGTTAAAAATAAATTTGTAACAACAGCAAAATTAGCCCATCTTCTGATCCTTCTCCTTTTAATGTAATAATGTATTAAACCCAGTGAACACATAGACACCTCTTGTTTATTATACAATTGTAAATCCAGAGTAGTTTCAGTGAAGTGGGATTAGCAGAAATGTAACAGAAAGGAGAATTTTGATACTTATTTGCCTTGCATACATGTTAAATTTCCTATCTTGTAAATCATATTACCAGCTCTTTTATGTGATGTTCCAAGTAACATATAACTCATAGGATTTAGAATAATGGCACTTATATGTGACATATACTTTATGTAAGTATATTGTTTATTCTGCTGCTGCAACTAAGAACCACTCCCTTGCTGCTGTTTCTATTTGCTTTCTATTTATCATTATCTGCCATTTTGTTAAACAACTACCCTTCCCAGACATAAATCATCTGTAAAAATACTCTGGCTCAGAGAAAATTTCACCCTGGCACTGAAATGATGAGATAACCATTTTCATCTCTTGTTGAAGCATTGAGATTTATTGGGCTTTGATGGGCTACAGACCAGACATCATTCTCTGTTAAACAGACTCCCACTTGCATTTATTCTTATTGCATTTAGCAATTCAAAATGGAGCTCCCCAAGCCCCTGCAGAGCCCCTTCCCAGCTTAGGTGGGGCACAGGACGTCAGTGTTATTACTTTATATTAGATAAGGAGGGGACACACACTGAAGCATGTGGTGATTCAGATGATTTTTTATTTCCGTTTAGCAGTGATGACAGAATGTCATAGTGAAATGACTTCAAAAGTCATTTTTCCCTGTGCCCTGGTTCTGCAGCCTTGTCCCTCGAGGGCACTTCCATTGTACAGTTATATTAATTCTGCTAACTTTCAGACTTCATTGCTGACAATAGGCCTTTTGGCTTTCTCAGACTATTACATTAAATTTCCCATCAAACCATGTCAGCCTCTGAGGTCAGAGATTCCAGGAGAAGCTTTAGATATTTTGCCTTTTGACTTCATGGGCAGGTATTTCTAAATTGCTTTTAGCTTTGTTTTTCCAGTGTCAGAAATCATATTGAACCTATCTGAGAACTCAGACAGTGAGTGTTTGTCAGGTGAAGGACAAATGGTCCGAGGGGTGGGAGGGTGTGCACAGACACCCAAACAAGTGTTTGCTGGAGCACTCCTGTCCTTGGTGTCAGTAGGGTCAGGCACCCCTGGGCCAGCTGCATTTCTCAAGGCAGCAGTGCCTGACCATGCATTTCACACACCCAGACACCCTGGGTCGTTCTCTAAAGGTCCATCTTCCAAACAAAAGGCTTTTCTTTTATCTCAGTGTACTAGTTTTGCTGCCTGCAGTTTGTTTGGCATTTTTATAGGAAAATTGGGTGTAGCAAACTTCAGTTCACAGCTGGGGAAACTGAGGCACACAGAGATGAGCTGATACAGCAAGGTGATGAAGGGACAAAAACACAGGGGCTCTCCTTCACGGAGTCCTGTCCACTGTCAGTGTCTGGAAACACTTACCTTGAGAGTGTTTTGAAGAATTGAGGTACAGTGGACTTTAACAAAGCAGAACTTGTTTATATAAACATGGCTCATGTAAGAATCACCAAAATCTTAGATTGTACTATATGACCATGAAGTGGTTTTTAGATTATTGAACAAGCTTTGCTGCTGAAGCATTCTTTTTCTCTGTATTTATCAAGATTCTCAGCCTTCTTCAAATTAGATATAAAGTGTTTTAACTTGATGGCATTTTTTTTTATATTGGAATGATTTTATATTATGAGGCGGGCAAAAAAGTTTTTAAACCAGCTCTTGTCAAATGAGATTTTGAATTTATCACAGATAAACACCCAGTGTCGAACTGGAGAACGTGTTATTTTAAAAAAGATGTTACTGCGTGCAGAATACAATTAAGTAAAAATGCAGCAGAATTATAGGAAAAAAAACCCCAGGCTTTCATTGATAGAAAAATACGTGAAAAAATTAAGAGCATGGATGGCATCATCAATTCAGCAAAAATCAGCGTGTGCAAATTTTTAGCCGCTATTTTGAATTTGCAGTCATGGTTTCTGTATTTGGAAAACAGGAATTCTGCAGTGTATTCTTCTCCCAAAAGTCTATTATTTAATAAGGCAAATAAACAGACTTTTCAGAGAAAAATATTTCACTCTGAAAGCAAACTCTGCTCTTTTTTTTGTCATAATTTTGAAGTACTAAAATTAGAACTGCCTTAATTCTTAGGTGAGGTTTCCATCCGTGGAGGGGAATGTGTGTGCAGAATAACAGGGGTGGCAGGGCTGGAGAAAGATGAGCTGAGGAAGGCAGTGTCGATGTGTTACTACCTGCTTGCAGCCATAAGGCTGGGGAATCATTTGTGACACTCTGGGGACAATTTTGTCACCCTGACAGTAATGCTGTTATGCACCAACTTGACACACAGGAAGAATCCATAAAGACAGATAAGTAACTGTGAAAGTGGCTGGGGATCAGCCTGAGTGCTACCACTCACCTGCAGTGACAAATAGATAGTCATGAAGGATTGGAAATCCTGCCCAGCACTGAGATATGTCAGCCCAAAGCCAGAGCGCTGCATGCTTACACAGAGCTCGTGGTAAAAATACACGTAAGGCACATGCACAGAAGGGCCCCCAGGCATAAGTGTGAGAAGGTTAACTTCAAAGTATATTAGTTCATCTTTGTAGCTTTTTTTTTTCTTAAGAATACTTGATGTCTTTCACAACTGGACCGAATTCTTGTATTAATTGCGTTTTATTGGGCTAACTCCTGCGATTTTAATTGAAATGGGTATATGTTAACATTGGTGTAATGAAAGTGAGAATTTGGCCAATGTGATTTTTGTGGGAGCCAATGGGTCTGTGTCCAGGTGTCATTTTTTAGTAATTATTTTATACCAATAGAGGTCCCCATCTGCAAATCCAACGAAGAGACTTGTGACTTAAGAAATACATTCTGCTTTTAAAAATACTGTACTTTAACTGTTGCAGTCAACCATAAGTGCTAAAAATCAGTGCCAAACTGCTGTTTCTTATGTCAAAACTGTGTTAACTCCTACTGCAATGCATTTCTTTTTTTAAAAAAAAAAGTGATTTGCAGTTTAAAAAATATTTTATAAAAAGTTAATGGTGGTTTTATTGCTTTTTTGGTTTGCTTGTTTAAGACAAAACGGTATAATCTAACCTTGAAGACTACTTCTGAATTCAGTCACTCTTCTGTGACTTCTGTTTCATTATTCATGTTTTATAATTTGAAGTTTATTTCTCAGGAAAGAAGTGAGTTACAACCAAAGACAGCTGATGTGCTTGAGTTTCGATTTTGTTTACTTTATAATCTCTGCTTTTCTCCTTTTCTTCTCAGTCTGGCCACGGGCTTTCACTTTTAAGGAACTTCCCTTTGTAGGCAGTCTCTGAAGCAATTTTGATCCCTGGAAGAGGGACTAAAAAAACCTGTCAACCATACATTTCCTTACATCCCACATGCTCAGGATTATTTTTTTTGCCATGTCTTTTCTTTTTTTCTTCCGATCTGCAAGCTCCTTGTTGTGTCCTCAGTTCCTTTCCAGTGTGACAGCTTTAGGGCAGAGTCTGCAGAGCTCTGGGTGGTGCCTGCTCCCGTCAGTCCCACGCTGTGCCGAGCTGGGGCTCAGCAGGGTGCAGTGGCTCTGATGTCAGCCCCGAGTGCCAACCCCAGCCTCCTTCCACACATCACATGCACATCCCATTGAACTATTTAGTTCATGCATTACCAATTTCTTTTTTACTCTTTGCCTCTTAGGCATAGTGTTGGGCTCAGACTGCCTGGATGGTTTGTGCAAGGTGGGACGTGATGCGTTTGGCCTCCTCCCCACATGATCTGCGCTGACTTTCCTCCAGTCACCCTCTTCTTGAGCTGCTCTGGCAGGAGCATTTTGTTCTCTTGATAATGCCTTCCTCTGGAGACCCTGAAGAATATGAGTTTGGGTTAGCTCGGGAACCAGTCCCAGTAATAAGTCACATTATGAGCTTTTGTGCAATAAGATACACTGGGCATCATTATCAGCATTTTCAAACTATCTAGCAAATACCCATCTGGCTTCTCCATTGCTGTATTTTGTTTGAAGCACAGGTAAAATAAACCTAATAAACCAAAATGGAAAACTCTAATAAAGAGATTTGAAAACCGATTTTCTCCCTTGCCCCTTGCTCTATCTCGAGTTCCTCATCACAGGATGCTTTCTAGGCTTAAGTCGAAATATCTGCACCCTGACATTCCTGCACTGTTTTATCCTTTCCTGTTTGTTTTGTTCTTTTCTTTCCTTTTGCCCACCCCTTTTGGTAGAGTACCTGTTCAGACAAGCTTTCCATTGCTTTCAGGTCTTCTCTTGTGCACTACCAGCCTGGACAAGTGGTTCTTTTTCTTTACATGCTTCCTTCTTGTCCAAGGCTATAACAAATGTTGCCTTTGTTAAGAATCATGTGTGGGCACTTTAGCCTAGTGTAAGACTTTTTTCTGATTTTTTCTAGAGGTTACAGCAATTTGGAGTACCTAGAGAACAGTTTTACTGTAAGAAATGTCTCAGGACAAAAGGAATTTATAAATTGGGGTTAAACAGACGTTAGTTTATCTCACAACTGTTGGTGAGATGGTGTCATCCTCCCTGTTCAGGCCTGGCCCAACCCCCAGATATACATTTCCAGCTTCTTTATGACCATTTCTAATGTGTTTTCAGCTTCTGTTTTTTGAGCAGGTAGGGTTTGTATTTCCATTGCAATCTTGAACAGTAAAGCCTTTTTAAAGAAATCAAGATTCATGTCTTATACGAGTATAGGAATTATTTAATAAAGATGCAGCAAATACTCTGAAATTTCTGTGGTAAGAATTAGCACAGCAGTATCTTACTTCCCATTTTACCATCTTTTGCTGAGTTACAGTTATTTGAGCTAATCAAAATTAAGGCCAAATACTTCTTCACCAAAAAGTGCAATTTTTGCAAAGCTAAAGCTGCCCATGATAAATGTCTCTGTTTTATTAAAACAAAATCTGTTTAATTTCTGAGTTTGATCTAAAGTTCAGGTTTTTGATTATTCAAAAAAAATTACTTTTTTGGCACTTGAAATCGCCTTCTAGAAGAGTAGATCAAACTCCCATTTTGTTCAGTTTGCTCAGCTTCTTGGCAAAAATACTGTAAGTTTGATGTATTTTGGACTTTATAAGATAAAACTGTGTAACGGCCTGTAGGAGTTAAATGACTGCTGAATCAATTATGGCAGATGTCAACTCATCCCACAAGGGACGTGAACCATAGTGTGAATGTGAACGTCAGGCTCACCTGCCACAGGTCCCATCAAGCTGAACATCACCACAAAGGAAACAGCCCAATATTCTGCTGACTAAAAACCAAGTGCTTCAGCTCAGTTCTACAGGTCACAGTCAGTTTTGCAATTTGGAATTATTTGGCCGTTATTTGATAAAATAAATGCTATATATAGAAAAGCAACGGAAATTTCAAAATTTCCTCTGGCACGGAGATTTGCGGTTTCACTCAGCTTATGTGCAATATGCCATTGGCAAAGCAATTCCATTCTCTACTCAATTCCTCTTGTTGGTTGAACTGAATGCTAATGCAGGAGCTTTTATCTCATTTGAAACATGTTAGACAGAACCCAGAGAGCAAGAGGATACTGCCAAAAGGTGTCTTGCATTGACAGCAAAACTTCTAAATTTGGAGCTCATCTCTCCCATTTCCATTCTAATCTTTGCTCTGATTTGGGTAAGGAAAATACAGTTGTTTCCTGTCACTGCCTAGAAATACCTTAAAAAAAGTTTATTTCACATTGTCCTTCTCTTTTTGTAGTGCTTCTATCCAGAAGGTTCATAATTAATGCAGTGTTTATGATTTGAATAGTGTTAAAGCAGTACTTGTGCTTTAGTACTTCATGGATTTGCAAAGGGTATTGGAAGACTTTTTTTATACTGTATTCCATACACTCATGAAAAAATTGAACGTAATGATTCAATGGATTGGAAACATTGCTTAGCCAAGATCTTTTTATTACTGAAATCTGATTCTCACAATGAGTATCTCTTCAGACTGGACTGGAAATGAGTGAATGGTGTGGTCATTTGTCATCAAGAGATTGAAAATGATAGGCTTAGATAACCTGAAATTCAGTATGAATGGTGATTGCTACATATCCCTTCATTAACTGTGATTATTCTGTATTTTCTTGGTGATTGCAAGCAGACTACTTCAACTTTTGTATTTTCTTCTTTTAAAAAAAGGTATATCTTCTTTTTATCAAAGATCCATACTAAACTCATAGGTCCAGGGCTTTGTCTGGTACAGTTTCTTCAGGCACAGTGTAAGTTGGGCTGATGGGAAAACAGTAAAATCCAGGAAAAGCATCTCGTCTTTGACTGACTTGATCCCAGCTAGGGGATGTTTACTGTGTTCCACTGAATGCCGTGACGCTATGTGAATTTATGTCATTTAATGTCACTTTCAAGGTTACTACAAAATTTAAATGGAAAAAATGTAGGTTGCACCCTCCCTGGGAAGGCAGTGTGTTGGTAATTGAGTGCCAGGAGACTTACAAGGCTGGGTAGTTTTCCATAACACTTCACATTTTTGCCTCTATACAGAAGGAAATAATGACTTGAGCCATTGTACTTAGTCATCTACTGATGACTCAGTATCCAAATTTTTTACTGTCCATGCTAATCTAGGGTTCTTCCAGGAAGGAAGAAGCATAAATTGGAAGCAGGAGAATCTGGATTGTATTTGTTTCTAAACTTGTCAATCATTTGATACTTCAAGCTGCTTTATCAACCATCTTAAACATTTTCTGAAAGACACCTCAAATCATAATTTTTTAGTTGGGTGGGTCTACAGTAATTGTCTAAAGAAGATACCAATGGGATCACAAGTGACAAGGGTAGCACATTTAGTGGGGCTTTTTTGTAAAATCAGCAAATGTGATACGTTGGTTGCTATAGGCCTTTGTGGTTACTACAGACCTTACTATAGTTCCTGATTAGTAAAGTAGTTATCTGTGAAATGTTTCTACTAAGAATGTCCACATCCAAAGGCAGGGAAAGGAAGGAAAGCTGGATTTGTGAGGGTTTGGTCAGAAAGTTCCATGGTGGTTCCAAGCCAGTAGAACATGGGGTGGCTGACAATTCAGGAAAAGTGCTGTCCACTAAAAAAGCAACGTGGGCACAAGGAGTTGTTTTGCAGGAATTTTTAGTAGGAATTGAAGTAAGGAGCCACCACATGTGTTCTACTGCAGAGAAGGCTGGAGATGTGCACAGAAGCAGGAAAGTCACAGTGTTATGAGAAGGGCTCACAGAGGTCAAACCCTCCATTACAAACTGAATAGATTGTAAATAATACACGTAGCTCACAGACATATCTCTTTTTCCAATGATTAATTATGCAAATCTGGTATTCTGTCTCAGGTCAGATCTCTGACCATGTAGTTCGCTCCTTTTTTGTGGAAAATGTCTGAGTTCTACCCTCTCCTCCCTAAAAGGAGCTACTAGTAGAGTTTCAGAACTTTCAAGCTGCATTTTTTGCTAATTTATTTTGAGCAAAGTGCCTTTTATGAGCTTATCTACTATTGTTTTGCATTAAAACACAAGCAGAACTCAACCAACTTGAACAGGTTGAGTGCCACATCTGTGCAGAAGATATCAGCACACTTATTTATGGCTCAAAGAAACAGAGTCTAAATTAAGGCAGCTATTGCTACAGAATGGATAAGCGGCCATTATGAATTATCCTTAATTATAGTGATTTCCTAAACTAATAAACCTGCTAAATCTTTTTTGCAAAGGTTAGTTTACACAGTGCATATAAAATCCGCATGTGCTATGCATCAGCCACCAGCTGTCTGACAGTGTGTTGCTATTGCAGTGAGTGTTCACATAAATTTTATGTTGGTTATATTAACAGTCAGTCCATATCACTACCCACAGATGCCAGTAGACATAAAAATTGCTCTCCAGTGAGCCTAAATATCCCTAGAAGCTAGTTGTGTCTAATGTTCCATGTAGTATTTGTACGTGAAAGCAGCAGATTGAAAAGTTATTTACAGATGAATATTTCAATCCAGTTAGTTCATATTGGCCTACTTAGGCTTCTTTGCTGGTTTATTTGTATGCTAAATAATTCACTAAAGGTTCTTGTTTACTTTCAAAAGTAGTTTCTATGAAATGCAAACAACAGAGCCAACTTTAGGTGCTGTAAAGGCTAAGCAGCCCTGTTTTAAATGCAGGTCAGAGCTACAGACAGCATCTTGCAGATGGGCTGTCACTCGCAGTTTTACCCTTTTAGTTGCTGGATCTTTAAAGAATTTACTGGCATTTGATGCTTTAATATAAATGTTTTGCAATAAAAGGTTTTTTTTTCTTATTCAAGCCTTTTCTGTGGAGAAATGTGAAGTCCTTCCTGGTCTTCCCATTAAGCAGACAGAGCTGGCATGTTGTGGGCTAGTTAGATGGATTCTTGACAGTGCACAGGACTAGCAGGTGCAGTAGATATGTAATTCCTCTTGCTGTAGGACATAAATACATTTTCATATGAATGTCTATGGTCTAACATTTGCATACCATTTGTGGCATACTTTGATTTCTTGATTAATCAGAGCACTGGACAAATGCAGTCATTGTCCTTTCCTTTACTGAGATGCAGGAACTTAGCAATACTCCCAACAGCACTGTCTGCATCACAGTGCTCATCTGTGTGCTAACTTTTTTATTTTATAATATTGATTTTATCATTTTTACTGTTTGTAGTAGGAGTTGCTTTATTGATATTTACTCAACCCCTCTTTGTGCAAACGCTGTGGAATACTTTGTTGCAGGTATTGACATACATTTGCTGGTTGCTTCACCAGCATCAGCTTATTTCATCCAAATGGTATTCAGATGCTGTAATTGTTTCTTGCTATTGATTTTAGATTGCATTTATAACATGCTTCCGGAGACCATGGCACACATGCTGAGTCTGGCTACAGCTGTAGTTCAACCTTTTCAACAACAGAGTAAATCACACTTATTAAAATTGCAACACCATAATGCTTTAAGTCTTGATTTGCTTTTCAGAGATATCTCAAGCAAGATGGAGACTGGATAGTTCTTGATAGATTGTGAAGGAGGGTGCTAAGGAGTTCTGAGCTATTCCTGAATATTCTATCATAATACCAGGGATGATACTGTCAGTGCTGATCTGTTTTTGTACAAATACATCATTGCTCAGGCATAGGTTCACAAAGACATTGAAGAGTGAGTTATTTTGGTGCCTATGTGTCCTACCATTTGTAAAATGAGGATGTTTGGGCAAATCTAATCTTCAGCCAATACTCTGGATGGGTATAGAGTGCAACATGCCTTCTGCAAGAGTTTTTTTAAAGAATGTGTGATTTCACTTGACTTATGCTCAAGTCCTGCTCGGTCTTTCCACAGAAGTCTTTATTAATGAGTTGACCTCCCAAAGTGCCATAGAGGCACAGGTCTTCAATGGCCTTCAGTGGAATGAAAACCCAAATATAAATTAAAATAACTTCACTAGGAAATACCCAAGGATTAAGTAGAAGCTTATAATATCACCTAAGAAAGTTAACCAGTAAAACATACATAACATGTCTAATAACTTTTATCTATTATATTTTTATTTATTTATTAGCCAGCAACAGTCGACCAGAATTATAAGTTTAGATAAAATTTGGAAACTTGACATAACCTCCTAAAAAAATCAGAGTAAATGTATGTGCTATAAAGTATAGGAAAATTTTGTCTCTTGTGCCCCTAATATATGAGATGGCTCCTGATTGGTTACTCATTTAACTGGTGGTGCATTTTGCACAGCAAGTGCTATGTTCCCATGCTGGTATAACTTTACGTATCTATAGAACATCTCTTTGAAGAACTGAATTTTAAATGGTTTTAAAATTAATGGTTTTTTAATTAATTTGCATACTTATTTTGAAAACTAAAATTTTAATTTAAAAAGGGCGGTACATTAAATACAGTTAAAAACAGAGTCCCTAGGAAGGTTCATGGGGGTTTGTACCAAAAGTACAAATTGGTATAATTGGGCAGGTTTGAAAATTTCGCTTGCATTAAGAAAAATTTTTAAAGGAGCATTTCATGCAAGAGTATACATTTATTTGGAGGGAAACTTCATTACATGGGGAATTATTTTTCCCAAAAGATGAGCTGAACACTGTTAGTATTAAAATACAAAACCCATTTGCCAAGACACCAGCAATCAAATGCAGTCCCCATGTGATTGCACCAAATACAAAACTTGGCCCCACTGTGTTATCTGTGAGTAAAGACAAATCAGCAGTTCTTCTACAGCAGACAGGCAAGGAAAAAAGCCATTATGAAATATTAGTGAACATGTCATGAGACATCAGTAGTTTGCAGCAGCTGTCCCATTTGTCAGTGCTGCCCTAGTTGCTTAGAAAACATGCATTTAAGAAAAAAATTCTCTGTAATTTTTATATGTTAAAAAAAACCCTGAATTCATTCCAACTCATTGAGAAACACAAGTGTTTTGAAAGGAAGTAAATTGCATGCTTTCTATTTAGACGAGAATATAAATGTTTTGCAAGTGTGCTAAATATTTGGAATGCAGCATTTTAGTGTGGAGAAATTGTGGCATCTTCAGAGTGATTCTCTGAATTCAGAGGAGGTTTCCTCTGGGCAAGGAGCTCAGGACTGGGCTCTGTCATCGTCAGTTAATTGGGCAGAAATCTGAAAATGGCAGTGTTTGAAAGAAGTGTGTGTATGAAGGCAGACAGGCATCCTGCAACAACTAATTCACCCACACAGCACATCTTTGAACTGTCTAAGGCATAGCTAACTGTTTACATGCTACCAACAAGAGTAAATACTCTGAACAGAAGGAAGAGACAGAGTTGCTGTGAATAAAGAAAAGGATTACAAGACAGCCCATCTGCTAGAGAGTACCTGTCACCTCCAGTTACAAGCTGGAGGCAGCCCTACCTCACAGCAACTAGAGAGACCAGTTTATTATTCAAACAGGAGAGAGGGAGTGCTAACTTAGACCTCCACTTTCTGTCTGATACAGTGTCAAAATATCAGTTTCAGGGAATTTTGTGCACAGAATAGTGAGGATAAGTTGAGTCTAAACACTAACAAGAAAATAGCTAAAACAACTGCTTCAGCAGAGCTAAATGGCTCTCCTGGCTAATAGCTATTGCAGGGGATTGAACACCCTGGCTCTCAGGTGTAAACAAGATTTCTGCCAAGGAATGTACTACTGGCAACAAGGAAGAGAATTATATTAATAGCTAAGGCAATCTTGTTATCCTTAAGAATCCTGATTATAGTAATTCAAAAAACAATCACCTGGTTGTCATTGTACTGCAAGCCTGACAAAGGCAATTTTAGAGGGCCTTAAGTTAAGCCACATAATTTCCTTTCCTCTTTGGAATATCTATTGTTTTTATATATATATATATATATAAATACATATAATATAGCCGGGATTGGAATACCTATTGTCTTTGGAAACCTATTCTTGGTGTCTACAGCCAGGTCAAGTTTCCCTCTTTCCATTACCATTGTCAAGACCAGGTAGGGTGCTCACTGGCAGTTTTCACTGCTCTTACAATGTGTGAGGAACCAATTTAATTTTTATTTATGCCTCAATACTGTCCGATTTTATTTCTCGAACTGTGGGTTAAGAATCCATTTTCTGACAGCAGGTGGAAAATTCCTAGAGGAGCTGTACACCACGTGCTGAGAGTCCTAACACGTGGCACATGTAGAGGTCAGTTAGCAGATGTGGTGGCAGTGGAGACTGCCAAAATTACANCATGTGATTGCACCAAATACAAAACTTGGCCCCACTGTGTTATCTGTGAGTAAAGACAAATCAGCAGTTCTTCTACAGCAGACAGGCAAGGAAAAAAGCCATTATGAAATATTAGTGAACATGTCATGAGACATCAGTAGTTTGCAGCAGCTGTCCCATTTGTCAGTGCTGCCCTAGTTGCTTAGAAAACATGCATTTAAGAAAAAAATTCTCTGTAATTTTTATATGTTAAAAAAAACCCTGAATTCATTCCAACTCATTGAGAAACACAAGTGTTTTGAAAGGAAGTAAATTGCATGCTTTCTATTTAGACGAGAATATAAATGTTTTGCAAGTGTGCTAAATATTTGGAATGCAGCATTTTAGTGTGGAGAAATTGTGGCATCTTCAGAGTGATTCTCTGAATTCAGAGGAGGTTTCCTCTGGGCAAGGAGCTCAGGACTGGGCTCTGTCATCGTCAGTTAATTGGGCAGAAATCTGAAAATGGCAGTGTTTGAAAGAAGTGTGTGTATGAAGGCAGACAGGCATCCTGCAACAACTAATTCACCCACACAGCACATCTTTGAACTGTCTAAGGCATAGCTAACTGTTTACATGCTACCAACAAGAGTAAATACTCTGAACAGAAGGAAGAGACAGAGTTGCTGTGAATAAAGAAAAGGATTACAAGACAGCCCATCTGCTAGAGAGTACCTGTCACCTCCAGTTACAAGCTGGAGGCAGCCCTACCTCACAGCAACTAGAGAGACCAGTTTATTATTCAAACAGGAGAGAGGGAGTGCTAACTTAGACCTCCACTTTCTGTCTGATACAGTGTCAAAATATCAGTTTCAGGGAATTTTGTGCACAGAATAGTGAGGATAAGTTGAGTCTAAACACTAACAAGAAAATAGCTAAAACAACTGCTTCAGCAGAGCTAAATGGCTCTCCTGGCTAATAGCTATTGCAGGGGATTGAACACCCTGGCTCTCAGGTGTAAACAAGATTTCTGCCAAGGAATGTACTACTGGCAACAAGGAAGAGAATTATATTAATAGCTAAGGCAATCTTGTTATCCTTAAGAATCCTGATTATAGTAATTCAAAAAACAATCACCTGGTTGTCATTGTACTGCAAGCCTGACAAAGGCAATTTTAGAGGGCCTTAAGTTAAGCCACATAATTTCCTTTCCTCTTTGGAATATCTATTGTTTTTATATATATATATATATATAAATACATATAATATAGCCGGGATTGGAATACCTATTGTCTTTGGAAACCTATTCTTGGTGTCTACAGCCAGGTCAAGTTTCCCTCTTTCCATTACCATTGTCAAGACCAGGTAGGGTGCTCACTGGCAGTTTTCACTGCTCTTACAATGTGTGAGGAACCAATTTAATTTTTATTTATGCCTCAATACTGTCCGATTTTATTTCTCGAACTGTGGGTTAAGAATCCATTTTCTGACAGCAGGTGGAAAATTCCTAGAGGAGCTGTACACCACGTGCTGAGAGTCCTAACACGTGGCACATGTAGAGGTCAGTTAGCAGATGTGGTGGCAGTGGAGACTGCCAAAATTACAGTCTCTAAGCAGGACCCCTTTAGAAAGTGGAGAGAAGCTCTGTCTCTGAGGGGATTTTGCCTGACAGCCAGCCAGGGGACAGAAAACTGCCACCACTGGGCTGCAGGTGGTGAGTTTCCCTGAGAATGGGGAAACTCCTCCTGCTAGAGGGCAATTTCCCTGAGTAGCCAATGGTTGTCCTCAAGAGATAGGACTATGGGAGGAGCCTTAGCATATAAAAAGCAATTAAACTTGTCATAACTGGGTCCCATCTGGTTTTTGGTTCACTTGTTCATCCCCTTTTTGCTCCTGTCCTTGCCCTGCCTGCATTGTGTCTCCCTGCAGTCCCCCCTGCTCTGGCCCTGCCTGCCTTACCTGTCCACACCTGTTCTGTCTACCCTCCCTCCCTGCTCCACTGCCCTCAGCAGCCTGCTGCTTCCCCCAAAAACCTCTTCAATCTGTGCCACCTGTGGCTGTGAGGACCTCTATCCCACTGCCAGACTGCCTTTAGACTTAGGCTTAGGCTTGAGAGAGTCAGGGCCTGCAGGTCCAGGAACAGTGGGGCTGCAAAAGGCCTGCCAAGACCATCCCAGCAGGGCCCCAGCATTGCTGCTCCCCTGTCTTTCTGAGCTGGAAAAGCCCTGGTGCTGACTCTGGGTTAAGGACTAGGGTTGGGGTTATGCTCGGGGTTCTGCTCAGGGTTAGGGCTGAGAGAGCCAAAGAGCTCCAGGGGACTGGGACTAGAAAGGGCATGCCAAGCTGATGGCAGCAAGGCCCCAACATTGCTGCTCCTACATCTTTCTGATCTTCACCTCCTGGTTTAGTCTGAGGATGTTACCCAGGATTCCCCCACCAACCAGGGTGGGTGGGACTGTCCCTTCACAAGACAGTCAAGTTGGTCATGAGGTTGGCAGAAGGGAATCCCAAAAAATCTAATGGGTGGTCTTCCCATGGACATGTTAGAAAAGGTGGTATTAGAATGTTGGACAAAATGTGTGAGAAACCAAGCTCAGAGAAATGTAGTGTGAACCTGAGCTTATGCCCTTCCAGTGACAGAGACAGGGAAGAAATTGTGCTGCCACAGCCTGCAGCACACACCCTTGAGCTGCTGGTTGGAAGCTGGCAGTGCACCCTGGAATTCTGGTGATTCTGTCCCTGTCTTTTTCTCTCTTGCCCTCTCTTTCCTCCTCTCTGGTTAATTTTCTCTTCTTCTCCAGTAGGGACCCGTACCCTGCCTTATCAATAAATGGTTCTCAGATACAATATTTGCCTCGTTTGATTTTGTCCAAGAAATCTGTTAAAAAGAATCTTTCCCTTATAGGAGAACACAACACAACATTTTTGTTTTACCTAGTATCCCTTGAGGAATGGACAAATTGGGTGCATACATGTAGCAGGCCATCTTGACATTGATTTTTGAAGGTTCATTAGATAAATGCTGACATCATAGATTGATGTCTCTTTAAAACAGTGCCTGGCACAGAACCATTGGGAGAATCAAAAATATCGACTTACCATGTTTGTGCAGGAGGCCCATGGAGATCTCCTGCATTAATGGGTCTATCAATTTAGGTATTCTTTAATTATTCTAATTGTACACCTTGCATCTGGAAAGTGGCATTATTAGGACTTCTGGCTAGGTAGTCATACCTTTCAAAGAAAAGAAATAGCAGTGAATTATATACTTCGTCATCATATCTTGAATTGTTCAAGGGATTTTTTAGTTTGTTTCTTTTTCTTTATTATGTGCTAATTTGCCTGTGTAATGTGGTGGTAAAAATTAATAGGGATGCAGTGATGGGCCAATGCAGAGGCCAAAATGCTGTATGGTAGTTTAGAGAAATAGATGCTGGTAAAATAAAGTTGATGGTTTTGTTCGTGTTTAACCCCTCACCCTGGCACCATCAATAGATTGAAGACATCATTTGTATCTGCAAGTGTTTGTTTAATTAAGACCTCCTAAAAATCTTTGTTATTGATTCATTCCATTATCTTATTGATTAACTGCACTGGATCATGTACTTGCTCTTTAGTGGAAGGCAACAGTTTCAGCCTGCTGTCATTTACCCACAGATGTGAACAGTAAGCAATGTTCAGCATCCATGTCTGCCAAAGTGTCTTGTGTTTTAATGAAGTACTGGCTGCAATTCCCTGTATTACATGAGAAAAGCCAGTTGTCTCCTGCTGGTGGTGTGACCAAGCATAAAGGTTTTCTTCCAGTTATTCATAAAGCAGCTGCTTACCAGGGAATGTTGGAAAGTTGTGCTTTGCATTTCTATGTTAAAATCTAGAGGTTTGAGTCAGAGCAGCAAATTAACACAGGTGACCTGCATATCTCATTTTCATGGTTTGTAGATTGTTTTTTTCTGTACTGGAAAATAATGTAAACCAAGATTTTTTATAATACAATGTCTTATTTGTGCCTTGCAGCTTCACCTTGTGGTGTTTTATGCATAACCTTCTATTAATATATGTGTATATGTGATAAAAGCATCCCACTGCAAACTGCACTGTCTGGCTACATTTGTGCAGCCACATGTGCCCTTGTTTGTCAGCTCCTTGTCATCTTTTTTATTTTTTTATAAGAGAAGAGTCCTTTCCTTATGCCATTGTGATAACAGTGTGGCATGTAGCACCTTATTTTACAATTCCAGAAATGAATTTCTGTGTTGGAAGTGGGAATCCAACAACTCCGACCTGTGGGGACCAGCTGCCACAAGGGCACACAAGTGTGATGTCCTCAGCTGCTTGCCCACCCCGGGCTGGGCTGAGTGCTGCCCTCAGAATTCCTCATGCCACTTCTCAGATTTTTAGGGGATACCATTAGTGGCAAGAAAATGGTGGTGACTGACAGTAAAATTATTGGTAAGTCTAAAACAAGGGACAAAAACCCAGCCCAGCATTTTCTCTTTCTGTCCTGACATTTGAGTGACAATCCAGATTGGACCAGGGTAACAGCCAGTATTTCAGTGGAAAATTTTAAGACATTATGCATGCCATATTGAGGTGTTCCACAGGAAATAGGGCATATATTCTTTATTTTCACATGCAGCTCACTCTTGACATTTCCAATATACTGTAGGTACTGTGGGTGGTCTCCTAGCGAATGCCAGCGGGTTCTTTGCTGCCCTTGTGAAGGAGGGGCTCAGAAACTCCCACCATGACAAAATCACTACTTTTTCCTCCCTTTTTTATATAAAATGAAAACTTCTCCACTTGAGCTGTTTTAAAATTCTAGCTCAGTGGAGACTTTTGTGTTTAGTTAAGTTTATATATCTGCTGGCATGCTTTGTTAATTTAAGCCAAACCCTCAACTTTACCTTGGCACTGATTTTGTTGGGTTCCCTACACCCTATTAAATGGGCTAGCACCAAAACAACATCCACTGGACAGATGACTCTGTTCTGATTACTTTTCAGGGTCTTTGATGGCAGCAGTTGGTCCTGACTCAGCCTTTTTGATGCTTTAGCATGGCAATTTTTAGTGCCTCAGGTTATTTGTAATTTCATAAATGCTAAAATTAAATCACAAAGTACAAGTTCTTTAAGTTCTTGTTCTTAAGCCTTCTCTGAGACAGTGTTGTACAGCCTTTTTTCTTCCTTTTTTTTCAGAATCCATTTATGTGCAAATAATAGGTTCTTCTGTTTGCTATCATAAATAACTGTAATATTTATGATTTAGATGTGTAATGTGTATCATATATGAGAAGTTGCTAGTCAGGTTCTGGAATTGTGCAAGACAGGGTAGAAAGGACGACCTTGTTACAGGAATTGTCTTTGTTTCCCTTCTGGTCCAAAATCATTAATTTTTGCTGTTTATTTAACACAAGTGACTGGATCATTTTGGGGTTGCTGTTGTGGGAGATCCCAGTAATCTCTTAGGTGTCTGGAGGCTTTGTCTCAGAGCAGATCTAGAAGTGAATTTTGTATTTAGTGGGGAGTCAGTAGGAACACAAATATTTGCCTGACAGGCCCACAGGAGGCTGAAGGACTAAGGCAGCAGCCTGGGGACATGGGACAGGATGGGACTTGTTCCTTCCTTTGGTATGCCTTTCTCAAATGCACGGGCTTGGCATCTGTGTGATGTTCTTTCTGTGCCATGTTTGGCTTGGGTTTTTTGCTTAGCTGCAGTCTGCTCCTTTTCTTAGGTTCTGAGCACTTACTGTGATTAGAGAACACTCAGCCAGAATGGGCTCTGTCCAGTTCTTACCAATAATTGAAATGATGGGAGAGAAGCTCCACGTGTCCCTTCTTATTTCATCTATGGCTGGGCTGATCAGACCCACTGTTTGCAGATTGCAGTAAATTCACCTTAGACTCTTGCACCCTTGATGGCTTTAAATGAGCTGCAGGAGGTTTTGGTGGAGCACAACTACACCGTGTCCATCGCCTGGTTGAGGGCCCAGTTTCCTTTGCCCACCAGAGACACACACTTTGTACTGGGCACTGTTAAACTGGCAGGGGTATCCTGGCTAGCTCAGGGAAATAGGATCACACCTGTGGTTTGTGAATTAGGCTTTATTCGTTTATGTTCACAGAAGTAAAGAACCAACCAGTACAGTTTCAGTGTTTTTCTGGAAAACAGAATGGTTTTGTTTCTCACTGTTCTAAAATCCAGTTACTTTGTAGTCTTAAGTAATTAATTTACATCTCTACAGGAAAATGTAATTAGTAGTAAGGAATACGGATATAAAAGGGTAGTTGTAAGTCCTGGGGAAAATGTCAGCATTTGAGGCAGTTTCTATAAGGACAAAAAGTCAAATTCTTAAAAATTTACCAGAGCCTTCAATTCAGAAGACACTTTAGCACAAGCTAGTGGAAGTATTTTGTGTTCCAAAAATATGTATGACTTCTGAGAGATCTATTAGATATATTTAGCTAAATGTAAGTTACTTGTTTTGAATATGTTAAAATGAGACCTTTTTACAATTGGAAATGTCTTTCCAAAATATCTTTGAAACATTTCATAAATTGAAACCAACCAGTTCCATAAACTTTTATGATTTCAAGAAATTAGGATTTTCTGGGGAAAACATGTTTTGTTGAAAAGATCCTAGTTAAATCTATTGAAGATTTATTATTTATCATGGACCAAATCTTGCTTTCTGTACCTACATAAATAGTTAATGAAAGTGCTTCCAAGCATAAAGCATGAACTATTTGGACCAGTGTTATAAAGTGCTTTGAGCTGGGAGAAATAGAGGCTGAAACATGGAAGTTACATTATAAGCAGAGTTATTTTTGTTCTGTAGAAAAACTTTTAATTGTCAAAGACTTAAAAGAAAATATTCTTCCCCCTTTTATAATTCTACAAGAGTTAACTTCTACACGCATCTAATATTGTATTGCAGTTGTCAAAAACTCAATGCTACTGTTTTGATTACTGAAATATAGGTGGAGATCAACTGAACAATTATAACCTCCAAATAACATTTCAGGGACTGTCGAACTGAGCATGAGCTTCCAGTGGAAAGGACTTATTTTTAAAGCTGAGATTTTGGTGTATAATGTCTTTACCAGTTCACAGCTTTGCTGACTGGAGTATACAAAAGTATTTCACAGAACACAGCATCTTGGTCTTTTCTGGAGAGTGAACTTATTACATTCATATAATAGAAATCTGAACTCATGTATCTTTATGTAACATTGATTAAAATAGGGTATTTTAGAAGAAATAACACTTATAATTGCTGAAACTGGCACAAGTGACAGCAGTACTTTGAAATCTGTATAGAAAGAAAAGAACACTTTGAAGTAAGGTCTACATTAAAACACAAAGGTAATCCAGCATTTTGAGGAAAGAAAATAGATGGGATTCATCTTGCTAGATTTCTCCCCAAAATTACTGTTTTCTATTTAATATGAATTAATTCTGAACATGCTTCCTATATAATACTGAACACTGTATCAAAGTGAATGAGTGTCTTGTCTGAATGAGAACAGCAGAATAAGACTGTGTATGTTAATATGAGGCATTACAAACTGAAAGATGTATGTTTAAAAAAAGTAAATTAAAGCTTCATTAATCTTGTTAACTATATCCACTCTACACATACTAGACAGCTTTCTCAAGAGATGGGGACCACTGATAGTAAACATCATTGGCCAAAGCATGTCTGAGAACCTGGGACATCATCCTATTCTGAGCCCTTCATTGCTGTCAGTATATTGGCAATTTCCAGGTTAATTCTTACATGGAATACTACAGAATAGAACTATCCCAAAATAAATACTTTATATTCAGCCATTCTTTGATTTCCTGCAGAACCCATACAGTTCAAGTGCAAGCTGTGACAATCCTTGTATCTGGCATCTTTGCCAAAACAAAACTCTTCTGCAGACAAGACAGTCAGAATTTTTACTGCTGTGGGTAGGTTCTTGTTACTTGCTGTATTTGCTTATACTGTTGGTGAACTTGCCCTTCCAGCAGAGAGTTTGGTAGGTCATTCCACACCAATGAGGAAAAAAGTGCACTACAGCACCATCTAAAAGTAAATAAACAAAAGCCTCAGTGGAATTTCTGCTCTGTAAAACACTGTTGTGAAGATTTCTTTCTAACTTCCCTTCTTTTCCCTCCATCTGAGCCCAGATATGTATCCATCAGGATTTCTTGGAGGCTGTAGCAGGCTACAGCAATCCTTGCTGTGATTGCTGCTGCACTCACGTGATTCTGTCCCTTTTCTCCTGCAGACAGAAGTGTATTTTTCAGATTTTTCGGAATCTTTGGCCAGGGCTACCCTAGCAACCTTCTGTAAATGGCAGATACCTTGGAAGAAGGATCCAAAGGTGTATAACTGCATGTTGATTTTCATGCACCCCAAAAGACTGGGCTGTTTCTATTTTTCCCCAGGCAATTACTCCATCTCTCTGTAGGTAGGCAAATAATTTCTCACCTGGAAATGAAACAATGAGCAAAGTTGTATGAATTGCTTTTTCTTCCTGACCACTTATTGCTAAAACACTAAAGTTTAGTTTTAATCTTGTCTATACTTCTACAGAGTCTCTAGGGGAAAGGAGCTGTTTTATGTACAGCTTAGCCTGAAGCGTTTGCGTCACTGTACAGTTTTGTATTGCTTGTTTAATAGACCACAAAAGTCAACATCTCTTTGGAAGAACAATTTGTGCTTAAAGTAGTCGCAAATTCCAAGAGATCCTGTTGAGGCAGGATGTTGTGAGAAACCCAGAGTTGGAACAAAACCTCTTGTTCCCTAATTATAATGTTAATACTTGGGAAAACTTAAGCCACTCTGTGTTGGTTTATGTCAATAAAGGTTTGGGTTTTTTCTTTCTTTCTTGCCCATCCTTCTTTGGGAAGCTGAAAGTAAATCAACATTTTTACCTTCAATGTAAGAATGTTTCCGTTGCATATTATTATGGGAACACATGACATCTCTGGAAAGAGATAATCTGCATTTCAAATATCTGTAGTGAAAAGAGGTCAAAAACTTTAGTTCACAGATTTATAGAATAAGTTAAATTGAAAGGGATTTCAGGCGTTGCATGGACCAACCTCTTGCTCAAAGCATTATCAGTGAGGTCAGATCAGATTGCTCAGGGCTTTAGCCAGTCAGAGCTTGAAAACCTTCAAAGATGGAGATGGTGCAATTTCTTTGGGCAGCCTGTTCTACTACTTGGCTGTCTTCATGGGAAGAAAGATTTTTCTTACATCTGGTTAGAATATCTCTTGTTTCAGTTTCGATCTGTTACCTCTTCCTCTGAAGAGCCTGGCTCCAATGTTTCCTTGCATGAATCTCTATGGTACTTTGTTGGTTTTTGTCATGCAGGTGGAATGCAAAACATTCACCTATTTGCTCTGAGCCCTGAGTTGTCAGAGTAATTTTTGTTTTGCCTTTCTAGGTGACCATTCAACCTGGGATTACCTTTTCCTTTCCTGCAGTGGTTGGTTGTAGGTGTCTGTCAGACAAATCCTGCCTCTGGTCACAAGCACAGAACGTTAGGCTGTTTAGTGTCTTAGTTAGGTTCTTTACAGGTGAAATGCAACCAAGTCACTGCTTTTCATAGGATGGGGCATGTAGTGAATGCACCTACAAAAGTGCACAGTGTACATTTACACAGGAAATTAAGCACTGAAGCTAATATAAGATTGATGAGGAAAAGCTCACTGTCAGCATGTCATAGTATTACAGGCTGTATCAGATTTGTGTGCCCAGCATTAGGTTTAAAGAAAGTACATTAAAAGCAATGTATGGTTGCCTGGTTTCTTCTTCAACTATCAAATACAAAGCCACACATGAGCAATTTTGAGAGCTGTATATAACCCCTCTGACAATAGCAAACTCTTGAGTTCTTCTGACAGCCACTGGTGAAGCCAGCTGATTTGTAGAATAACACATTGTCCATTCCTTCAGACAAGTGAAATTACTGTCTTCACCTGGCCATATTGAAATGATTTAATTTGATTTCAGGAAAATCCATTTCTAATCACCTACATTTTTTTAGCAGTTTCTGTTGTGGTGGATAATTTTACAGATTTCAGACAGCAACTAGAGCTTCTGTCCTCCTATAGAAGTGCTGAATAATTCTGTGTATACACTCCTGTCTATATTACAAGTTTTTGATTCCACAAATTGCTAAACATTCCAGGCCTACTCACACAGGCTGTGTGTAAAAGAATCAGGAGTTCTGTTGAGACCCATGCCTGACAGTGGGTGCATGGTGAATGACTCAGAACCAGGGTATGCAAAACATTGTGGGATTGTTAACAGTTTATTGAGGTTGACAGGATCCTAAATGTTTAGATTTTATATTAATCTTAAATTTTCAATCAAAAATATTTCTGTAATTGTGCTTTCATTCTTTTTGAAGGGAAAAAAGAATATGAGCTTTTGAAAGGTGGCATGACCAAGTGTCTTAATGTATACCAAGTGGTCTGGCAGCTTGTCTCTTTGGCTGTTTGTAGTGGAAAATCTGCATGTTACCATTCTGCTAGAAGACAGTAATCTGAACTTCAGTTAATCTGCTAGATTTTTGCTGTAATCAATATTATTATCATGTCTTGAAACTGTACCTGTATGATTAATCTGATTGGCATTAACCCCCTTCTGCACATTCATAACACCTCCCATATATTTGATGATTTTTTTTTTTACTGTCTTGTTTCTGTTGGTTTTGCATTTTTTCCATTTTAGCATCACCATCATGCAGGTTAATTTGAACATCCTGCTTTGGAAGACTATCAGTTTAACATCAGTTTAAATTTAGCAATGGATCAATTTAGCATCTTCATGAAATTTATACTGTTCAATTTAGTCATTCTCAAGCAGAATGTGTATTTTGATTAATTTAATGCTCTGATGTTTTCTTTATATTACTAAATAGCAGATTTTGTGTCTTGCAAGACAAGTATGTTTGCGTGTAACATTTCTCCCACCATTCCCTCAGTTTGGCAGGGATGCTTCATTGGGTTGTACCTGGAAAAAGAAGTTCATGTACAGCACCACTGCATCTTAGTCCTTGTCAGAGCCCAGCCCAGACAATCTTACAGTTTGTAAAGCTAGTCATGCTATACAGTTTATGCACCTAGAAACACTAATCACTAACAGCTTAAGGAGAAGAAAGTGCAGCACCAAGGTGCAACAGTGTTTGCCTCTCACTTTTATCTTCTGAGAAGTTTTAGTTTCAATAACCAAGGTAAAACAAGCTGAACATAGGCAAAGCTAATTAAATAGAAAAAAAAAACCCAGTTTTTTTGAGGACTCAACGCTTCTGGCAAACGAAATTCAGCAATCCTGTGGAATAAAATATTAAGGGACATTTTTTAGCTGGACCAGAGAGTGGCTGATGTACTAAAATGTAATAATGAACTGAGGGAGATGTGTAAAGATGCAACTGTGTGAACATGGAACCAAGCACATTTGAGGCCAGAAGAAGTAGCAAAAATAGGTCAGAAGGACCAGTGAAGTGTCTTTTGGAAGCTCATTTTTTTTGGACCTTGATCTTATGCCAGACAAAGAGAACAGGGAGCAATAGTAATTGAGTTGAAGATACTTAACATGAATTACAGCAATAGACAAAACATACTGCTGATGTACAATGGAGCAAATTATGAGCATAGCAGAGGACCTTTAGGGTTCATAGGGCTGAGCAGATTTTAATTATTATTGTTGTTGTTGTTATTATTATTATTATTACTTCTTTTCCTGTAACAACATGCAAATATTTTATGATACAGTAACATTTTTTTTCATCCACAATTAATTGAATCCATTATCTACATCACTATAGAATACATGGGAGGGGGAAATTTATGAAGGACATTATAAAATATATGACTTATTTGGCCATTCCAAGTTGTTTGGATCAAATTTGAAAGCAGCTTGCTCAAATTTCCAGGCTGCTGTGCCCTAGCCCCTTGAAAGGTGCCTGTTATTTCCTACCTATTTGTTATAGAATCCTGTTCTTGGCAGGATGCCTGCTATTTAAGGGTGCTTTCATTAATCAGCCATAAGTTAATTTCTTTCCAGGCAGAATCTCTGATCTCATTATGCTGTCTTTAAAGCTGAAGACCTCAGGTTGTTTTATTTTTACTTTGATATCACTGTAAAAAGATAGTCTTGAGTAAAAGAACTGTGTCTCTGAGGAATCATTTGGTAGTCTTTGAAAAAGTGACAAATTGGACAATCATGAAGCAATATTCACATCTTTAGTTAAAAGTTACAAAATTCAGTGACTGATACATTTCTGGAATGTGGGTCATATCCTTAAAATAACCTGAACACTATGGATTGCCTTGCAAAGGTACAAATGATTATTCTCACAGGCTGCCTGCTGTCAGGGCTCACATAATTAAGTCGGTGATAATATGAGAAAATCATTTTTCCTGCCCAGTGACACGCAATTCTTTTTCTAGGAGTTATGTGCATATTTTAGCTTAGAGCTGTGACTCTCTTTGTTGTACTTCTTTCCGATTTTTTTTAATAGCAGTCAACATGTTTAAAAGTTTATAGACTGATCCGTGACCCCGTGTAGTACATTTCTGCTTTGAGATGTTTCTTTTTTCTTTCCTAACAGGCTGATCACTTTTCTTTTCTTTTTTTTTTTTTAAGATAGATGGCCATTACCAGTACATGGGAACAGCAGTCTGACTTGATATGTTGCATATACTATGAGTTTAATGTTTTTTTCCCTTTGCACTTCATTTCCCTAATGCTACCTGAGGTACTTCGAGACACATGCATCCCCTGTCTTCTGTCTTTGAGAGTTAACTTCAACTGGAGCAATAAAATCTGGGTGCTTTTTAGAGCATTAAATCTGGCGAGTGGATATTTGTCATGATGTCTTTCAGGACCACCAGGTGTATGTCAGGGAGTGGGGAAGTTGCTCCACAGGTAACTCAAATCTCTCTGAGCAAGCCTGGTACATGAAGAAGCCATTTGTATCCCACTGAGTCCCATCATGCTGAGAACGTTGCTGAGATTTACACGAGCCCAATCTCTGCAGCTGATAAGAAGGGTGGCTGCAGCAGGGTGGCATCCGTGTGACCTGAATCCCTGTTTCTTGTGCTTCAGAGTGGCACTAGTGGGGGTTTTGGGTTTTTATTTGCTTTGGTTTTAGCTGGGTCAAAGCCACTGTGAAGGGTGCATTTTATTAAACCAGGCAGCTGGAAAGCAGTTACAGGGAGAGCTTGGGAAAGGGAGCCCTGCTGCCTCCTGGGGATGGAGTGGCAATGCTGGGTCAAAGGGAATGGATTGGCAAAGGCCCTGAATGCCTGTTTGCATAGCTTACTTAGGGCTGCCCCAATGCTTTTAGACACAATTGTTGTCAATGGTATTGATCAGCTGCTCTGATAATCCAGCAAGCTTCCTGATGTGTTAAATTCCCTTCTTTCCCGTGGTGTTAAATGTGGAAGGAGTAAATGTAACTCTCAGTGGACACCACCAAAGGATGACTGCTTGCCATCAGTTGTGCTGCACATGCCAATTCCAATTAGTCATTTACCGGCCACTTTTAACACTTTCTAGCAATTCTGTGTACCCCTTCAAATATACTGTTGGCTGCTGGAGTTTTAATTTATGTTTTTATCAGAAGAATTGCACAAAAAGTTTTATTTTCATCAGACATAGAAAATGCTGAAGTAGATTTCTGCTACCCATGGATTCTTAAAAGTGTATATTCAAACTGAAGAGGACAAGAAACTATCAACTCCAGAAGAGCAAAATTTTGTATTTAAAGCAATATAAATACAAAAAACTGGACCAAATAAAATATTTGAATGTAAGTTAAAATTTGCAATGCATCTTGAAAGGAAATTTAACTTTACTTAAGCTTCTGATTTCTATTGCACAGTTGCTCGATAGTTGTTTTATGAACAAATTCTTTCTCTAGAAAATACCAAGTTTTCAATCTACTTTAGCTTGTGCTTTGAAGCAGTTACGATGTAAGAGGAAGGGTGAGATTTTCAAGACCTCTTTCCTTTTTATTTGTGTGCATGCATGTGCAGTAGCAGCTTCCAGGTTTCCTATTCTCCATCACCACGAGCTCAGAAGAGCTGTTAGTGCAGACAAGATCAGATGTCATCACCAGTTTTGTCCAAAGGGTGGTGTGTGATGTCCCACCTAATCACCACCTCCTCCCTTGCTGCACAGTGGAGAAGGGCAGGAGTGCAGCCCACGGGAAGGCATCCAAAATTCCCCTTCAGTCAAAGTGAGACTTAATACAGCAAGAAATGGGTTAATGATTGTATCTCCACTTCAGCAAATGCTCAATAAAGAGGTAGATTAGGAGAGATGAAAAATTTATTGCAAAAGTGGCACAGTATTATGAAAAACAAAATTATTTCATTGAGCGGGAGTTCTGTTACCATAATCCTAACAGTAAACTCTGTTGCAATAATAATAGAAGAAAAACTAATTGCAGCAAGGACAGGACAAATCTTTTTTAATCCTCCTTGTCATCTCAACTAAATCCAAACCTATTTGTATTAACCTTTGCTGACAGAGTCACATGATGGACATAATTTCTAGTAATTTACCAGCAGTAGATCTAACCTTTCTTCATCAAATATTCATAAAGGCATGATTCTCAATGATTTTCTGTCTCTTTTCATATTTACAGCTTGTTGTCTTCTTCCTTTTTACTATAATTTGAACACAATTGAAGTCAGATGGAATTAAAGTGGAATTGCTATAGTGGCTACAGTACCTGAAAGCAAAGAATAACTAATTGAAATTTCTTATAAGTCGAGATCATGCTGTACTCTGATGGGACTGCGTTAAACAATCCACGTGTCCTTGCCTTTTGAGGGGTTAAAAACTCAACCCAGATTAAATGGCATCAGTTCTTGTCATTTGCATGACTGTTAAAAGTGTGTGTGTCATGCATCTGCATAAACACACGTGGAGTTGAAAGTATGAACTTTTACTGAATCCTTGGACAAGGTATTTGAGTCATGAAAAGAAATGCTGTGGGCTCAGTTCTTTCTTTAGGTGTAAATAAGACTAACCATTGAACTCTATTCAGTTGTGCTAGTGTAAAACTGATATAAAAGGTTGAAGATAAATCAGTTTGATTGAGGCAGTGTAGAGCTAGTATGAAACCTGGACTGTGCATCTCTTTCCTTCTAGAAAGTTTAAATCTGAAATATAATTGTATGTTACCTGTAAAATGATCGCATGTTGCAGTAGATTTTGTTTCTAATGAAGAAATTAGACATTTTCAATGCAAAGTATAATGGAAAATATTAAACAGAGATTCATATATATAAAATGTTATGTGATAAATTCTCAGAAATAATTTAGACTGGTATATTTGTATTTAAGATGATTGGGCAATTGCTGTAAACATCCTTTGCATCATGCTATCAACAGAAACTGTGCCTGTGAGTAGCTCTGATAGACAATGTGGTATCAGTCTGCCCATTCTCACCAGTAGAGATTGTGGATAAGTGGGCACAATATAAATGATTTAAAATAAGCTAAAGAAGTGTTTTTTTCAGTAAGCATAGGGTGCATAGGATTTTCAATTTATTTTTTTCTTGGCTAGCTCAAGTGCTGATTTCCCAAGCATTGAGAGCACGTTATTGTGACACCAGAAGAGGGTTTGGTGTTTGGATAGGGCAGAGATGAGGGCACAGAAAGTAGTTAAATATGCCCTAAAAGGAGAGGAGCTTTCAGGTAAATACTGTCTACTGAAGCACTTGATATGCTTTTATTACAACATCTGGTGTATTTAAAGTTAGGTGTAAAGAAAGGTTGCAAGGAATTCCTTAACTGAAACTAAATGAAATGCTTTGGAAAAAAATGCAAGAAAGCTGTTTTGGAAATAGAAAAAGTCATTTAAAAAGGCATAGAGAAATATATAAAGCTGTTGCTTGACTTTGCAGAGAATTAGAGCAAACAGCATGTATTACTTCAGTTATTCTAGCCTTTGTAAAAAAAAGCCCTTTTTATATCATAGTAATTATGAAATAAGAGGATTTTTTCCATAAATGACATATTTGAGTGCTCAAAATTACTAATTTGAAGAAATAAAAAATTTTAATTACCAAAATTAAAAGCTGTCCTAATTTTCCACTGTTTTAGAATAAAACTGAAGTAAGTGCTCTTGTTTGTATATAATTAGAACTTTAATTGTGTAGGGCTTTAAACAGAAGAATTTTATAGGAATCTGCAAAACTGTATTTCCTTTCAGGTGACATCTTTAACTATTACAGATAAAATGTTTATAAACTCCATAAGTAACATTAATGGCATTTTCAGCTGTGTCTCATACAGGTTCAGATTGCCTGAACTCACAGCTCATTTATCTGTAGAGGTACATCCAGTGAACATTTTAAAGTGCAGACTGCTTTAAAGAACAGAAAGCCAAACAATTAAACATAACTAACATCCTCTCATCAGTTATTGATATGGAGCTATGGTTTATTCTTTACAGCTCAGACCACTGCAGCACTATAAAGTTATGTGAGATGCCCCAGATCATATTCAAATTTGGGGACAGAGTCAGAAGTTACACAGAAAGTCCATAAAAGGAGGTGTGTGCTCTCTCACAATTACTCAGTATTTGCTTCTTTCCCACAAACAAATCCCAAAAAGTCATAAAATAAACCACACCCATTTATTCATTGTTTGTGCCTAAATTTGTAGAATTCTACTGGGAAAATGATGGTGAAAATACCATATTTTTACCATGACCAACACAGGAAGAACTTCAAAGGACCTTTCATAGATTCATGACAAACACAGTATCTTCAAAGGGCTTATGGTAAATACAGAAAGAACCTCGTTATTCACTGGCACATGGGATGTAATAAAGAGAATCTGAAACTGGATATTGGTGTGGAAGAACTGGGAGAACTTAGAGATTCCCCCCCTCTTTTCCATATCACCTTATTTTATGAGGTTCTGGCAGTCTGCAAGTTTACAATAGCCAGTTGTTGATGCAATGAGATGGTCACCAGCATTCTAATGCAGTTGATTACTCAGTCATAATAAAGATATAGGAGGAAAATGCACTGGGTTCTAATAGATTTCATATTATATATGTAATTTATTTTCTGTAGTGAGCTTATTATGTTTTAATAAGCCAAACTGCTTGCTCTGGTGGGAATATGAGGGAGGATTCTGTACAGGGAAAACACAGAATTTGTAATTGAGGCACATATTGAAAGAATGGGTTTAGTCTGTATTGTAAAGACAGTGCTTTAAAGTGTCTGGCATGTGTTTAGGGGTTATTTCTAAGAACAATTCCTTCCTGGTTACTGTGCCAAAGTTATGCTCCTCTTTAGCTGACAGAAATCTTGACACGGACTCTGAGTTTAGGCTTCATATTTAGAGAATTTGTGATTATCAACATAGTTATAATACTCATGGTAATTCCAGCAGGCAGTAGTGAGTGTGGCTTAGTGCTCCAGGTGAGCCTCAGGCACTTCATCTGTGTAACTGCATCTAAAGAGTGTGACCATCAAGCCAGCAGCCTCCTGAAAAACTGGTTTTCCATCAGTCCCTTGGCAAGGGCAGGAGGTTTTGTGGGTTGCCAGTGAGACTTTACAGCTTCCCAGGTGACCTTGGTCCTGTAATGTGCCATAAAGGGCTGGCTTTCTCCATTAATAGTTTGTTTGTGAGAGCTGGAAAGGTGACTTGGAATACAGCTGCTTTTCCTGCTTCTTCCATGATGACATTCTGAACAAGCAGATGATGCCCTTTGATTCAGTGTGACCTTGTATTTTTGGTGATTCCATGATGTCTTTAGAGAAAATGCATAAATGAAAATATAAACATATTGTTTACTTACATATTAATATATTTAATATTTTTCATAAATTACATCACAAATTGCAATATTCCTTAAATTTATGTGTGTGTACATACCTTTTGGCCAATTCTCTTTTCAGTGAAGAAAATATATATTAAACATTAGACTCATACCTTCTATAACAACTGCAAGGGAATGGGGAATATGATGCTTCCTAAAGGTTTTTTTTTTCCCTGCATAAGGGTTTTTCTCTCCATGATGGTATAGGGTTCAAAGGCTACACTGATTCTTTTGGGGCTTTGAAAAGAGAACTCTTCTGTCTTTCATTCTCCTGGAGTATCTTTTCCACTTAGAATGTGTAATTTCTGCAGCAAGATCTATTACAAGGAGCTTTGAAAGTCTTATTCAAAGCAACCTCGTTAAAGAGGATATGTAGAAGTTTGAGCATCATTGTATTTGGGATTTTTATGTCAATTGTTTTGACTTCTATCACAAGTTCCTAAAGTTTTGTTCTTTTATGCCTGGGCTAGCTGTGTAACTGCATGGCTTCCAGGCAGGAATCTTTTCTTGATTTGAAGATGGCAAAAATTAGGAGTATTCTGTTACTTTAACAGTTTTTCCCAGTGTGTGATTGACTTCACTGTAAAAAAACAGGCATATTCAAGTTTCTCTGGGTTCTTTTTCCAATTTCAGCCCCCACTGCTAGCCAAGAGAGCTCTTCCATATGAGATATTTTCCTTCAATCTATCAGTTTTAAATCTGATGAATGAAAAAAATTGAGTAAATCATTATCATGTGCTTTACACCTGTCTCCAGTCTCTTTTCTCTGTTTTCTTCAAACTACTTCTAAAAGGCTAGAAACAAGACTATTCCATGTTATTCTCATTTTGTTTGTCCATCAATATTTGTTTTCCAGAAAAAGTATACTGATTGTCATGATTTATATATTCATATTATCTTTCAAATGAGTCCTGTACCAGATTTTCTGTTGCC
Organism: Drymodes brunneopygia; assembly: GCA_013400955.1. Lineage (NCBI taxonomy): Eukaryota > Metazoa > Chordata > Aves > Passeriformes > Petroicidae > Drymodes > Drymodes brunneopygia. The sequence goes on from VZTZ01012628.1 coordinate 694,619, forward strand.
TGATGATCTGCTACAGAGCCTGTAGAAACTTGGAGCATTCCATCTCCCTTGTCAGGACAGCAGCACTTAACAGTCTATAATTTCCAGAATTCAAATGAGCATTACTGGGCCACAGAGTTCTTCAGTCTGGTCCAAGCTAATGGCCCAACACAGTGCCAGACATCAACATCTCTAAGAGGCTGTGTACAAAGGTGGATGGTGGTGGGTATGTATTCTGGAACAAATTGGTAATAAATGAGTTTGAACACTGTTGAAAGCTTGATGGCACACCCCTAGCTTGCTTCTGCCAAGTGGGGTTTTTATATTGGTAGAAAATAATTTAATTCCTGAAATTCAGCGATGAAGAGAACACCCTTTGTTGCCGTTGAAACTCCAAAGTTGTTACAATGCAAAGATGTTCTCTTGAAGGTATTTAAAGCCTTCTAGTTAGAAAGGTCACAAATACATCAAGAAGATTGGCACCTAGTTTAAATTATGAGACAAATGCAAATGAACAGTATTTTTCTAATATCTTCTCAGGAGGAACACAAAAAAAGAAAAAAAGAGGAAGAAGTGCATGGAACTTTCCTCAAGGGTCTGGAAAGAACAGGTGGTGATTTCACCAGTGTTTTACCCTGTCTGTGCAGACAAACCAACATTAGGTAAACTGGACCTGATGAAGTCATTAAGTCTCAGGAAAGGGAGATGAAGCTGATAGCTGTTATCAGGAACAGCTAAGCCAGGCTGTCAGTGCTCAGGCAGGCAGCAGTGTCCTCCATGCTCAGTTGTGGTGAAATGCTGGAAAAGCTCAAGGGAAAGTGCAAAGGACAAACTCTGTAGGAGAAGGTCTAAGAAAATGGACTTCATCTTCCTGAGGAATGTCAGTAACTTCCCTAGATGCTCCTACAGGCACCTCAGTAAGCAGGGTAGAGGGTGAAATTTCCATGTAGAACTGCACATATCCGAGAAATACAAACTAGAGATTAATAACTCCTCAGGAGCACTTAAGAATGGGAAAAAAAGAAAAAGGGACACCTACTGTTTGGACTGAAAAGAGGAGGATTATGTAGCTGCTGCCAAAACCCTTAAAGTTTGCATTCATTTCTTGGCATTATGACAGGCTGGAGTAATAGCATTTCTGCAGAGAAAAAGGTGAGCACATTGCATTGTAGATTAATATGATCACAATATTATTTGAAAAAGCAAACAAGGTAGGAGGGATATTAGGTCAGTTGCATGCTCAGGGAAGCAGCATTTCTTGTAACAGGAGGAGAAGAAATTTCATGAGCAGTTCATTGTGAGGAAGCTCAGCTGGCAACCTATAAACTGGGTAAAATGAAGTCTGAAATAAAACATTCCTAGACAAAATAAAACATAAAGAAGGCCAAAGCCATCCACTTTTCATGAAGTTTAAATAACTGTTCTTTAGCAGACACAGAACAAAGGAAGACAAAACAGTAGGTCTCTTGTGAGAGTAGTGCAATGAATACTTTCCATGATGTATATCTTGATTTTCCATGAATTTGCACAAAATATGGAGGGATGGACAGTAAATGGCACCCAATAACAAAAGATTTCTGTTTTCTTGACATCAAAAAAATTACATCATTATCCTCAAAATTTGAACCTGACTGTGTAATGTAGGCTACCTGACAGAAGCCCCTGAGGAGTTCCTCTGGTGGGTTACTGAGGTCCTACATTACTTTAGGTAACATGCAGCAGATTTTTGCCCATGAGTTAGAGAGAGCACTCAGTGCAGCACAGGAACCAGAGACTGAATGCAGGGACAGGGATTGGCCTAGGCATAGGATCTGCCTTGGGTCCTTGAGAGAAATTCCAGATAATCCTGTAAATGTGTATGGCTGTGCTGTGAGCAGCAATGCAGAGATCTCCTCCTGGGCCCTACACAGTGGAGCTTTTCAACCTGTGCTGAACCTGAAATATATTAGAAAGTTCGACTGAGATAAATGAGATTTAAATGTGTGACTATGCATTTTGCTCAGAACTGAGAGAAGATTGAATTAGGTCCTTAATTAACGAGTATAAGAGGTCTTTGGAATTCTGATGTGGTGTTTTAGGAGAAATTATATGATAAAATAACGTGAGTAGCCTTGCAGGTCAATCAGCACAGCAGAGCCTCTCTTGTTAGCAAACTTTGGGTTTTGTCACCATTTCATGATAAAGAGTAAGAGAAAGCACATAAATGAATTTGAATTGTGCCTTGCAAATACTAACAAAATAACCTATCTGAGCTACTCATAAAGCATTGGCACCATATATTTTATTACGATTGGACTGTTCCCTGTGGCAATAACTTCAAGAAGAATTTCAAGAGTACTTGCATTACCTATTGAGAAGCAATTTTTTACTTTCTACGGAGGCAAGTTAGTTTTAGGAATAACTCTGAAGTTTACTCCAAAGGCCATTTCAGTCGTCCATAGATGTTACAATATTATGTTACCTTCTTTCGTTTCAAATTCACAGCATAGGAAAGAAAAAGAATGACATAAATTGGATGTTAGAAGAGTTCTGAAGACAGACATCAGAAGAATTCAAGAGTAAGAAAAGAACTCAGCATTATTTGTTATTTTCCATCCTAAAGTAAAAAGAGAACAAAGCATCAAAAGCATCAGTAGTGAGAGAGAGCTCAAAGCCAGGACTATATATCACATCATATAAAACAAGTGAGTTGGCACCACCAAAAGGTCTAAAGTCTTAGTCTGTGGTTTAAAGTCATTGATATTGCAGTCAGAAAGATCTTTCAACTGCAGAAGTAAGATGAAGAGCTGTATGCATTTGTTGCAATAGACGTTTTAGGTTTTGCCTGCTAGTAGCATTTTGGTACTCACTGGGGTGAAAAAGTGTTCATGGTGCTGGGAGCATTCAAGTCCATGGATGGGATGTTATAGATCAGAATCTTGCACTTTTTGTAAGTACTTCTGAAAATAATGGCTGTGGATGTAGGCCAGGATCAGATCCATGTACTTGATCTTGTGTTTAAATTGATTGACTGCAATCACATTCCATAAACAAAAGCATATTCCAGTAGTAACTAGTAACTTTAAATCATCATCCAGTCTGTACTGGAATTTTAGTTGGTTTTAAAAAAGATTGCAGAATTACCTTAATTCAAAAATTTTGAAGTATAGTGGTGCTGAACTTGAAAGTAAGTAAAGAAATACATTTCTTCACATTGTATTTGGGCAATGGTAATTATTTACAAGTGAAAGTAGAAAAGGACACTTCAAATCTCTATATAATGTTTGCAGTTATTTGAAATGCAAAGGGTAATAGAAAAAATTCTGAGGTCTTGCTTGGTAGTCAGAAAGATTTACTCCACTTGTAGAGAAGCAGCTTGTTGAGCATATTGTTGCCATATGATTTTTATTTGTGGCTGGATGTGCTGTAGCATTTCCTGGGATATCAAGTCTATTTCTCTGCCAGCACTGGAATTTTTTTTGGTGGTATATTTTTATAGTGATTTATCCATAAAATATCACTGAATAAAGCAGCAGCCATGGAGAAATTCTGCAGTGGTTGAAATGTGATTAGTTACGTGAAGCTTTCTTTTCTTATTCCTAAACTCCTACTTCCTGTTCTTGAGCCTCTCTTCCATTCTTGTATCTGTTTTCTCACTTCTTTGTTATTTGTTCCCTCCTGTGTCCGTTTCACCTCCTGTTGACCTAAAAGAAACTGTGTTTTAGCCCACAGGATTGCACTGCTCTTACAGTAGGAGTTCTAATATATGTTATAAACATTCTGGTTGCAGGCTACAGCCAAGGTGCACAACACAGGGAAGACAATGTCATTCTGCAGCACAATAAACCTTTAGTTTTGTTTGTTTCCTAAGCTTCTTAGGAGCTCCAGGCCATAGCTCTTGATAGAAGATATGGTATCAGCTGCTCTTATATATGTGTGTGGGTATATATATACATATGTATGTATATATGTATAGAGAGATGTCTGTATGTGCATATGTGTAATTATGCTTCAAGTTATAGTGATAAGCACGATTTTAACTTCAGTCTTGAGAGTGTCTTGGAGTTGCTTGGCTCTCACATATGGTGCTTGCTGTCCATCTATCATAGCTTCCTTTTGGCTACTGAAATGTGCAGATTCACTGAAATGGAGCAAAGCAGGCAAGAGGTGCACCTTACTGAGAGTCTGAGAGGATCCAGGTGGTTTCTGGGGCAGGATCTCCATTTGGTGTCACTCTCCCTTATAAGCCATACATGCACAAAGGACTGCTCTGTGTAAAATCACACGTGGAGTCCTTGCACAGGGGTTACTGCAAATGTCTGAGGCCTGCAATTCCATTCAGCTCCCAGGTGCTGTCCCTTCTGGGTCACCCTTCTTTGGTCCTGATGGAAGTTGGGGGATTTTGGGGGTGGGTTGTACCAGCAGCTGGCAGGAGTGATGCAGGAAGTATTACATTGCCTTGATGCTGAAAAGATATAGACCCTTTCTCTCCAGTCTGATTTAAGGATCAAGTAATGTGGTTGCTGTTAGTTGCTTTCAGTTATGTTTCCTTTGATTTTACTTTCCTTATATAACAGGGATTTGTCATACAGCAGTTGATTTTTATTAACATGTAAAGGTGCCTTATGGAAAAATACACACTCAATGTTTTAGCTTTCCTGCAGAAGGGCAGAGCCTGCAAATCCTGAAGTTCTTTGGAAAATGGGATTGCTTATTTTAAATGAGGTGGCATTAAATGGGAGGACACATCCTCCCACTGTGTCATTTAAAATGATCCTATGTTTACATTTTTCCTTACCTTTTTGACTTTCACATTAAAAGAGTACAAAAGATAAAGTGAAAGAGTACATGATGCTGGAAGCATCATTAACTTTTCAGGTGACATTCTTTTGGAAAATACAGTGTCTTTCTGAAAAATGGGCCATATGCATGGCTCAGCCCCAGATCTTCCAGCAGTCTAATACTGGCAAGGGAGGGCATCTGTAGCCCCCTGGGAAGTGGGCTGTGGGGATTTCCTTTTCTCGTCTTTGTTGGTTTTTATTTCCATTTCCTTTTCCTCTCTTTTTTTTTCAGTCATTTAACGCTGTTCTGCACAACAGAGGGGAGCATCTGGCCCCAAGTAAACACCCAATAAAATAAGTGGGGGAAGTTCACAGCTCCCTTGGTGCTATTGCGTCTGTCTGTCTGCTTGTGGACTCAACAAGATAACCATGCATCAAATTACATTGTCCAGGCTATCTTCACAACCAGAAGTGCTTGAAACCTTATTTTAATAGAAGCTTAGATTCTGGAGAATACTATAAAATCTCTCCAAAGGCTCCAAATCAGCAATTCCATCTGTGTTCCTGCAAATGTAGAGGAACAATGCCCCAGCTGATTATGCAAACAGAATGAAAATAGTTATTTTAAAAGTGCATAAAATCGATACTTTGGGGAAAACAGGTCAGCTGTGTTTATACTCAGCATATAGCAGACATTTTGTTTCTTTGTCTGAAAAAATCATAGCAAAGCAAGGGTTGCTAGTGAAATAAAACAGCCGATCATACAGTGCAACAGAGGGGACTGGAACATCAGATGTCTCAGCAAAGGCTTAGAGAATTTTAGGTTCCTTTTGAGAGAATATAAATTATATTGAGGTTGATATATTTGTACGTTGTTTGAAGTCAAAGCCAAATATTCTTAGCACAGTGGGAATAACTCCCTTCCCATTGCTGATCATGAAAAGTATGTAACTAAATCTATGTCTGTGGTGCTGAAAATTTCCTGCTAAATGCTGTCTCTTTTGGACTAGTGGGATTTTTTGCAAGTATTGGTGTGAAGGAGTGTGCATATAAATATGTATAAACGTGCTTCTCATACAGTCAGGATACATTCCTCATGCACATATTATTCTAAAAACAGGAAACAAAAGCATCTGAGAAACAAGACTGAAAAGGAACAATTTTTAGACCTGTAAGTTAAATTGGATTAAACTTCATCTTTCAGCAAATGCCATGTTATTTATTCAGTGTTTCTCTGGGGGATTTCCCTACCCCCTACACTTTATAGTGAGTAGTGATGTTTCTTAATTAAAAAATCAAACAAACATGGAATTGAGGCTGCCCCACACAGACGTTCTCCTGTGGGAATAGGAGGTGCACTGATTTTCTCATGGACAGTTTCTGGGTCTGTTGGACACAAAGGAGGGGAAAAGCTGTGTCTGGGGAAGTCAAATTCACATCATGCATCTGATGCCAGGACTATTCTCAGTGCTGCAGGGCCATCTCCCTGGTATTGCCCTTTGTAGGTGGACATGGTGAAGAAGGCCACCGATAAACTCATCAGATGTTGGGTAAATTTCTGTTTATTAATTACCCCACAGTACAGATTACTGTCTTGGAGAAAGGAACTTCTTGTTTCCTCTTATCTTTCATTCTTTCCACCTCAAGATGGAATGTTTCTGAGGTTTCAGGGCTTTACAATCCCCCCTTTTCCTTAGTTTCTGAGCTAAATAGTTAAGAAAGACTGAAGTACATTTTGACAGATTTTAATTAATGTTGTGGAGGGAAAGTATTTTAAGTTCTTCACAAGTAAGACAAATCAAAATTTTTTTTTAATGGTTTAGAGTTTTATATATTTCTACAAATGCATATGAAGCACATCGGTGCACCACTTGAAAAGTCTTTTGGTTGTATTCTACCAGTGCTTTGGTTGCTGTTATTTCAACATGTGGAGGGTTTTTCTCACTTTTACCTGGTTTACTATTTGAGTAATAATAGAAACTCTGACATTTTCAGGCTGATGCAACTGTGGTTTCACCCTGTTTAGTGTCAGGTTCATTGATCTCTCCGCTGCCTTTCTGTGGAACAGCAAAATGCACTCTGCAGGCCAGTGTTAAAGATGGATTCTGCTATAGATTCACTTTGTCAAAGTACACACAAGGCTGGCTATTTCCAGGCTATCCTACTTTGTCACCAGTGATGCCTCAGGATATTGTGGCCAGCATCCTCATTTCCAGTGGCATGGTTTATTTTGGAGGCATAAAGCTCTTGAGTCAATGGCTGTAAACTTTGGTTCTGTGGCAAGGGCCAAAAGCACCAGTGACATGAATCATTATCAGCTTTTGGAAGGAGCAGACAGAGATCATCTGACAAGCCTGCAGATGTAGTTGTTCCTGTGACTTTGTGCAGCTGATACGGGGTTTTATCTTAGATTGATATTTAACTGATATTGCCTCCATCCCTTTCCTAAAACTGGCATTCTCTTTTCAAGTTTCCTATCTGAACACAAACTCATTTTGTCCCTTCTACAAATGCAATCCTGGCCCCAGCCATTACTTATGGCTGGGCACACTGTAGTTACAGCACATGAAAGAACATCAGCAATGACTGGCTGTAAATGGGACAGACTTCTTGGGAATGCCCTGGGGATTAGATGTCCAAAAGAATGAAGCACTGTTCTCTTTCCATCTGCCCACTTTATTTCACTGACTATTTGGGACCAATACTTCTAAAATCTAGTGTGCAAAGTGAAGTATTGATTGAATTTGTTTAGTTCTTAAAAGGTAGAATAAACCTGGGAAGGTTTTAGTTGTGCAGAGTCACAGGAGGGACAACCAGGGGACAACTGAAAGAAATGCTTTCTGCCAAAGTTGGCAATTTGCTGAGAGGTTAATTTCAAAAACTAAGAAAATCTTTGGTTGAAAGTTTAGATTGGACTCAATACCTTTAAAAATTCCAGTTTTGGCATGAAAAAATTAGAATTTTGTTGGTGATAAAGCCATATAAAAAGACATATTTCAATATATTCATATTTTCTCCATCCTCTCTCTAAGAAAGTTAATACTAAGTGAAGAATTTTTAATTATTAGCTTGATTATGTTTTACAGAGTTTAAACAAAGAGATCAGAAAGCATTCCACTTTAACACTGTGTCATGGGGCATTAGTCAACCCCCATTTTCCAACCAACCTTCAAAACACCTTTGGTGAAGTTCCAGCTGAAATACTGATTCTGTATAAGTTATTTCTTCTAAAATAAGCTAAATCAGAAGTCAAGCCTTCAACATGTTTGACTATAAACAAGTTAAGCTCCAGCTCTCTGTGTAGATCTCATGTCTTGGATTAGTTCTCCAGAAAAAAGTACTTCTGGGAGAGCATAGGAATGGTTTCCCTTGGCTGTGGGTGCTCCAGGCTGGAGTATGGTCTGTGCAGGGTGAGGGCACCACAGACATGATGGCTCTTGTGGGTTTTGCTCCCAGTGGAAGAGTTGTCATTTCTTAAGCCGTGTTTTTTCCACTGTTCTTTGGGAATAGTGTGTCCCAAAGGGCATGGAAAACTGTCACATATCTCCTTGGAAACATGCACTTTTGGTTAATTTGAGTTTTCACAAAACCAGTTTTTCTGTTCTTTACTGAGCTAATCAGTTTGATAAAACAGATTTTTTTTCCTTTATGTGGCAACTTTGAAGTTACAGAACATCACGTCTTGTTACTCCATGTTGTACTAGCTGACTTACAATTCCAATGATGTAGCCACCATTGTAAATGAATACAAGAATTGAGTATCTCATGTGAAATTTCACTTTGAGGAGTTGCTCTTACTCAAACAGCACCCCCATGTTAGCAGAGTTGTGCCATTTTAAGTGATGCCAGTCTGGGTTTCAGGAATGCATTTGTCTCAGTAAAATAATCCATATGCTTTTCTCGCCTGGGCCATTGTTTTAAAGTTACCCTGAAGTTTTGAATAACAGTTCAGTAACACCTTTATTCCAGCTTGAATGGAGGGATAAAATAGCTCCCCATATAAAACATAAAATTTCAGGAATGCTGGAGTAAGCATGTATGGGTGAGTGTGTGCTTTTGTACCTGCAGGGCAAATGTCCCATCCTCCCCTTCTGACCACATCAGTGCATGCAGAAAATGGCCAGACCAATTTTCCTTGTCTTACCTTATGAATTTCCATGGGTTCATTGAACTGCCAGGCATAGGCAACTAAATTAGTAGCACCTCAGAAACAGGACTGTTTATATCCTCTCCTCACTCTTAATATGCCTGTGCAGTGTGAGCCACAGATTGGCCCCTATTGATCTGATTTGACTACACTCCTGTGGAGTAGACAAACAGTGCAAGGGAATCCAGGGACTCTAATTCACAGTACTTTATTTATGTTCCTAGGTAATAATTCTTATTTGCATTAATCACATTCATCAGCAGAACCCAAGGCAGCCTCTTGCCTTCTGTGCATTCCTGCTTCTGACAACAGAACAAAAAGGTGTCTGCTCTGAAGAAAGAGTGTTCCAAGTATATTGACACCTGGTACTTAATAGTTGCAAAACTTAACTATTAGAAAGAAGACGTTTTTTTTGAATCAATGACTCACACATTACTGTAAAATATATCGATTAAAAACAAAGCATAATGTTGGTCATTTAGTCAGTAGAGTGATGCAATACTGAAATAAATTCATCCTTTGACTTTTGCATTAACCTTTTATTGACTGCTTGCATACTCATAATTAACACACACTTTAGCCAGCTTGGTTAATTTAAGCATCGTGATCAGTGTCCTCTAATGTAGATGACACCCTGATCATCAAAAATCAGTGCAGCCCAGGGAGCTGTGACCAGGCAAGTGTCTGTCTCAGTGAATGCACACCTGCCCATGGAGATATCAGCCACCTTCCAGGGAAAGCATTGTGCCTTGTAATGCAAAAAGTCACACAAATGTTTGTCATCACTAGTTGAATATCAGTAAATATTAATGAGCAAAGTCCATTTATCAGAAACAGACAAAAAGCTTATGAAAAACCTGAGAACTCTAGAGGGTAGAGGTAGTGAGAATGTGCACTTCAGCAGTAACTAATTGTTCCCTAAAAACAGACTTTTTTAATTGAATCTGTCACAAGTCTTGATTGTTTTAGTAAGAAAGTAGAGACCATGGAATTTTGTATATTCTATAGACAATTCATACTGTAATATGTTGTTGAACACATATTGTCAAAGTGTTGCAGCTAAATTACTCTGAAATATATCATGGCAGTTTTTGTGTTTTACTACACAGATAAGCTATTGAAGGTGCCTCTTGATTTGGCATTAGTTCTGTACCTCAGAGCTTGTGTGATTTCCACTCTTTACACATTTTGTACATGTGATATACACAGATTAGTTCTCTTTTGGAAATTTGACTTTGTAAACTCAAATAACAATTTTATTTGATATGGAATATTTTAATTAACTTACAATATTATAAATCTTAGTGCTTTCCCACTACCAGCCCAGCTCAATGTTTGCAGCCTTTTTTTGTATATTTTTTATTTATCAGGAGTTATTTTTCCCAACTCAAGTTAACTGTCAAGTACAAAGAACTTTAAATAATTCTGTACGATCATTTAGGTGGTTTTGATTCTGCATCAGTTTATAATGTTGCTGTGCTTCTGGCAAGATCTTCAGCTCTGTTCCACTGCTACAAATAAAAGACCATTGTAGGAACAATTTCTCCTATAGAAATTCTTTTTAATCAGTAATATACTCATCTGGAAAGGTCTGGTTTTTGCACCCTAATTCTGAGTGAGAAAGCTCATCTTTCACAATGTTCCAGACTGTGGGAGCTATTCAGGTGAATTGCTTATTGAACTGCCAGGGCAGTGGTGACTGCCTAGAACCAGCCCCATACCTTTGAATATGAGAAACCAAAGCTGGCTTTGATGTCAGCAGATCTAGCACGGGGATTGCAATTTTGATCAAATTAGATGATTCACAAATTATAAAAATGTATCATTCCCTGCTGTTCTTGCTAGTATGGAGCAATGCTCTAGAAATCCAGCAGGACGACAAGGGCACTGTGAGTTCACTGAACTTGGAGTTTTATGGCACTGCTTTCCCTTTTTTATATTTTTACAGTACACTGATGCATTTCTGTCATCAGACTGACACAGCAGGTCTGAGGACCTGACACACTTCCTTTCCTTTAATCCCTCACATGAAATATGCTATGGCCAAAACTTCCCAAGTGCAGGATTGCCTGGAAGTTCAGGCACGGGCTTGGTTGTGGGGAGACCTCTCAGCGATGGCTCTGCCAGTAACAAATAAAGAAAAGGGAAAGTAGCAAGAAGTGGCTTTTGGGCTGTCCAGGCACAGCATCACCATGGCTGCTACCACATTTACAGCAACACAAATGCCCAGATGTGAGGGAAAAGTTGGTCAATCTGTTTGTGTGACAGAACAAGGGAAAAAAAGACATGAAAGTTAAAAAGTGCTCTGAAATGCTGGGGAAGCTAAAGGTTGACATATCATTTCTCTCAGTGAAAACTGTTGTTATTATTATAATTAGCTGAGTTTTGCAGATCACATACCATGCCTGCAGTATTTAGTCACTGAGCTTTGTGATTTGTCATCTGCAGTACTCTCTACATGGTTAATTTATCCACTTCTGGATGGAAATGCTTAAACTGGAATGTCTTATACTACCCACCAAACTGAGTGTATTATTATTTTGTGCCAAGACAGAAAATAAAGCAAGATTTTAAAAGCCTTATAGAGTTATGCTGTAATTAGTTTCAGCTTCCCCTGCATATTAATTTTCTCCTGTTCCTTTATATAATTTGGAAAATGTCTTCTTGATGGCACAATCAGTTAAGCACCTCTCAGAACTCACACATTAAACTGCATTTGCTCTAACAACTATGATAGAGCAGCCAGCAAAACAAATCCTCTGTTATTCTGTACAGTGCAGCTTATCAATGCAAACAGTTTAATATTTATGCTAAGAGGATTGTCACAAGTAGCTTCTGTTCCTTTAATTCTTGTTTTAAATAAATAATGAGAACATTTAAACACATTACTCTTCCCAGGGCCCTGAGGTCAGCTAATCTTATTATTTATGAAGTGATGTGCTACATAATAGTACTTAGTGCATGTTAACAGATGCTATTATCAGGGGCTGATGTGGAGAGCTGAAGATATATTGGAATGCTATGTGTTAATACTGTCCTTGCAGAGTAATGTACGATGGATTGAGTGCCCAGGATGCTGGTGCAGCAATTAACCACCCACCAACATGGGTGTAAAGCTGAAGGATGTTCTCTCATGGGGATTACTCTGCTATTAATAATTCCCAGGAGAAGACATCTCTCTTTTGGCAACAGTCTCTTCCAGAAGGTCAATGGTGTGGATAAGGAAGTTGAGTGTGTCAGTATTCTTAGAGTTCATCCTACTGAGGTGAAAGACACATATATGTTGAAAGCAACTTTAAAGTTCTTACAAAAATTATGTGCTTTATAGAACATGAATTTTTAAAAATGTCATACGGAGATAAAAGTGCATTTCTGCAATTTGGTTGTTGTCTCTTTAAAGAGCTACATGCACCTGCAGTATATACCAAACTTAAGGTAATTCTCAGCATTTTGCTTTTTTTTGCCCCATTGCAAACATTAACTAATTAATCAGCAATGTGCAAGTTGTTTGAGAGGAAGGAAAAAGAGAGGGGGAGAAACCCTCCTTGAACTGTGACAATGTTTTTGATGCCGCATTTATTACAGTCTAATCTTCAGAGATGTGGTGGTTGCCACTTATAAAAACTTTCCTCTGCAGGCTGCAGTTCAGTTGAATATTATAATTAGACTTCACTACTATTGATGAATAATCCATTTAATAAAAAACATTGTAATTTAAACATTTTCTCTGGGGACTAGCATACACTAACCTCTTAATTTAATTTTATTGAAGTTTTGCCCATCTATTCATCATTGGAAGTTGTTATTAACCTCCATTTCCATTTTTCTTTATAGAATTTTCTCTTTTTATATTGCCTTTTTCTGTGCTAAGCAGGTTGATACACTTGTAAATCTCCAGAATCTACAAAGCTAGTCTGGCTTCTTTAATGTTGTTTAATCTATCCCCCCTGACCTTAATGCAGTAAATTCAGTTTAATCTTTCTCAATAATCTAGTAATACATTGGAAACCGGCAAACATTTAAATCTGATAATGATTTAATCACATACTTTAAATAACAGCTGAGATAATGAAAAAATAATTCACCATATAAAGGAACACTAACTGAGTTTTCTCTGTGATTGGCTTTTTGAGAAATCCCTATAGAAAAAACAAAGCCTACAACAGAAATCAACTTCACTGGAAATGTGCAATCCATTTGATGTCAGAAGATGTCGTATTTCTTTTTTATTATCATCTTTCTCTTTAAATTAGTGCTCAGATGTATCCTTGCTGAGTATTCAGTTTCTTGATATGGTTTTACTTGAGTGGTTTATCTGCTTACCTTTCTTTTCAGATGCCAGTCAGACGCAGCAGAGAGCTTGCCAGAAGACCAGCAACCAGAATGCCATCCCTTCTGGACAGATGATGATGAATGTAATATGCCTCTGCCATATGATCTAGAAGAAGTAATTGCTTATCTACAAAATCTTGTTCAATGGATAGAATAACAAGTGACCTTCCAGCCTGGAATTATTGATGCTGGTCATCTGGGGAGAAGCTTTGTAGTTATCATAAATCTTTTCAGATTTATGATTCCTTGATCATGTGTTATTTTATGTGTCAATGCAGATTTTACCAGTCTTTACACAGTAGCTTAGTTACTGTTTCATAATAAAAAAGACCAGCTCCCAGATTTACAGAAGTGTGTGTTTTTTGAGACCTGAATTCCAGAACACCAGCCTTAGTTCCCTCCTCCTCTCCTCTAATTCCCATTGACCCTACAGCCCAGGGATATCTGCGTTTCACAGAATGACAGAATGGCTTAGGTTGGAAAGGACCCCACAGTGGGATCATCTGGCCCAAGCTCCCTGCTCAGGCAGGGCCATCCCAGAGCACAGGGCACAGGGTTGTGTCCGGGCAGTTCTGGAATATCCCCAGTGAGGGACACTCCACACCCTCTGGCCGATCTGTTCAGTGCTCGGGCACTGCACAGCAAAGAAGCTGTGTCCAGGTGGAAATTCCTGGGATCAGCTCCTGCCCCTGGCCTCTTGCCCCATTTCTGGGCCCCACCAAGCAGAGCCTGGTCCCTGCTCTGACAGCTCCTGCAGATACAGCATCAATGAGGTCCCCTCTCAGCCATCTCTGCTTGAGGCTGAGCAGGCCCAGCTCCACCAGTGTTTGGACAGGTTCCCTCAGTATCCGAATTTCAGCTTCCATGAGTGCCTAGAACTGTCTCTGGCCTGGCAGGTTTGAGCAGCCCAAGGTGTAGCTCACACCTGTGGCAGAGCAGACTGCATGATCTGGGAATCCTCATGAGAGGCCAGCTTGGGGTGAGCCTGCTGGAGATCCTCAAAACAGAGCTGTGAGTTCTTCATCCAGCCACACAAAGGGCAGGAAATGCTGGAGATTGTCCTTTGTGCAGTGGCTCCTTCTTAGACCATTTTTTTCAGATGAGGAATTCTGTAGGAGCATTCTAACATAAATCCCAAGAATTTCTTACTTTTTTGCCTCATGGCAACTGAGTACTACTAGGAGAGATTTCTGATGTGAATCTGTAACTCCTGGGCTCCCTGGAATTCAGAATTCAGTTCCTAATCATTACTTTGTTTCTTCATGTTGTGAATCCTACTCTGAGGTCAGGTTTCCCAGTGTATTGCCTAAAGAGCTGATGGGCCTAAGTAAGGCCTTCCATTTGGGTTATTTGGTCCCCTGAGAAACTAGATTTAGATTGTGTGATATTGGGTATTGCAGCATCAAGTGAGATCTATGAGCACAAAACTAGAAAACTGTGAGAAATTAAGCTGTTTGTGATGTTTTGTAATAATGTGCTATAAAAAGAACAACTCTTTGTGGGATGATACAGGGTACTCCTGAATGAGATAGAGAATTTTGATTTGGTAAATTGTTATTTTAACTGAACTGGTTGGACTGGTGTCCAACTTTGCCACAAAAAGCAGAAAATCATTGCACAGGAAAAGCACTTGGGCTATATTATTGCTACAAAAGAAGTCAGTAAGGTTCAGAGTTTGACGTTGCCACCAAGAAATGAATATGCCTCCTGTGGTAATCTGGTGTTTAAAGTCTCTGCTGAGGCCAGGCTCACCCAGAAAACACCAGCTTTCTGTACTGGCAAAGTGCTGTGTGTGTGTGTGGATGAGGCTTGTACTCCCAAAAATTGTACTTTTGAAAGTACAGCATACGCCAGACCTCCCTGGAGCTAAGGAAGCTGTGCCAGTAAAAATTCAGTTTTAGTGTTATAAAACTGTGTCCACACCTACCAGCTTTTGCCAGGACAATTATATCAAGTAGAGGTTGTACCTCATAAGACTTCTGGTATAGCTGTGCCAGCAAAAGTATAAAGACCTGAATCAAGTGTTTCCATTGTAAGTCCTGGGCTTCTGCAAAAACTTTTAGTTACCCTGTAGGATGTGGACTCTTTGAAGAATAAATTATTACTTAAACCAGGTTTGGTGATATTGCCTTGATCCACACATTTATCTGTTGTCTCTTGTGCCACAGATTTCATAACATTTGGAAATACTGTTATGGGCAAAGCTTTCTCTTTCCTGCACTAGCTCAAGCTGGTTTTACCAGTGGGCAAATAGCACATATTTGGATTAGTGCCACACTAAACACTGTTTACTTTGGAGATCACTCAGAGAAAAGCTAGCTGAAGATGTGGGAATTCTGCTTTTGAAAAGGCAGTTCTCAGATACAGATATTGCTTTGGAAATGAGCAATATGAATTCAGACAAGCTAATGAGGTAACAGTGTTAACACAGTGTTTGAAGGGACTGTTTATTTATGGTGTTACTTTATGATTACTTTGTGTTTAATTAAGCACTGCTAAAAACCATAGGGATCACAGTATTGAAAGGAATCTGACCACAACAAGGGGTGCAGAAGGCACATCAATGTCATAGTTTGTAGCTGAAGTGGAGGCAAAGCTATTAAAAAATGATTGGCAAATAATTATTTCCAGCAGCAGTAAAAATAAAACCAAACCAAAACAACTCCAAACCTATTAGGAGACTTCTGGCAGTAATAATAGAATTTTTGGCACACATGTTCCCAGGTCTTGCCTATGCTTGAAGATTTAAGGTAGTGAATTAGCTGAACTAGTACTAGTCTCAGTGCAGTGAGATAGCACTTATCTAAGCCATGGATAGCAATGACACAGACAAATGAACATCTTTGGAATGAATAAGACTGCCAAAATACCAGTAATCGAGTGGTTTAGGGCTCTGTGTTGCATTCCAGTCTTGCATCATCTAAATCAGTATTACCTGATTGAGTTCAGTTGAAATGCAGAAGCATCAGAAGATTTCATGTCTGCAAAGCCCACAGGAGTTGATAGCAATAACATGAGTGAGGTGCTGGAACTGTTTGAAGCCCATAATAATGCCAAAGGGTACCCCAAAAGGAGAACACAGATAAGGGTAAGTATATATAAAAAACCTGAGAGATCAAGTGTAAATTATTGCTGTGTTTAGATTACGTGTTAGTAGCTGACAAGATACCTGGAAGTTTTCTTTATTTTATTCAAGTAGTTACAATTTAGTTTGTTTCAATATTCTTTAGCATTCCATTTGTATTCCAGCATTAGATAACCCATTTCCTTTTGGGATGAGCTGGAAGACACAGCCTCTAATGAATGTTCTGTGTATAGCAATTGTTTGTCAAGCCTGGATGCTTTAGAAGCATGAGGACCAAGGTCAAGTTTTTTCAAGGAAGAGGTGAGAGCATAAATTAACTTCTGGCATTAAATTCCGTGGTTCTTTTAAAATGGTGAAGTTCATGGCTTTGCTTACATTTACTTTTCATCAGCCAGGACTGAAATGAGGTAAAATAGTTCCCTTGCACATGTGCATCAGGCTAAATGGATTGCAGAAGATACAGATCTGTTTGCCTGTCTGCACTTGCCTTTAGACAATATTCATCAATTTTACAAAAGCTACTGACTAAACATGGAACCAGTACAAATGAAATGCTCAAGGCAAGGGCTTTCTTTTATAAATCTGATACAGAGTTGGTTTTACACTGATAGAAAGAAAATTTTGGCAGAAAATGAAAAACTTCTATTGTTTCTGTAATTTGGGGAATGAAAGATACAGACTGTTTCTAAGTATTTGATAGAAAACTGCTGTGTTATGCAATGTAATTAGAAATGTTTTTATAATGCTTTGTTCATATCCCTGTATATGAAAATATTTTATCCCATAGGTCCTTTCTTCTGTTGAAAAGGTTATGTAAATAAATAAAATTAATCTCAATACAGTAGATTTTAAAGGCATATTACTTATGTTCGAAGCTTTACTGCAGGTTCTGATTATTTAAAGGGTAAATAAGGATGCCATGAGTAATCACCGACTGGAAACTGTGCAGGATGGGTAACCTGCACCGTAACAAATATTTAAATTAGTTATCTTATCATGGTAGTTCTTATCTGAACATGGTTTTAGGTTCACTGGTAGTGGTGCAAGATGCACTATAAAATCATGCTAGACTACTTAATGCAGTAGGGCAGATCCAGGGATTCCATTCATGTAAGAGGACAGAAATCAAAATAATATTAAAATCCATGATGAAAGGTGACTAAATAAGGAGCTGGCATTGCTCCTTTCTCAGTTCCAACAGTGCTCTTCCATTAGTCCTGTGCCATGCAGGGGAGTTTGAGCTGGTGGATGTTAAGCCAGGCCAGGAGCTGATGTCTAAGCTGGGCTGAGAGCAGGACAAGACTCAGGTGAGATGCACATGGGACCCCAGGGATGTGCTTTCTCAAGGCCACAACTTCATTAACTGAACTCATATGGGAGTCATTGAGCTCAAACTTGTACAGTGCAGGTCAGGATCTCTCCTTAATTGTTACCACCTGGTGCAAAGTTAATGTTGGCTCCCTAAACCCCTTCCTGCCCCTGGCAGCCAGTCCTCAGCGTTTTGCTGGGAGCTGATCACTCTCAGCTCACACCAAGGTTACAGAGCTGGGAAGAGTGGTTGTTCCACTGTAGCAAGAGGGATGAAAAACTCTCATTCCCAGCTGCAGCCTCCACCTCTGTGCTGCTACAGCTCCATGGACTGAGTACCTCCAAACATTCTGCTTCCATTTGAGATTCAAGTTGCTGCAGCTCATCTTCTGTCCTGTCCCACCAGGGCAGTGATCTGACACAGGGAAGGGTCAGGCAAGAAGAATTCTGTTTGCATGAGGTTCATCATCAAAAACAGACACCCATTGCACTCCCCGTAAGAGTGAAAAGTTCAGCACTACAATAATCTGCTTTCAGAGGGTGGGAGCTGCTAGGGAGGGGTGAAGGACTCTGGCTAAAGCACTTTATTTATTATTCTGTAGGACTCCCATCCTGCCTTGTTGTGGCTCACCCCACCTGTACAGGCAGAGGCAATCCTGAATAGAACCACTCTTCTCTTTCCTTTCCAAACTGACTCTTCACCTTCAATGTGGCTGGGCCTGCACCTTCATTTACATTCATCTGTCCTCTTCATCTTAGCCTGAGGGCATTCATTGAACAAGAGAAAATAATTTATACAATTACAACAAGACTGTACATAGAAAGGCTACAGAACTGGCTGAATAACATGTAAAATAAAAGCCAAGAAATAACTGGTAAAATTAGCATATTAAAGTGCTGATATTTAGGCATGAGCACTTCACATGTCAGGTGAACTATGATTTTTTTCTTGTTGTTTTGGACATAACATTCATAATCCAAAAGGATGTATTATGCCATGGTTTACATCCTCTAAATCTCCACTGGTTTTACAATACAGGGCTTGTCCATGACGATCAAGAATCTGGTCACAAAAGTTGTTCTCCTCCCCCTCCCTATTGTCAAATACTTGCTTTCATGCCAACACATCTTGGTCTGATTAGTCCCCTTGATTACAGGCTAAAGTAAAAAGTCAGGTGTATAAGATTCCTATTATCCTTTATTCCACTGCTTCTAAGAACAGGTCAGATAGAGTTATTTCAGTGAAAATGTGAACAATCAACTTCTGTTTACCATTAACCTTCAGTTTTCTTTTCTTAAAATCAAATCAGGGCTTGGTAGGCAGTTATTTTCATACATGTCCCTTGATCAGTGGAACAATCTGTCAAAAGCCATTAAAGCCTCTATTAGGTTGAATTGCATTCAAAGTTAAGCTCTCCAATCATTTGAAGGGCTGTGATGATTGTTTTTAATATAGTATACATTGATTTCTCTCTCGGAGAAGCAATGTAACTTTGAAACTAAGTATGTATGACTTGAGCATTTTGCTCTCCAGCCTGTTTGGAGAAGCTTTGTTTCTTGTGGAAGATGAATGTCTACACAAAAAAAGGAAAAAAGCAATGCAGTGAAATCACCTCTTTATTGTCTCAAGATTTTAACTTCTCCTAATTCATTGTAACCCTCGAGGTGTAACATGAAATGGGAAGAAATTTCCCTTTCCTCAACAGCTTCACCGAAAAATTTATCTAATTGTATTGATATTTGAAAAGTAGCTCCTTATCTTAAAATATCAGGATGCTTTACACAGAGAAACTGAGGCAGAGGTCAAAAGTGCAGCTGGGAGCTGAATGGCAGCACTGGAAGGAGTGTTATGGAACCCTCTGTCACTGGCATGTCTCCATTCCTTCCAGTAATCAGCTCAGTTTACAAAGATGCTCTCATAGAACTTGTTGTCCTCCAAAGTAATGTCTGAAAGTGGAGCTGGAATCTGTCCTACTCATGTCATATTTAGCACAATATTTAATTGCATAACATACAATAATACATCTCATATAACAGAGATCTTTCAGACCTCCTAAGGTTTGATTAAAACTTTCCAGTGAATCTTTTAGTTACATTCCAAGTCCCGGAGCTCTCAATGGGAAAGATAGATTTTATTGGAATTAAATGATTCCATGGAGAATATGCAGTATATAATACAATATAATATAATACTATCCCCACTCTTCTACATGTGTTTTAAGTATTTCCACTGCATGCTCCACAAGGTGGTACAGCTGCGGTATTAGGAAACTCTTAAGAAAATCCCCTGTTGGTATTTGTGCTATTTTTACCAAGGTGAAGGTGAGTTGCTGAAGCAAACTGGAATGCTGGCTATGCACCTGTTAGCACTTTGGTCTGGTACTTATTTGGGAGTCTGGTAGTACTTTACTGAGAGCACTGTTTCACTAGCTATTTTGATGAACATCCTAATAATTTATTATCCAACATCAAAGAATTCCTCAATCCTTTTATTGCTTTTTTTTCTCTTCTATTGACTGAGGCCCCTTCTTTCCCTTTTGTATTAACAATAATGTTATTAATAAGTTTTGTTCTTTGTTAGGCTGATGTGACCTTAAAGTGAGAAAACTTTAGAATTATGTATCAGATATTGCCTGAAGTACATTTCATTTCAAATCAATTTATTAGGTTATTTTGACTCCTTTTTCATTTGGTACTGCTACTTTTTATTAAGGCCTGTTTATAGAACTCAGCAAGATACATGGTGATATGTAAGGTTGTGTTATTTATTTATTAATTTACTGACATTTATCAAATAAACTGCTTAAAGACTCTGTTTGTCTGTCATTTGCCCTCCAGAAGGTGTTAGTTCTTGTCTTCAATACCTCACTGCTGCAGTGCATGGAAGTTCAGGTGCATAGGTGACAAAATTGTTTTCTGTAAGCTCTCTATATGCCAAATAGTGAGAGATAAACATTGCCAAAGCAGCAAACTCAGAGATGCTGAGTCTACTCTTCAGTGGCACATTGCTCAAACCTGAATTGTGTGTCAAATCCAAGTGCACAGTTATCCTCATCTGCCTATGCTGGCAATTTAATAATGGTTAACAGATAAAATAGATGGTGGAAGGTTTGCTTTTGTTCTTGAATGGATAGAATTAAATTCTGGTTATATTGCAAATCTTCTAGTAAGGAAGGCAGAATAAATTTTGGTGCCTTTGGTAACACTGATATACATGAGTATGACTGACTTCTACTCCCTGTAATAGTGTTTCCTTCAGCAAAATGTATGGCTCCGCTTGGTTTAGAACACATTCTTCTGGCAGTGCAGCCTTCAACTTCCCACGTCTGACACAAACTGTTACATTATGTGAGTAGTAGGAGCTCGGTGCCCACCAGCACTGCATCAGCCTGTTTGAGTGGATAAATTCCTTGTTCCTTGTTTGTTGCAGGAGAGCTTGCACTTTAAAACATATGTAGTCATGTTAAACAAGGCAATGCCAAAGAAATGTGTCTTGTACATAGACTGAGAGGTAGTGAGGCTTGTGATGCCCATTGTTTCTAAAGAGCTTCACAGGTTTATCTCCACCTACAGCAGATTTTTGTGTAGGGTTTTGCTATGTCATAGTTGTCATTAGCTGTCTCTTGCCCAGTGAAAGCTGTGTCCATGCTGTCCCAGATTTGGGTGGCAAAGCAAGGCAAGGGCTGATGCTGCAGATTTCCTGTGATGCTCTGACAGGAGCCATTGGGGAGGACAGCAGAGTGATTTGATGTGCTCATGGCCGTGTAGCTGAGGTGCACTGCAGTGTTCTGTAATTCCTGAGTTCCCTTAAGGCCAAAGGCTGTGTGCACAGATTATTCTGCATTGATAGATTCCAGCCAAGAGGTGATGGAAATGTGAATGATATTGGCCAGGATGGAATGGAGCCTCTGAGTGAAAAAGCTGACAGGAAGCATTATTAACACACACTCCAGCTCAGAGTCAGCAAGGCATCCAAGAGGTGAGAAATGTGATTTCTTAGCCTAGAACATTCTTTCCTTGGCTTTAGAAAATGTTTAATTGATTGAAGTAAAAGCCAGGCAACTGGATGGAGACCCATTTGCAAAACCAGTGTTAGTCAGAAACATTTCTTACAATCCCATACATATCTAGAAGGACCAAGATGAGTGTCCCTGGGATCTAGAGTGCCTTAAGCTGTTAATTTTTTTCCCTTTTTTCCTCTCCTTTTTATACTGTTTTTTCCTTAACTTTTCATTTAAATGGGTAAAAACGCATGGCAACAGCGACCTTTCAGAAAAAAAAGATGGTGCAATAATCAGGGCCCTTGCTGGAGGGACACAAACACAAGGAGACTCAAGAACAAGCATCTTCTGTGGGGATTAAGGTGCTCTTCCAGCATCTCCATTCAAGAGCAGCTGGTCTTAATTGAGGCAGAGACTAATCAGAATTCGATATTTGTTGAATTTTGATTTTTACCCAAATTCCATTTTTTTTCTATAGGAAATCTGTCATGAGAACTTAAATTTTCTTTGAAGTGACAGACTTGTAGTTACCTTCTCACCATAAAGGCTCTTGCACCCTGTTACCTGCAGTCATCACCCTGCAAACGAGAGTATCATAAGGTTATACACCCTGCTATAGCTGTAAGATATTAATTTCATTTGGTGATGAGACTTAATTTGTGATCTAAAAGGTCTCAAGTTATAGTGATGAAGTTGGAGATGTGCAATTTATCTGTCAGCCAATGTCTGTATTTTGTGGTCATACAATCATGGTTCAAAGTAAGTTTTTGCTAAATGTTTTTAAAAGTGTTGGGTTTTTTATTCCAAGATCATTCATGGGAAAGAATCGTCATCTCAAACCAGAGGAATCACACTGGGTTTTTAAATAGGTAAAAAGAAGTAAAGACAGTTTGAATCACTCTGGATTCTTGCTTTTTCAGTGAGTCCAGAGTGTGATTTTAGAGTTTGTAACTGAATCAGTTTATCTACTGAAGACACACATGCAAGTTTTCATCTAATATATATGATGCCCTCTTTGCACAATTATATTTCATTTCAGAAGGTCTGTATGAAACTTGCTGCATAATTACCACTAAGATTTTGGAACTAACAGCACTTCATTAATTAGGTTTCTCTTATGCTGTTCCTAGTTACATCTTAATTATTAGGTTGAAAATAAAGGGTGCTTTTCATAAGCCTTTATATTTTCTGTTTACAAGTATTTTGCTAACATCTAATAAACTTAATGGCCTCTAACAACAGGAGGAAGTGAAATTCTAGTTAGCAAATTCATAGCTTTTCAATGTATCTTGTGGCTTTATGGTATGTCAAACTGTAGGAATGTAAAAGCAGTTTAAGGAGCTGCTGCTGGGTTCAACTAGCTGCAGAAACTTTTATTTTTGTTTCTCCTTTATTGCTTAACCTCTGGGGCCTAAGTCTGGGCTACTTGATAAAGCAGTCATTCAGGAACTTGAAACTATACAAGCTTTGAATTGATAGACTTAGAACAAGATCTTGTATTAAACATACATTTTAAAAACATAATTTCAAATCTGGAAATTGATTGTGGCTTGACCTGTATATATTGAAGAGCTCACTGTTCCTTACTTTCTTTGCTTTGCTGATATTATTAGATCTATTGTTCTTTTACCAGAACTCCCAGGTGATAGAAGAAAAATCAATGTAGAGCAAAGCATATTGGACAACAGCACTTTCATTAGAGTCAGGGCCACAACTGACTAACTAAGACTAAGTTATGACATTTCCACTTTTAAAGGTTGCAAATGCTTGTATTATGCATTTTCGGGTATTCTCAGGGGGCCAGAGTCAAACATGCATGAAGCAAGCTTGGAACAGAGCAGTCTTTTTAAAAATATTCAGTATAACACACTGATTTTTTGTACATGCCAATATGAGAATTACAAATCACAAGGAATTTCAACCTAATGCTTTTTTTTAAAAATATAGCGTACATCCAGCATTTTATATTTATCTTCATACCCTTACATTCACTCATTTCAATGAGCTGCTAGACACAGTGATCTCTCAGGTGCCTTTTGCAGTGGTACAGAGCAGGATGCAAAGGTCTCTCTGAGGATGCATCCCTTCCAGACACCACTGCCTGAGCTGGCTCAGCTTGGATTGAGGATGCTCAGAGGTCTGCAGTTCAAACACATGGCTGCCCAGCTAATGGGGTCAGAACATCTCCTTCCAATAATGGATTGGTTCTCTCCAGGGTAAAGTGCCTCTAAGAGAAATTGAGAGGGGATCCATCCTTAAATAAGATTTGATGCAGCCCAGGAGAATGACAATTACATCTTTTGCTAACACTATTCCTAAGGCAAAGTCATGCTTTGTAGGAAACAGGATGATGGAGTACTTGGGGAGATTTTTGTAGTGTAGTGACTAGTAGATAGGTCCACGCTATGGAAAAGTTCTGTGAGAGAGAAAATGAAGCTCATGTAAGTGGTTCTTCTGTTGCAGACACTGAGAAGTGTCCCCGTGTGGGTCACCTTAGTAAAGTCTGGGTTATTTTCTTGGACTAAGTGCAGCTGGTGACAACAGCAGATGTTTTTATCCAAGAGATGGAAAACACAAGAGCCACTCCTGGGGTTGAAGTCCAGGGACCCAGCTGAGATGTACAGTAAAAGAGACACTCAGAAGGGGCTGCCAAAACCAAGTTAGAGCTGCAATTGGAATTTATTCCTGGATGGTCCTTTGCTATGTCCCATGGCAAACGTCTCAGCTGAGGGGCTGGGGTAGGGCTGGGCAGCGGGGATTTCACTGGGGACAGTGAGCTGTGTCTACATCTGAACTTTCTCCCTCTCATACTCACAGATATATTTCCCCACACTGTACAGGACTGTGCACACTATAGCAGCAAACCTGCCCCAGAGTCACCAGCACAGGGAGGACACCATGGCTGGGCAGTAATGCTGTGGCAGGAAAGGGAGATCCCAGCAGTCAGAGAGCATTAGAGCCCCCACTGAGCTCATGGGTATCTGAACAAAAGCAGGATGAGTGAGTTTGTTTGCCCCTCTGATTTCCAGTGTACTGATTCACAGAAAGGCATTTTCAACTATTATTCTTAAACTCAAATCCTGATTTTCATGGCAGGTCTGTGGCTGAAATATAAATTGGAGGTGGGAAGAGTAGCTGAGATTTTGCCCATCTCTGAGCACTTAATTTTCAGTTTTGTAATCCCACAGCCTTCTGCACATGTCAGTTTTACATGCAAGATGTAGCAGTAGGCTCTGCAGTCATTGATCCTGACTTAACTGATGTCAATCATCCATTTTGGACACTTGCAGAATACTCCTGGCCCAGACTCCTACATGAGCACTAACTTGTCAGAAGTTCGAGCTGCACAACAGCACCACAACCCCTTCAGAAATGGGGCTGCAGCCGCCCTGCTCCCACCTCCCTCTGCCACCCAGTGTGGGAGAGGGCACAGCTCTCCCTCTTACTCTCCTTGTCTCTTCCCCAGGTTTTTCATAGCTGCTTGCACTGGCTGCTGGCCCTGCCCCTATGATGAGGGTCCCTTTCCTTGAAGAAGCATAACCCAGTGGTAGTGATGAGACAGTGGAACAGGCTGCCTGGAGAAGCTGTGAATGTCCCTGCACTGGAAGCATTCAAGGCCAGTTTGGGTGGGGTCTAGGGGAAGGTGTCCCTGCCCAGTGCAGGGGGCTTGGAACAAGCTGGTCTGTAAGGTCTCTTCCAACCATTCTATGATTTTGGGAGTCAGCTGCCTCTGCTGTAATAGAAAAATTACTCCAGATATACCTTCAAAAGTTTGCATTCTGTGGCCAAGGAGGGAGTTAAATGTACAGGTATCTAATGGGAGCACAAAATGGTTACAAAGAGCTGCATAAGCAAATGTGTGTGTGGCTCTTTACCCCTCAGAACCCCAAAAGAGAACAAAACAGGGCTGATCCAAAGGCAGCTGCAGGCTGGGATTTCAGCATAGCTGTGGAGTACCTGCCCTGCCTCTGCCCATCTGCCAGAGCCACTTGTGCTGTAGATGTGGAGGCTCCATCCTCTGTTCCCTTTGGTGCTGCCAGGGGTGAACAGCACTGCAGCCCCAGTGTTTGCTTCCCAAAGGCAGCCCCCTGATTGCCCCAGGCACCACCTGAGCAGTGCTTGGGCATTGCTGAGCACTGTCACTCCTTCCTAATTCTCATTAACTGTATGCAAATTCCAGAGCCTCACAGAGCAAAAGATAAAAGAATACAAGCTCCTGTAGTGTAAATAAAAAACCCAGTGCTAAGGAGCAATGAATAGACACTTCATTGCTACTACTGTAGGATTTTCTATTATTTAGAAACACTGTAAATCATTATTTTATGGAGAAGTAAAATATGTAAAAATATTTCTGTATAGTTCTTTTGTAAGTCTAACATGGAAGCTTTTTTCCCTTTTTTTAAAAGCACCCATTTAATAAAGTCTGACACTTAGCAATGTTTTGAAATAATTTTTGCTGCTCTGCCAGCAGTTAGCTTTGCTGTGAATCTCTAAAGACAAATCCGTCTACAGTGAATCTAGCAAAATTCAGCTCCGTGTTGTATGTCAGGGTTGAGGACTACTTGTCAGCTCTGGCACTGTCAGATTTTATCTTTAAATATGACAGGCAATTTGTTCAGGGAGCACTTCTGAATGACAAGATATAGTGGTGTTGTAAAACATGGCACCTGTGTGGTATGCCCTGCCTCTGTGGACATCAGAGGCTATTGTTTCCTTTGCTATTAGACAGCCACAGTCACACAATAAGGTGTGTAAAATGTTCACAGAAACCTTTTAAATAGAGTAGCAGGAAAGTAGATACCCTCCGGTCATTTAAGTCAGGCCATTTATCATTTTATCTTATAAAACACAACATTCACTAAAATGTGATGTAAAGAGAAAACCAAACGCTCTGCTGAGCAGTGTCGGTGCAAGCCAAGGGCTTGAGCCATGCTGCAATAAAAGAGGGTTATCTTTAAAGTGAAATGCAATAGAAAAATTAGGATTTTAACTCCTTCCTGATCAGACAGGTAGCAAAAGCCATGCAGAGGGCTGTTGTTGGAATATGGGATGAATATGGTGCCACTGAAAAATCCTCTGCTATCACAGTGGGGCCTCCTGGAATGGGGCAGTCAGAGCAGATGATGGAACATCAATACACCTAATGTGTTTGGTTTAAAAATAGATTTTAGAAGGGTCATTTGGGATAATTATCTTACCGTATAAACCAGATTAAACTGGGAAATTTGAAGTGGAGGCATTACGGGTATGCCATTGTCAAAGCCAACAGAAGGCTTTTCCACCCTGCAAGAGCCACATGTTCATAGGACTGGTGAGCAGCCTTCTTCAGAGTGTGAAACTGAGTCAGTCTAGCACAGTGTGATACACAGAGGCACTGCATGCAGGCATATCCCCATACACCTGTGCTGATGCTCCTGCCCTGCTGACAGGGAGGGGTGTCTGAACTCTGCAGGATCTGGGAGGGGGCCAGCTCACTCCTTTAAAATTAAAAAAATAATCCCTTTACATTTTTGTGTTTGGCCTGTTTCTGTAACCAGAGAGGTGGCCAAGGTGTTGCTGACTTACAGCTGTCAGCCAGGACAGTGCTGTGTCTGTCTAGAGGAGCTTCTCCCTTGCCTGTACAGGACATGCAGCCTTTGCACCTGAACCAGCTCCTGAGCCCACCCCTTCCCAACCAGCACGGCTGCCCTGCCCCTCACTGTCCTTGCTTATCTACCAGCAAGTGAAACTGCTTTAGAGCCAGGGGAGGAGGTACAGATCTGCCCTTATGGGTGAAAGAAGGGATTTGATCCATGGTGTGCATTTCAGTTGCCCTTTGGGGGCCACCAGAGTCTGGGCTCTGGTAGATCTGTACCGTCAGCAGTCTGGATTAAGGCCATTCTGTATAGATTTTCCAAGTCCAAGAAGAGGGAAACTGCAAATGATAGGGGTTTGATTAGCAGTAAATCAAATCATATTAATGTCCAATGGTCAGCTGGAAGGCATTCAATATTTGGGATTTTACTAGAAGTCTCAAGTTCTGGAAATGAGGGGCTCTGTAAGAACATGGTTTTAGCTTTCATGTCAGAAGCAGGTGTTTAGATTTCCTCTTTACAGCTGAATGGAATAGAAGTGAAGTCTGAACTCTTAACACTAGGTGGCAAATACAATGATATCAGTTCAAACCTAATATCAGTAGCCTACATTCTCCATTTTTGCAGCCTGCCCCATTAATAGCATTTAGTGATGGCAGTAGTGGTGTGCATGTAGCTTTGGCATGGCAGCTTGAACAAAAATAAATGTAATACAAGGTAGTGGGTGATAGGATGGGTTTGGTAGTTAGAAAGATGCAGCATATGTACAAACAGATGCCTCATCAGGAGGGACTTGGCACAGTTTAAATATACATTTTGTTTATTATTATGAAAAGAAATTAAGTAATGTCTTCTTGCCTTGGTGTATCTACTTTAAAGGCAATTCTCTAGATGAAGCAAAGAGGTAGCCTGTGGTATTTCTTTTTTGGCAGACAAAACTGTCATGTTCACTCTTAATGTGATTTCCCCATCTTTAGTAGAAGAAAATAATACTTTTGTTTTTAAAGTGACACAACTGTATTCAGATATTTATCTGTTCCAGATATTTTTATCTGTTCCTTTTTTACATACAGGGTTGCCATAATTTTAGAACCACTGGGAAAATGAACATTTATCTTATCTAAAGCAAAGATCTTTTGATGATTAGCTCAACATTCTGAGATGGTTTCCATAGTGAATGAATAGCAAGAAGCATCTCCAGAGGGTCAATCATTCCACCTGGATTTGGGATTTATTTCATGTTAGCATGAACTGTTTCTGGAGAAGTCTATCTCTTCCCATTGAGTCTGGAGAGAGATGAGGTAACTTGCTTGTGTAACTTTCAGCTAAATTTGGCTGAGGAAAGTCATCTTCAGTCACCTAAATCCCTTGACTTTCTCCCTGACATAGAAGCCTAGATGGATCGCAAATGTGTTTTCAAGAATGTTTGCCTTCTCCTTGTTCACAGCTATTTGACCATCTGTGATATAACTTCATAATGGAAGCTAATTCAAAAGGCTTTTAAAAACAAGGAGAAAGATTTTTTTGTAATTAACAGTGATGGATGACTGGTATGGCCACACAGAGCAACATAAATCTTTGTGCCATGCCCAGTGCTGAAAAGCAGACAAACTCTGTCTCAGGGAACTTGGGTACTTAAGCATGGGAAAGTCACACAGGGAAAGGGGTTTAGACCTCATGTCCATTAGGAGGGCAGATAAACACCCAGTGAAGTAATTTTGCCTGCCCATCACTGAATAATGTGCTCTGAAATGAAGTGCTGCACTTCAGTTCCACCCTCCTCAAGCAGGTGGCCTGGCCAGCAGTTTCAGAGAGAGTGTAGTCAGAAAGAAAAAAACCCTCAAACACTAAGGAGGAGCTAGGTACATCAAGGGAATTGCCCCAAATCAGAAGCAGCTGTAATTATCATCTACCAGTGGATTTTCATGAGGAATGAGATATAAAATGCTTCATATATATTTCAAATGCTGTGTAATTACTGGGGTGTATGTTATGGAGCTGTATAAGAAGTACCAGTATCAAGGAGGAAGAAGATCTTTTTTGTAAAGGTGAAAATTGAAAATTTGGGATAAAAGTGACCTGACTAGCAGTGAAAAAAGACGTAGACATCCCACAAACTGTGTGCCAGTGTATAATCTTTTGCTGCTACAGCAATTTCTTCTCTTAAATATTGTCATTTGAATATTGCTGTTACAGGAAATATATGTGCCAGGTAGGAAGGAGCAGTTAATCATATTATGCACTCTACAAATGGTGAGCATGCTTTATTAGTTTCTTCTATAGATAAAATTAAGTGATATCTGTGAACTATCTGCAGTAAGGGTACTTTGGGTTATTATTTTGCTTTACTGGGCTCCTTGTGTCCTCAATTTGCCTTTTCTAAGCCGTGAAATTTATCATGCAAGTTGGGCTTATGTAGGAATCAAAATAGTGGCATCAAATACCCAGGAACAACTTTGTCAGGGGAAAATTGCAATTCATTGATGCACAAGAGGCCACCCCTCTGTGGGCCCAGAACACAATGGACATGGTTATCCATATCTACAGTAAGTCTGAGATGAGAGGAAATGGCAGCACAGGTGCAAAAAGTTCATTTATTTCCCAGCTATCCAGGAGAAGGGCTTGAGTCTGTGGCAATGAAGGGAGCTAGAAATGTGATGGGGAGGAACTCAAGGAGCCTGGAAGAAGCTGATGGACATGCCTGAAAGCAGAAAGGTAGGTGGGAGCGTTTCTCCACACTCCTGAGTTTACTATGGTGTTTTGCACAAAGTATTGCCTTTGGTGAGTCAATAATTGAATGTGTTCTGTGATTAACAGAGAGCTCAAATTCAGGTATGGGCACTTTTCATCAGGACTCTTCCATCTGTAGGAACAAAGTTTTGCTGCCCCTCTGGGCCAAGCTTGGCTGGGGAGCTCTGTTTGCTCTGATGCACTTTAACTCATTGTCCTTAAGGCTGTTGAATTCATGGCCAACTTTAATCAAATACGAAATAAAAATTCAAGTCTCAAAGACTGAAGTTCCGAAATTGTTTTGTGACGTTTGGAATGTGTCAAAACAAGAGTGGCAGACAGCAGTGTCCCTGCTGAGGAGGAAGCAGCAGGAGGTGCCCATCAGTGTCCCTTTGGAGCAGCCAGCTGGTCAGGCAGCCCCAGCAAGGGCCGTGTCCTGTGAGGAGGAGACACTGAACAACAGGCAGAGAGCAGAACTGCTGTGGTGAGGGCATAGGGGCAGGGGTTTGGTGACAAAGAATTTGAATTTATGGGAAATTAGTCCTCATTAGTTCTGCTGTTCACACAACCTCTTTCTGGTAAACCTGAGAAAACCAGGGCTTTCTCTGTTTTACACTTATAAAACTAGGGTAATGTTATTTAAAATGCTTTGGCTGTATAACAGTTTCCCATAAGCTTCCAGCAATTATCCACAATGGATGCACATTCTTAACTCATGTTTGATTTTAATAGTCAGTGTGACACTGAGTAGAATTGGATTGGGCATTGAGCTTCAATCCCAAACCACCAGTGCACTTGGGGGTATATTTAGATTTAAATTGCATGAGTTTCAATTGGGAAAATGTGGAAGTGCTTTGCTGGATCCAAGCTAGTGCTTGGTAGCTCAGTTTTGTAACTTTTTGAGCAGTGGTTTTTCATAAGAATAAATAATTTCAGGTGGTTTCCTAAAGAAGTGTGTTTGCAGTTGTGATATGTGCTCAGACAAGTATGTCAGTTCTGTACTCCAATCAAATAAGGACCAATTTAAACCAAAATTAATTGAATAACAGGTTAAGTTTTTGCTGGTTTTATGAGAATGGAAGAGAGGCATTATTAATGCCTGTAAGGAAAAGGCTGTGTTGAGAACTCAGTCCTGCTAGATATCAGCTCACCTATACAGGTGTGGACTTATGAGCCAGAAGTCCATAGCAAGTGGGAATTCATGGGTCTTGTGGCTCAGGGAGCTACCAGTGGCTTTTACTGTGATAAAGTCAACACTATATTCAAAATAACTGTTCAGAATGTTTAACCCCAAATGAGATCTTTTTCTTGCTAAGGGACAGGTGTGGCAGGCTGCACATCAGTGCAGAGCTCAGTGCTGTCCAGAATCATCCCAAGAACCCCCTGGCTCTGCAGATACTGAAGGTTTGTGCACCAGCTGAGCACAGCCTTCCTCCCCTCTTCACCTTCCTGAACTCATGGAAGGGAAACATTGAAAAGAAAGGTGACCCAGGCATGCTAATGTGAGTGTTAGGATGAGCAAATGGCTTGTCAAACAGCAGTATTGTCTGAACTAATCAAAGGATCATGGACTTATTTTGGGGTGGAAAACACTTTTAGGATTGACTCTACCTGTGTCCAGTACTGTCATGCCCACCACTAACCCATGTCATTAAGTTCCACATCCACACAGCTTTTAAATACCTATAGGGATTTAAAATAGTGACTCCATCACTTCCCTGGGCACCGTGTTTCTCTTATTTCTGCAAAAAGTTGGCAATTACATTGCAACTTTATTTTATTTTGCTCTTCTTAAAAATCAGCTGAATATCAATCTACGATCGATAAAGAAAGTTGCCTATAGGCAGTTCTACCTTCAAATCCACTCCATGGATCAGCTGCTGGTAATCTATACACAGTCAATAAGAAACATTTCAAAAGTGAGGTTTTTCTCCCAAAAGGCAAAACTGCTCTAATTTACAGCTGGATATGAACTGGGCAAACAGCAAACACCTGAAGTAAATGTAATTTCTAATTTACAAGAAACTCTGGTGAAAGATTAGATCTGATCTTCTCTCTATGCAAGTAATCTATGGATATTTATATTATGATAACTGGAGAGCACAAATTGCTTTGGTTTTTCCTTTTGGGTATCTTTTTCATTTGTTTGTTTAGCAAAACCTGCAGGGGAAACTCGAACAGCTATAATTACAGTCGCAGTTACAAGTTGTGGGGTCTGTAGATAATAAGCTACAAGGCATTTTTATTGTGCTTTTTTATTATTATTTGGTTAAAGAATGCTTTTTTCCCCAAGACAATCCATCTGTATTTTGTAGGAAGGAGAATCAAAGCAATAGCTGTCAAATATCAGCGAGATAGCAGATTTACAAATTAATCCCATTGCTTTGTATTTCCACAAAGGTTGAAATCTATAATTGGTGCTAGAAACTATAATTAACTTATTAGAAGCACTCAGGCAGCTAGGTGTGCAAAATGGCAGCAGGTGTGTAATATCATTAGAAATACACTGTAAAAAAGCACCTCGGAGTTTTATCCCTTTAGCTTCATGCTACCAGCTGCCAATTTGATTGGTTAAGTAGTTTTGGGCCATGCAATGCTCTTTCTTTTGGATTGATGTGTTTATTACTTTTTATGACAGGGGATCCCAAGGCAGATGTTCAATAAAGAAACAAGCTGCTACAGACCAGAGTAAAGAGATAGGTGGTGTAGATGCAGGAAATTGGGAAAGTTATCATATGCGCTAAGTTGTTATTGAAGATTTTGCTCCCAGCATTTGTAGCAGTTGTGTTATATGCTCTTCCACAGACAGTAATCTAACAGGGAATTATTGAAAGCCAAGTGCCAAGATTTCAAATTGCACTGTATGATGGGGAGCTGCTACTCGAGCAGGGAGCTGGGGCTTTGAAATGATAAAGACGTGGCCATGCCATTTTTTGGAGCTGTGTGGGAGCAGCAAGAGCTGCCGTGCTCATGCAGAGCCTTTTCTAACCAAGACACAGCTGAAGTTCTGCTTTTCCTTTGCACCTTGTGCAGTTATTTACACTGGTGAAGTCATTTCCATTAGCAAAAAGGGAGAGAGAATTGTTATTGGGAAGGAATATTGCTCAGAATTTGGATAAAGGGTGAGCTACTTGTGGTTGTATAGATCTGGATCAGCCAAAGCCCAATTCTGCTCTGTCTTCACCAGTGAAAATACAGGCTCATCATAATTAAGTGAATGGGAATATACAG
The DNA here is from genome assembly GCA_013400955.1 of Drymodes brunneopygia. Lineage (NCBI taxonomy): Eukaryota > Metazoa > Chordata > Aves > Passeriformes > Petroicidae > Drymodes > Drymodes brunneopygia. The sequence goes on from VZTZ01012628.1 coordinate 727,765, forward strand.
ATACGTGGGCAAAACCAGAAAAAGAGACAGGTTTTTAGTTCCTATAACTGTTCACTGCTTGGTTTATGTTTTGCTTAGTGGTAAGAGGCAGAAAATATAAGTTTCATGGCTTTTGGAAACTTCTGAACACTCCTGTAGGGGAAAAGCAAATATTTTCTAGAGAGGCTTCTTGGCATAAACCATTTCTTTTTCAGTATTTTAAAAGGAAGCAATGGACTGTGATTGACATAAAAATTTCCTTTTTAATTGATTTAGTATATTTTGCTCGTTTTGTGACTTTAATTTAATCTATTACAACCAGATATGAGGAGAGCTAATAATTCATGAGAGATGTTATTTCCTAATTAGATTTTTATGAATGCCCCTAAAGCTTCTGCCCAGAAGTGGAAGCTGGCCAAAAGATTTGAATTATATTGAGAGCAAAATGTTCTGCTTTGTCCATGTTATTTGATCCACTGCTTTCCTTTGGTTTCTTGGTGCATTTCCTTGAAATAAAATTTTGCCCCTGTGTTTTGATGGGATGAGTATCTCATTCTTCCTTTCACCACCTCTGAGACACTTCCTGTCCTACTCCTGCAATCTCCTCTTGACTTTCTGGGGCTCAGCTCTTCAAACTGCACTGGGCATGAAGTGCTGCCCTCTTTTCTCTTGCAGACAAGGTGTGACTGTGCCATCCCAAATCTTCCCACTCCTGTGTGTGTCAATTGCCACTTGAAACCTCCCTTCTTTGGTTATAGGGCTGTATCTCTCCATGCCCTCTGCCTTTTCCTGCTGTTTGTGAATTACACTGTGGCTACAAGGGAGAAAAAGGAAGTGTGTGATGGGCTCTTGCTGTCTGTGGGGAGAAAAGCTGTTCAAACTGAGACAGCCCTGTGGTGTGCAGGGCTTCTCATGGCCTGAAATGGCAGATTTCATGGCCTGGGACAAGTACTCCAGGTCACATCTCAGCTCTTCCATCCTCCTCTAAGCTATTGAAGCCTTAGGAAGGGAAGAAAAATAAGTTATCCAATTTAGGCTATTATTAGACTATTTGCCAGACCAGTCTAACCAACAAATTCTAAATGCTGCTATGGATTTCTGATGGTTGCAGTTCAGCTGGCAGGTGGCACCAAGACAGGCAAGGGAAGGCTGAGGCTGTGTGGGACCAGGTAAGAGAAATGCCAGGGCTGTGTTAAACATGTGAGGCAGAAAAGAGAGACTGTGACAAGGGAGTTGTGTTAGAGCAGGGCTGAACATAAAACTCCAGAGTACTTTCAGTAACAGGATGTATTTTGATGCACAAACAAAGACAGTGAAAGAGACAATGCAGGCCTTGGGAGCTGAGGAACATGGGAAAGAGGAATCATGCTAAAAAGCAATATGAGCTGTTGTGGGAAGTGACGTTTTTAAAACAAACCACAGTGGTTGCTGCATTGTACAAACCTAATAAGACATAGTGAAAAATATTGGATTTATTTTTACAAGTTAAAAGTGACCTTGTTGGCCTTATGAATGGATTCACTTCTCACAGTACCTCTTAAGGGCATTAGGGTTATGACTAACTCATAAAAATAAATCCAATATTTTCCCCTTGGCCATGTCATATCCAGTGTTGGAATTCAGCTGTGAGAACTGGTGGGGCTCCGACTTTCATTTAGTTTGACCTCCTATTATGAGAAGTACCTGGCTCTCACTCCTGGTGGGCTGCAGCTTAGCTCCAACAGTGGTTAAATCACATACAGAGTGGGAACAGAAAACATCCAAGAAGGCCTCGGAAATAGAGGGCCGTGCAACACAATATGTAACTGAAAACAACACGTGAAAGGAATAAGGGTTTCAAATACAGATAGGTTTTCTTCCTTTCCTGTTTTTCATTTGACCAGCATAACAGATCAAGGCAGGACTGTCAGTTCAGTCCTACACTGTGTATGGGGGAGGCAGAATCCAAGCTGATGACTCAGCTCATGCAGTTGTTCATTGCTGTTGGAGTAAAAGGAACTTCAAAAATCCAGTCAAGAAAACAATTGGAGAATAAGTGATTTTAAAATGAGTTGAGAGCTTTAAAGGTGGCAGACACACTTATCTAGTATTTGTGATGGCACAAGGCCTCTCCTGAGCAATAAGCTAGTCCAAAGCAGTAGGAAAAAAGTAGTACAAACTGTTTTCAGCACCCATGGATGTCTACAGCTACAAATATGAAGCTTTGTTGATGCAGCTTAGTGGGCTCTGTCCATCACTGAGGGTTTGTATTGGCTCCACACATCCAGGTGACTGCAGTGTAAGGAGATGCCTGCCATGTGTCTATGAGGAAATGCTCATTTTAAGGGCATACCAGACGTTCTCTTTTTATAATTCATGTCTTCTACTTATCTTCTTGGCCTGATAACCGTTCCCTTTCCAATAGGGTCAGATGAGTTCACCTTCCCTTTGGCTGAAGAACTTTTAAAGGTCCAGTACATACTCCTGGACGTGGTCCTGGGGGACTGGCTCCAGGTGGCCTTGCTTGAGAATGAGGGTCTGGGTGGTTCCAGCCCCGACCATTCAGTGAAACCGTGATCTTAAATCCAAGCTGTGACAGCACAAACCCCTGTATAAGCTCATTTACCCTGTCAAGAAATGCAGAGCGGGCAGAAAACCAGTCAGTGACATAGGAGTGAAGGTGCTATGACATTAACAAGAATGTTTGCCAGGTACAATTAATTAGGCTGAGCTAAAACAGATGCAGAATGAGATCAAATATTTCTTGCATTGTGACTGTCCTTGCAGGGGTAAACCCTTAACTGGCGTACTTTGGATTAAATACAAACTCAAGTGCAAAGAATATATAAATCCATTCATCTGTGTTTATCTGAGGCTGAATTGGATTCCAGCTTTGGTTACTGTGAAGTTAATTTTGCCATTTTTCAGTGTTGTTTTTTGTCTCCACAAATTTTCTCCCAACAACTTGAGCAGCATGCTGAATTATAACTGTAGAAAATCATGAATGACATGCATATGTTGTAGGCATTTTTGAGGTTGCAGGGCTAACAGTAAATATTCACACTTAAAATATTGAATTTAAGTTTATATGCCATGGAAATGTTGAGTACCTTCTTTGCTTTGTTTCCTCTGCCTCTGCTTTTCCCATGATTCTTTTATTACACGGAACAAGTTCCGTATCTGTAACATACAGAAGCTGACGTGTTCTCATATTGCATTTCCTTATTTTCTCTGAACAAGTTTCAATGAGTATTATTTTACCTGCATCATTTTGGTGTCCAAAGTATTCCCATAGTCAGATCAATCATGGGAAAATGTTCATTCCTTAGGAACATATCGGATCCAGAGACAGGGGGTTCCCCAAGAGTGTGAGCTGGAGCCCTGCCCTGCTGTGCTCTGTGCAGCACAGGAGCTGTGGGCTCTCCTGTGGAGCAGCCCCAGGCCAGGCAACCCCTGCTCTGAGCATCGTGGCCACTGCTGCAGCAGCTACTACACACTGAAAAGGGGTGTTGGCAAGTAAGCCACAAACACAGATTTAAGATTTCTTTTACGAGACAGCTTTGTCAGGATTTAAAGGTGTTTTTTCCTAAACATGACAAATAAGCCTGCTGAAGCAGCTAAGAACACTTATTTATATAAACTGGCACTGATGTTACCTTGTGTAAAATACGTTTAATTTTAGCCAATGCATATTTGAGTTATAGTTTCCATAAATATTTGTGAATACATTATGATAAAATCTAAAACCTTGGCAACAGTTAAGAGAAGAGTTTGCAGATAAAAATCAACATTGCCTGCAGTATCCCAGGAGATCATACTGCTAGTGAAGTTTAAATTAGCTTTGCTCTAAAATCTAAGACATTCCTGCAGCACACTTTAAAGCATCTTAAAGTGTAAAGGAGTTAAGCTAATTACTGTAGCATTTGAAGACAAGACATTTGTAAAATTAATGGGCTAAAATCTTCAGTCTTTCATTCAGCAAAAATTCCTACTGCAATTGTGCATTTACTGTGGAAGAGCATAACTCAGTCCTGTGTTTTAAAACAGTGACATCTTGACAGAATATAGTCCAAATACTGGGGGTGGGGGAGGTGTGTGATTTCTGGTTCCACAGTGAGAAAAGGAGGAACATGGACCATTTAACTTCTAGCATCACTTGGTGTTATCTGCCTGTGATAGCAGGACCTTATCCCAGCCCTCAGCAGAGACTCTGCCCGGCACCATTTCCACTGAGCAGATTTGGTTTCCTCACCAGTTGCTGTGTTTGTCCTTTGCTGTCCTTGGGTCCACAGGGACACAAAAGTCATGCAACCCAGTCAGAGCAGCCCTGTAAAGCAAAGCACGTGGTGCTAAAGGCTCAAAGGCCACACTGTGGGTGTTTCAGGGAAGCCTACTGCAAGGTAGCTCAGAGCTGTGCCCTTACACCAAGTGTGTGCTGGTAGGTGCAGAACATCAGGTTTAGTTTCACCTGAGAGGATCCCAGTTCCTTCTGTGGCTTTCTGCCCTGCACAGGAGATGGTGATGGTCAGGAAAGCCCCCCAGCAGTGAGCTCCCCATGTGTACTGACACACCAAGGCAGGGTGTCCTAATGCACCAGGGGTACCCCAGGGGCTCCCACTCACACTGGCTGCTGTGGCTGCTCTGTAGCCACTGGGGTGTCCTCACTCTGCAAGAATTGGCAGCATCACCTTCCTGAGAGGGCAGGGAGAGTAAAAGGATCCCAAGCTCTGCTGCTTCACCATTGCAGGGGAATCTCTTGGGGTGTGATGTCTGTGCCCTGCATGGAAGGAAGGCTGGCAGGGCCATTGCTGTGAGGTTGCTGTGTGTCCCTGCACACAGGAGAGGTGAGCAGAGTAGCTGCTGAGAGGACAGGAGTGTTTGTCAGGGGGATACAAAGTGTTTGGCTTGGGCATGAGCTCTGTTCAGCAGCTTTGTTGTTTCTCAGCCTGCAGTGTTCTCACACAGGGACATGACTGCAGAACACAGATGGATAGGAAGGGATTCAGTTAACAGTTTCCTTTGTGAGGTGTTAGAAGGATGCAATTCTCTGTTAAAGTATTTATAGGGCAAAGCACTGGTTCCCTGCAATTCACTGGTGCTATTCACTGTAAGAATCACTGAGCTCAGGCTTAGGAAGGTGAGCTGTTTGCTATTCAATTGATCCCAGTCTGTTTCTCCTCTAAACCAGTCCCAGTCAGCAGTGCAATTACAGAGAAGACTAAAACAACTTCCATTGCCCCCTTAACAACAAGTAGCCTTGTTCCTTCCAGGCTGCTGAGACATTTCAACCACAATTGGTTTTAAACTGAAGATTTTTTACAAGGTATTCACAAATGTGAAAAAGGAATAGCATGTTATGTGAAAATTTTTCCAGCTGCATCTTGACGGGTTTTATGTTGGTTATTGAAGCTGCTGGCTAGAAAGGGTCAGTAGAACTGTAACAGACTTCTTGGTTATTGCTGTTTGACTGAAAGAGTCCAGACTTTGCTCACCTTAAAAAAAGCCTTGCTTTGATTTTGTGACTGAGGTAGGACTCAGTTAATGGAAGAGTTGGTTTGAGGGTGAGTGGCTGGATGGGGAGAGGATGGCTGCTGGAGAATTTACAGCATGGACTCTGTTGGAAAATGCTAAGGTATGTTTCACATTTTTATCTAAATATAATTGTGTTACTGAGTGTTGGCCAGATGAAAAGAAACAGTGCACCAGATGCGATTTATATACACACACACGTGTATATGGACCTTTGATCTTTACAGAAAAATATTGTCCTTCCAGTAGATTAATTTTCAGATGAGTTTGCTTGTCTTTTTCCAATTCAAGGTTGTAGTCAACAACTGAAGTTAGGCTGGCAGAGATGGTCCTGAAAATTGGACAGGCTCATGGGAAAAGTGTGATAATTGCACCTTTTATAGCTGTCATCCAATGCAGTTCTGTTTCATTGTACCAGCAACTGTTAGTATTTCAATTCTTTCCAACAGCTATTTGAAGAAGTTTTTTAAAATAAAACTTTCCAAGTGTTCCTTAGCCTTTTGCAATTTTTTTTATGGTTCACTGCAATATTCCAAGTAAAAAGTTTTTCTTATTGTAAAACCTACATTAGAAATTGCTTATGCAGTAGCTGTACAGCTCATCAGCTTTTTGCAGGGCACCTTCTGTGCCTGCTCACTTAGAAGTTTATTGATTTGAACCCCATTCTGAATCTGTCCTCTGCCTTTAAATTCCTTTAGCATCTCTTGATTTACCATTGACATACGAGCCTTTTACCTTTTTTATTGTGTCTGCCCCATGTCTCAAGCACCTTTTTGGCATGTAGCAGAAGTCTTCAAGCTTCTTACAGACAAGCAGCTAAAGGAAGCTGGTAATAGCAAAACCTGGGACCTGGAGCCCTGGCAGGCAGGACTGCTCTGTTCATCCCCAGCAGCTGTCCTTTCAGAGCAGCTTGCAGAGCTCACAGTCTCCTTGACAGACTCCAGTGTGTCCTTTCTGAATTGTTTCTCCCCTCGGGCAGTCTGAAGGAATATGCCTCAGATGACCGTGTTCAAGCAAATCTCACCCTTACATTTCACTTTAGTCAATTTAAATCTCACACTTTATGCTGTAGCCAAAGCCATTAGCCCATGTCATCCTTCACTGTAATGCAGATCTGCTCCTATCTCATTACAGTGTGCATAGCTCTACCACGGGGTCTGATACACACATCCAGAGCTATGCTGAATTATTAAGGGTTTCACTTAAACCAGCAAGACTGGAGAAGTTTTGAAACTCTGTCTTTAATGTGACCTGTAAGGTTGAAGTTCCTGAGGTCTCTCTGAAGAGTTGATGTTTTTAGCACACTCTATGGGGTACTTCAGATCTGTATAATTACATGGATTTTGAGAGAGAGATATGTATTCTGACTTTGGACAGCTCTGGCTCTATTGTAGCTTGGCTGCAACAAAAAAACTAGAGACCTTTTCCTCTTATGTACATAAACAATGAAATCCTTAAATCTTCCTTGTCAGATGAAAGCCTGGGCATTCCATAATAATATTTTTCATGTGCTTACAGTAGGAATTATTTTGAGTGCTCAACTTTGACTTAGTAGGTCAAAGATGATATTCTTTTTATACAGATCTTTAATATAAGCAATATTCTCTTTCACCCGTGACTCATAATACAGCAGTTTTCCTTCAAAGCGTAAATTAAAGTGAAGCCACAAAAGGGTCATTAATGGACTGGGTAGAGTCTATACTGAGGGTATCATGTACTGCCTGTTTAATATTAAAAGTGAAGTCAATGGAAGTATGGTCTTAATATATGTGGGCTTTGTGAGTGCCGAGAGAGAGCAGAAAGTTTAAACTTGGGAGTGTGCAGAGAGATGAAACAGCTAGCAATGCAGCATAATATTGGGGTTCGTTCCTGAAAATCCAGGAAAATATATGCCTGCAGCTAAAGGTCAGAAACTATTAGTGAGGATTAGGATGGTGTCATCCACTGTATTTCATATGTGGAATTTAAAAAAAGAAATTCTAATGGAAGGAAAAGATTTGTAATTCCAGAGCCACCAGTTAAGCAGTAATATCCCAATCATTGGCTAATCTTTTCCTTCAAATTAATGAATAGAAAGGCCAGAATGCCAGAGCAAAATCCCCTACAGAACATACTTTGTGAGAGAACTAATAAGACACAGACTGTGTAACTTTTTTCTGCTTACAGTATGGGAGACTTTTAAAGGACCAATTAAAAGAGACTTAAAATGCAATTAAAGCGGAAATCACTTGGCAACAAGGCATTAACCATCTCTCCCATCAGCCCTGCATTAGTGAGCCTTTAGCAAGAGATTTGCTGGTGGATAACATATTTGTGAAGCATAATAGCAGGACTGAGCCCAGGCAACAGAGAGGAGGCTACAGCCCAGCTGGCCTCTAGAGAAAGGCCTGGAGCTGCCTCTTCTTGCTGTGCTGAGCTGTAAATGGTGGCAGGTGATGGGAAAGAGGAGCAGTTTCTGAGAGATGACTGCACTGCAGGACAGAGGGCACAACCTGTGGGAGCTTTTTCACCCCTCTGATGAATGGTGCTGCAGCAGGGAGCCCATCTGTGTCTACAGCTGGCAGTGCAGATTTCTTTTTAATACCAGCCTCTCTTTCCTGGGGAGGAGGCAGGCGGTTCTGCCATAGATGGTTTTGTTCCAGGGGATCCCTCACCAGAGGTGTAGGGGAGCAGCCAGGCACCAGTGAGACACCACTGGCCAGCGTGTGGTTAGCTCTTATCCTCAAAGTGCACCTTTGTATTGGGACAAGGGGATATTTCTGATATACTTAGAGTTTATGTGTGTTGGAATCTAACTCAGGGAGCCATTAAATAGAAAATTCTGCAGAAGGTAGGAAGAGCTGCTGGTACTAAGAAAAAGCCAATGGCAGAAAAAAATACAAATTTGGGTTTCTTTTATTTAAAGAACAAATCAGTAAGTAGCAGGTTTGTGTGTGTAAATCCAGGAGAAAAAAACAAAAAATAACTTTCTTTGAAATGAAGTTAAAAACTGCAGCCACAGAACTGAGTTTAAGACCTGAAGACTTGATCCAGGCAATGCTCCTTGCCTGAGGGAGGGATTGCTGGCACAGGGCCTTGGGCTAAATAATGTCTAATATTCTTATTAATATTAGGTGATGAATGCTACAAATACAGCCACATCAGTAGATGACAAATGTCATTTTAAATATGTACATGCTACTTGGGCAATTAAAGATAAAGTGTGTGTGTGCATGGGGGCTCTTGGACACTCTGTGCTCAGAGCCCTGCTCAGTCAGAGGTGCAGCTCTGCTGACACAGCCCTGTGTCAGAGGAGGGGCTGCATGATGCAAAGGTGATTTGAAATGTCTGTGGCAGTGAGTCATGACAGCAAACTGCTCCCAACCACCTCATGTAGAGGTGAGTCCCCAGCCCTGGTCAGGGACTGACAAACCCCATCACTGCTGCTCTGGGTGGGTGCTAGAGGTGCCTGTGACAGGATTCCTGTAAAAACAGCCAAGCCACGAACCAAAAGGCTCAGTAACTGCTCTGTGTTATTTACAAAAAGACACCTTAGACAGGCAAGTCCAGGATTTGTGCACCTCCTTTCTCCCTGATAAGTAGCTGTTAGTCACATGCTGCTGCTAATAATTTTCAGAAATGAACATTAATAATTTATTTTTCCTTTTCCACTGCTGATTATGTTTCAGACACAATCTGAGTGTCTCTTAGCAAAATAGTGCTGCAGATTTGCATAATTACAACCATGGATAATTAGATTTTTTTTTTTAATGGAGGGAAATACCTTAAGAGAAGGCAAATCAGAAGCTTGGCTATTATATTTTAAGCCACATAGCATGGACAATAAAGAACAACTAAGTCATCCAGGCTTTATCTAAACGAAAGCAGTGATGGGTTACTATTCCTTCTCTCACAGTGCAGCAGAGCCCTAAAAGGCCACATGTTTGACCAAAGCACTGCAGGCCCTGACTGGTGAAACCTCTCCACCAAGTGTGGGGCTGACATTCCAATTTAGAAGCATCACATAAAATCTTAATCAGTGAACCAAATTAGCAGAGGGAAGCTTTTACACCATGTTCCTTGTTTACGCTTATCATTCTTAATAAATTCTAAATGCTTTTACAGGTGTGGAAATAGGCCTATTACCAAGATAATTTTCTTAATCATAGACATCTTAGATTGAGATGTGACATTTGCCATAATTCCCTTGCTCTATCTCATAGCTTTTTGAAAGCTGTCTACATTCCCAACACCATCTCTGTGGTAGAAGCGGTCTCTTGACTGATGTATGTCCAAATAAGCCTTTGAATACTTTTCCATATTGGCCTTGAAATAATTCAGATGTCAAATTACCTCTCTCCAGACTTCCTGACTCCACCAGGCCCCTTGAATATGTTTTTTAAAGTATTTAGGGGGAAAATATTAAATTTTTCTAAGCTGGGTCAGGGTTCATAGAATTTGCTAATAAAGAAGCAGGCAAGGAAGATATTTACTTGGGGAAGGCTTTGAGTATATTTGGTGTAACAGCTGCAGGTTGAGACAGCCTTTAGTTTGTGTTTCTGAGTTTGCATGCCTCCAAGCTTTTGGCATCTTTGCTTTTTTTCCCCTCCTGTTTTCCTTTCAAGACAAATAAGGAAACAATTTCAGTCTTTTCACACCAAGCCTTTTAGCATGGTCCACATATTCAAACTTCAGGTTGAAACACTTCTCAGTTTGACAAGGAATATCCTCCACTTTCTCATGTTGTTCTCTTCCAAATGCCCTCACAGCTGAAATGCATTGAGAGCACAGAGCTGGGGGCACCCATCAGCCAGGTGTGCTGCAGGCCACAGCACCACAGCACTTGGGCAGCTGCTCTGCACAACATTTGTGTGATGGAGCTAATCAGGAGAAAGGAATCCTGCTGTTGGTTTGGTCAGCAGAGTCAGCTGTGTCTCCCAAAGCTTTGGGATAGTTTTTTGTTGAAAGTTTGTCCTAATTACACATTTGTCTCTCTCACTGGACATTGCTATAAATTGCCCATTACTGATCTGCCCAAGGGCCAGATGTGAAATTGTACTGCCTGGGGCCAAATTTTGACTTTCAGCAAAAATTCCCAGGTGTGTTTTGGGAGCACTTTGCAACAGTGATAGCAAATGGCCTCTTTCTGTGGAGGACTGACACAGCAGCTCTTTGTAGGGTGGCTTTGCATATCCCCATCAATTGAGTAATGTGAGCTTAGGAGGGACCAGGGGCTAACTGGCCTCCTCCTGCTGTATTAAAAACTGCCTCCAGATAAGGGTGCAAAGTGAAAAAGGTTTTTATCTCAAAATAAAAACTTTTCCACACTGGTCCTTCTGGATGGGCTCACTGTGGTCAGTTCCCATCTGAACCCAACAGAGGCACAGGAGTTTTCCCCTGAAGGGCCTGGCTGAGAGCAGGGCTTTCTCTCATTCCTGCTCAGGAAATTGTCTCAAAATGCTCCACCCTTTGGGATTTTGTTGTTCCTATGGGAGAAAAAAATGATGAAACAAATCAGTTTTACAGGGATGTTGTTCTCCAGGTCAGTGGTGTTTCTGCTGAAACCTTTCAAGTGGGGGGGTAGGAAATGCAAATAAAATTCAAACCTGGTTTCATCTTGTCTGTATTAAGATCATGACATTACAAATACTAGCAAATAAAACTATCAGAAACTTAATTACTAAGAATTAACTATTTCCAGGAAGATGCTAACTAGGTTGCTAACTGATTAAATGTTTCAATTTGGATAAGAAACTTTAAGGTCCAAGACAGCACCATAGGACTCAGATGGAAGCTGATGCCTGTATTTTTAATAAAACAAAAACAAAAAAGTAACTGGGGTTTATTTTCTTTAAATAATGCGCTAAGAATGCTAAACTGAAACAAAGACAACATTAAAGAAATTGTGTGGAGTAAGGAAAAAATTAAATTGTCCTGATTTTAATAATTTGCAGTATAAATATACATGTATAAGGAAATGTGCTTATTTGCTATCTCCATTACTAAATTTGGTGTCCCCATATTCAGGCCTTTTATCTAGTTTGATCTCTGTGTTTTGCTTCTACCACTTGAAAAAGGGGTTAATTGCAACTTATCACTATTAAGAATGTGTTTGCTGCAAGCACATGATATTTGTCAGGTGGTACAGAATTTGTTCAGAATCATTGACCTAGAATGCCCACAAGTATTATTTCCTTTAAAATATTAGCCTTATCTTACAGTGTAGACTCAAGCAATCTGAAAAGTAAATAATCAAAGAAAAGCTATTACCCAAGACTGCTTACAGTTCTTTAAATCAAGTGTCTATGCAAAGGTGGAGATGCTGTAGTTTATTTTAGCAACAAGCATGTGACAGCAGTTACACAGTCTCAAAAATGTTTAAATTCAATGATTATTATCAAAAAGTAATTATACACGGCATTCAAAAGAGGCAGTTCAATGCATCTCAGAGATCAGTTCCAACCAAAATCTGTGAACAGAGGGAATGAGCTTGTATGAGTGTCACGCAAAGCCCTGCCAAATTACTCTGCACTTCGATTAACTTTCAGTGACCGTGTCTATAGGCTGCTTGGTTAATGGTTTTCTGTCAATACTGTAAAAATGCTAACCTGTCTTTACATCTAATCAATTTTGAAATGGCTCTTTACATAAATGGTCTATTCCTTTACTTCATTAAAAAAAAAACACACAAACCCGAAGCAATCAAATAGGATTGAACTGAACAAGCATTTGTAAAAAAATACAATAATTAATTTTAAGTCTGTGTATTTTGAAGTAGTTGTCCTTGAGTATTTTCTTCATCACCATTTTTTAAAGGGCATTGAAAATCAATGTTTCACTTTACTATCATCCATCTTTATATAGTAATAAATTAAGTGGAAAGTATTGATATTTTTGACTGAGCTTTTAAAATTTACATACTAATGACAATTGTACCCTTGTGACTTTTTATTTCTGTTGCTGTTTACTGACACTGACTAGTGGGAAATTTCAGTCATCTGGGGACTATTTTTCCTCTGAAGGAATAAGACAGTGTCATGTCTCTGGTTTTATATTATGCTTGAGATCTTAGCCATAGTATCTCTTGCTGGACTTCTTTTCAAAAAGCAACATAGGCAGCAAAAGTGGTTGAAATGCTTATCATGTCACTCTGTCTTTGTGTGTTCAAGCTACAGGGATGTACACTGCAAGCACAGCTAATGGGTCCACAGGAAAACCAGGTTGTGTGGCAGGGAACTGAAAATAAAAATGCTGGTGACAAAGCAGAGATGCCTTCATGTGCCCTTGGAAATGCAGCTGGTCTTGGCAGGAGCAGGACCCCTGTCCTGGCATGTGTTCGGATGGGGGATTGAGGAATGTGAACCTGGGACTGTTGGTCAAATCTTATCCTTTCTGGCTATTTTTTCTTTGTATGCCAAACTCATAAGCAATGTCTGAGTTGTATAACAGCAAAAAAAAAAAAACCTAAATCAAATTTATAAAGGAAGGAAGCCTTTGTGGATTATATGATCCTTTTAAAATTTATTATTTAGAGTGTAGCTTATGATTAGAGCAGGAAGTTCAGAGGGGCTATTTTTAGCTATGTGTGAAATTATTTGTGATATTTCAAGTGAAATCTGCAAGTGACTTTGACAGTATTTGCTCCATCTTTGTTCACTTCCTGGGAACATTATGAGCTCTTTTCTGTGAATGAAAACATTTGCAGACAGAACTCATGATTGTAAATTAGTGGTGTCAAAAATGTGTGGTTGCCTATTGCATTCCTTGCTGGAATGGGAACCTGCTAACCCCATGCAGCAGGGAGAGAGGGAAAATGCTGCCTGACTCAGGTGAGGAAGTGCCGAGCACAAGTAGCTGATTGCACAAAGGACATAAATTCAAAGTAAGAGTTGGGGAAAGAACCCTGCCAGCAAAGCCCTGCCAGGAGTTTGCTGACATGATCCATTTGCTGAGTAATTCTAAACAGCAAATAGATACACCAGCTCTTACTCTATTTGTGGATAATTTGCAAACACAGACTCACATTTTTTAAATAAGTAGTTCATTTCACATATCTCACTAATAGTTGCTTTCTACTGTTTATTATCTACAAAATAAATTCTACAATATTTCTTGTGCTTACTGCTTGATTTGTTTGGGCAGGCAGGATTTATTTTCACTTTTGAATATCTTCTAATTTATGTGATGAGTTTCAATTCTTAGTTTATTGACTACTAATGTCCATTGCTGTGTTAGCTCTCCCTTTTAATAACATACAGGTAGAAAACAAAAAACTTTGCATTGTAGGATTAGACCAAATATTGACAGGGCAGCCTTGCTGGGTTTTTCTGCAAGCAAAATCCACCTACTTCTGGATGTAAGTAGATGTGTTCATGTAGAGTGTGCAAATACTGTACTGGAATATGTTAAGTGAATACAGAAGTTTAATGACAAATAGAATGCCAAAGGCCAGATTCTGAAATGCTTTAGATTTAATCTTATTCCAGAAATCTGTCTCACTGAAGTAAAAGGGTTTTCTGTGAGTAACTCAAGAGGGGTTTGTAATTTGGGTAGGAAAGGGTCTCAGGAGGTCTCTTGTCCAACCTCCTGCTGAAAGCAGTCAGCTGTGGGCTTTGAAGTGGTTATTCAGAGCTTTTTCTTGTCGGGTCTTGAAAACCCTTAAGGATGGAGACTGTACAACCTCCCTGGGCAACCTATGCCCTTGCTTCTTTCTCCTCATTTCCAGTCCTTACATCACCTCTAGCCCACAGTGCCTCATTTTCCCACCATGTCCCACTGTGGCCTGGCTCTGGCTCCATCTCCTTGCTTAACCCCCTCACAGGTTCTGGGGGCTGCTGGCTGGTCCCCCAAGGTCTTCTCTTCCTTAGGCCAGGTGAGTGCAGCTCTCCAAGCCAGCCCTTGCAGGGCAAACTTTCCAGCCCCAGCTGTCTGCTGGACCTGCCCTCTAGCCTGCCAGGGCTTGGGCACTCGATGGGGCAGGAGCAGAGCCCTGCAGTGCCTGCTGCCCTGGGGTGTGCCAGGCACCAAAAGCACCTGCTGAGCCCCCCAGTGGCACAGCAGCACCTCTGCCACTGCTTGTTTGGCACAAGGGGATGGCTACAGGCTCTAGGGCAAAATCCCAAGCACTTAATTATGAGTCCTTCACAGTGCTGAGCAGCTCTCTGCCTCTGGTGCCACTCCTCCCTCAGGTGGGTGCTAAACCCTCTGGAAGAGAGCCCCAGGATGTGAGCGAAGTTGCAGCATGCTCACAGCAGTGGTTTGGTAGCTGCACTGTACTCACACCAGGTTTTTGGTTTTTTTCCCTGTGAGCAAACAGTGGCTCAGTCATAAAGGCTAATTTTCACAGTAATATTGATTGCCTGCAACACGCTCAATTCTAGTTTAGATTCCACAGGATAAAGACGCAGCAGCACTGATGTGTTTTTTCCCTCTGGAACTTGAAGGGTACTGGAAAAGACAAATACAAAAGAAATTGTGCACCAAGGTACAGACAAACCATATGTTAGCTGCAGCTCTCCCCAGGGCAAGGTGCTAAGTTTTGTTTACATTTTGCCAAGACAGCAATAAAATTGTTTGTTTACAGATGACAGGGAGAAATGGGATATCCTTAAAAGCGAGCTATGCACGGGGATGCAAACAGCACACAGAGGCACAGTTTGGAGCAAAGTGCAATTAATGCTCCCTTCCTGGACAGCCCTCAACCCCCTCCATTTTGGGGGGTTAGCCAATCCTGTGGGTCATTATGCAGGATTATAAAAATATTAAGGCTGATGAAAGTTTGCCTTCTCCAGTTTCCCAGTGAAGAAGTATTACGCTATTAGATCCCACTGACCAGGATGTGCCTCGCAGCCCTGTCTGTGTGCAGAGGACAGAAAATATGAGAGGTGTGGAGAAGGACTCACTTTCATCAAAGTATCAGTTTCCAGGATAGTTTGGAAGCCCACAGCATTATTGTATTACACATTGCACAGAAGCGTGCCTTGTTCATTTTTTTTAGTGTTTTAGAAATAAAAGACTTTTCTTCCAAATTGCGCTGGGAGGCAAATTCTTCAACAGTGTAATAGAAAATGTTAGACAATATTCCTTACTGGAGCTATTGACATTTTTGGTAGTCGTGACACTTTGATTTTTCTCAAAACATATGGATCAAGCCTGAGTGTGTTATTGGACAGGAAGACCTGATGAAAGGCCTTCCTTTATCTTTCTTTGTATTTCTTTCCCCCTCTGTTTGTTCATGGCTTTCTCTCTGAGTATAATCGAGGTTTTCTTATGCTGCCCAGGGAGTCGTTATTGCCTTACTAAATATTTTATAGTGCACAGTGCACCATACCTGCCAACTGGTTATTATTTGTTATATGAAAAAAATCAGGGGTAGCATCTGAAAAGGAGTAGGTGTTAAAATTTCAGAACAATACACAGAATAATTTTAAACCCCTAAATTGAATGCCAGGCTGGGTTTGGTTTTGGTTCAGATTTTTTTTTGTTTGTTTGTTTGCTTGAAAAAAGATCTGTGTAGTTTTTGGGGAGGTTCCCTTCTTTCCCTTCTCTTTTGGTATGTGTGCCTCTCTGATTCCAAGCACTTGTTTCCTCACAGTTTCACTTCCTATTTGTTCAAAAGAGAAAAGTTCAAAGCCACTCTGGCAGCTGAGGGAAAAGCTTGCTGAATACTAACCCTCAAGTGTCTGTCTTGTCCTGACCTTGAGAAAGTAGCAGTAAACTGTTCTATTGCAAACACCACATGTGTGTTTTGTTAGACCAGGTTAGGAGGGGTCAGAGCTCACCTGAGGCTTGGACTGCAGATTTAGACTGCTTTTCAGCAGCATAATGTATTTTTAAAAAGGGACATTCTCGCCTTTGTATGGGCCTAATACAGGCTCTGTTTAAAAACCTGTCAAAATCCCAAGCACACACTCCATAAAATATAAATAAGTACTTACTGTTTGCAGATGTTGCTTGTTTTTCATAATGTTTGTATTTGAAGTCCTGAATCCCCGCTTCCTGTCAGAGCCAGCCCTGTTGCTTTAGTCCATTTATTTCTGAAGGAATGGGAAGAACTTCAAAATGCAATTTCTCAATGAAGACACTTTCTGTCAGACCTGTCAGCATTCGCAGCACAATTACCTTTTTTCAGACCAAGGCTGGCGTTTATGGCTTTGACTGCATGCACAACCTCTCTTCCCCCCAGCTCAGCTAAAGCAGTTGCTGTTTTTTAAAGGACTCCCACTTGCCATAAATTGTGCCTTTAGGTTCTTTCAAAGCAACAGGATAACTTAGCAGACCTTTCTCCTATTTTCATGTTTTAATTCCTTTGATAATGGATACAAAGTATATTGTGGGGAACAATTCTGTCCTGGGAAAAGGGATAGATCAGATTTTTTCATGTGCAATCTATCAAGCATCTCCCTGGGTAAGGTGAGCTCTGTCGAGCCATTTCTCAAAAGAGGAGAAAAAGACAGGGGAAAAAGAATTGTTTCAGAATCACGGTGACCAGCACGCCTCGAAAGAAAAACAACATTTCCTGACCTACTATCTGTCTGAAGAGTAGGTATAGATCATTTTTAGGGGACCATCAAACTTGCACTTAGTCCCAAGAGAATTTTCTCAGATTTGGATTAAACTTCTGTTCTGCTCACATTATAAGAAATAGTGCTTTTGATAACTAGCTTATCTGGGATAATTTAAGGTATTATTTGGTTATTTCTCATACCAAAAATTTGAATCATAAGGGCAGAGGACTTCAGGAGTACTTCTTAGCTCAAACCTTTTTGTGCAGGGGTGTGTTTTCCATGTGTGATGGGCATGTATGGGCTGATATGAACAGTATGACAGGTAATCCCTAGGCATCCCACTGCCCAGCCCTCCTCCAGAACCCCACAGCACTAGGAGTGTGTTTTATTTGCAATGTGTATTTCCCCATTCAGTGAGGAAACCTTACCTTCCTGTGCCTGCTTCAGCCACCATTTTTTTTTCTATTAAGTTCCTTTCTCTAAGTGCCTCCTCTCCCGGGTTAACCTCTCCTCTAGCAGCAGGCTCTTTAGTGTGCAATGCCACCACACTGCTGGCAAGGAGAGGGGGAGAAGAAAAGCCTCTCCTTTGTATTACAAATTCAAAGGGTCATTATTCCATCGTTCCCTATGGACGAATGTGTGAAGATTATTGTGGGAAGTTAGTATTTATTCTGAAGCCCTAATATGATCCTCTTGAACATTTTAATAATGCATTCTCTGGGGTCCGTGCTGCAAGTGTTTAAAAGGAAGCAATGTGCGTTAGTGCTGGATGGCTGCTGCTTTGCTGGAATAGTCTAAGTTGTGGGGTTGCTTTTGATCAGCCTCTGCTTAAAAAAAAAAAGCAGAAGTCCCTTTGCCCCCTTCCTCACCAGCATAGAGTTCTTTTATCAGTTACATTGATCTAGAAGCAAGAACAAGGCCACAGTATTGTATGTCCACATTTGTTACACTGATTTACGAGTTTCTTAATTCTAAGACCCTTACCTTATCAATGGCCTCAGGAAGTGCTAAATCCCTGATATTAAGCAGAGAAAGAAAACATTTAGAATCAAAATAGGTGGGGGGTTTTATTTTTATTTTTTTTTCTTGGTGACAAATACAGGATAAACAGCATTCACTTGCAATTTGCTGCTTTCTCTGGAATTTTAAAGCTTCCCTAATATGTGTTGGTTTTGTAGGGTCTGATTATAAACATATGTGTGGGACAATTCACATGCATGCTCGGATCAGGTCAGTGGAGTTTTCTTCATCTTTAAAGCTCAAAAACCATAAATCAAGATGAAAATACTCCAGCCAGGAGCTTTACCAATTGATACAATTTTAAAATAGGCCGCTGCTAAGGCTTGGGGGAAAGCTGACATGATGACTTTTATAATAGCAGAACGTTTAAGGTTATAGAAATAAAAGGAAGAGGATGAAATCAGTCGCGTTGATCTTAGCCTGCAGGCTCTCTCAGCTAACTCGAAGCTCCAGCAATTATTTCTGCTCTGGCTTTTCCCCCTTTTTTTCAGCAGTCTGTTTGAAATGAAGCAGAACCAGGCATGGCAAGCTTATCAGTGTCGTTAGCTGACAGGGAGCACATCACACCTGCTTTTACTTGCTAGTTTTTCAGCCACTTTATGCCACAGAAGAATGTTGATTTTGTTCTTATAATGTGTAAAGATTCATTTATTTCACCTTTTGAACTTGGCAGAGCCACTCAGTTTTGATGGGAGCTTATTTTCAACCTGGCATTTGGAAAACCCTGGCAATTACTGGACTGTGGCCCAAGGCTACCTTGATAAAATAAAGAGATGATCAAACCCAACAGGCTGTGAGTCTGGCCCAGCTAAAATATCCAGCCCACTGAGAGCCCGTGGGACTAAGGCTGAGGCTCAGATGTGCCAGTGTCACCTTGGTCATGGTACAGCTGTTCCCATGGACACTCACCAGAGCATCAGGGCACAGTCAGAGCTTGGAACCCTGCAGGAGAAGTGGAAGAGTCCTGAGTAGAAATTATAGCAAAGATTGGGTCAGGAAGCTTCTCCTCATACTTGTCACCTTTGGGAGTTTTAGTCTTAACTGGGTTTTCTAGTTTTTCCTTTGAGAAAACCTTGAGTGTTACAGCTGTTGCCTGATGTGTAGTTATTTTAGCAGCTCCTGTCCAGCTTGTTATGGAATCATGCAAGATTAGAAGGATCATAATCCACAATAAGAGGTCTAACCCTTCTTTTCCAAAAACCTGTTCCCATCTGTGGTACAGATAGGTCATTCTTTCTGTGCTTTGCAGTCAGGCCCATCTAATCACACTGCTCAAGGAGCAAAGGAATTCATTCACCCAAAGGGTCCCATTACAAGATATTCTGTCATCTCCATTTTAAACCTGTGAAAGCCTTATTTTGAGTGCCACTGCCAAATGTGATAACAGGAGTCCTGC
Organism: Drymodes brunneopygia; assembly: GCA_013400955.1. Lineage (NCBI taxonomy): Eukaryota > Metazoa > Chordata > Aves > Passeriformes > Petroicidae > Drymodes > Drymodes brunneopygia. The sequence continues at coordinate 747,154 of VZTZ01012628.1, forward strand.
ACTGCTGAAGAGAGCTCAAGTATCTGGGATCAGTGCTATGTAATTGTTCTTACACAGACCTACTTTCAGTTGCACAATGATGCTCGCAGGATTTGAGCTTGTAGCATTGAAAGCAGAAGGATCCTCTCTGCTGACTTTTAATGAGAACAGCTCCGACCTTCACTAAAGCTGGCACTCGGGCAAAAGGTTTCAAACGTTTCTTGCAGCTATTGTTGTTTTCTAGCCAAACAACCTACTAGTGACAATTTTGTGACTATCAAATACTTGCAGATAGCTGGCTAATAGACGTGCCATGTCTAACTTCCAGGTGCTCTTCCAGAGCCAGTGCTGGGTCAGAGCTCTGCTTTCCAGTCAGGTCCTGAATATATCCTTACTGATGTGAGCCCTTTACATTTGGTCTTTGGGAGTGAATCTCATTGAAGAAATTCAGAATAAATCTGGACTGTGAGCCTACAGTGTGAACATACCCAATCACACTCTCTAAATGGCGAGAAATAAAAACCAGGGAAAGTGCCAGATGTAGAAGCATTTCTGGTGATTGTTTGCTTAGAGAACATCTAAATATTCATATACATATGAAATAATTTGGTGTGCCCGAGATGAAACCCTTGGCACAATATAAGCTATTTTAATAAATTCTTGCAATCAAATCTAAATTACAAAACAAAGTGCTCTTATTGTTTATAGGAGTGAGGGGAACTGATCAAGGGCTGGACTGTGCCATGACCTGGCAGCTCTGTGTTGCCCTTGGAGCAGACAGGGGGGAGCCTGGCTCCCTAAATCATCTTTTCTTTCCTCCACCCCTCTATGATAGGCCCTGTCTGGAAGTTTGTACCCCATAGCCCCTGTGGGCTAGAGAGGGAAGAAGGAGAAGCCTGAGGCTGTGGGAACCCTTGCACACTCCCCAGCTTTACTCCATGGGACATAATGCCTGTCCTCCAGGGCAAGGATGGAGAGAAAGGGGAGGGCTGAAACTTTTGGTTTGAGCTAAGTTTGTGGAACCCAGGAAAATATTGCTGGGAATGACCTCAGGGAGGTGTCTGCTGAAAAACCTGGGCTTCAGGTAGGGCTGTGGTCTGTGTGGGCAGGATTTGGCTCTTGTCTTAATTTGAGGAGTGTCTGTGACTCCACCTAATGCTTATTTTCCTGAGTCCAGTGATAAATATCTCAAAGGACTGTATGATAGACATGCAGCAGAAACAATTTAAGTGCTGCTTATAGTGTCATGAAACAAAACCAGATTCTCTGCCAGCTGCTTCCTTTATCAGCTGTTCTGGGAAGATTTTCCCGTGTTTTGAAACACATGGCTGTTTCTTAAAGTGCCAAACAAGGGTTTTTAATGAACCTGGATAATTTACTGGTTTATTTGGTTAACTGTTGGGATAAAAATCATATTAAAAAAAAAAAGCCCAAACCCAAAAATACTTATTTTAGCAGATGATAATTCAGCACTTATACTGTGTTATTATTGTGCAGCAGGATTGCTTAATACATTATTTTCTGTTTGTAAGGTATTTTAAATCTGAAACAGTTAATCCAGGAATGTCTGAAATTGCACCATTAAAGATGTGATTGCGGATGAAACCAAGTTTGTAAATGGGAATTCCAAGGTCACTTATTTTCTGGACCTTTTCCCATCCCCCTGAAAGAATGCCTTGTGAAAAGTATAGGGCTGAAAATGCATAATATTTACTCCCTCCTTTCCCCACCATTTACACGCATTCAGATTTTCTAGACTGTGTGTAAGGGATAAAGAGGCTGTAAATATGCTGGAAAGCTTTATAAGTCTGCTACCATGCCACAATCAGCTGTAACTGTCCAGCATAATATGTTACACACAGGCAGAAAATATGCTCCTATGTGCCTTTATAGGCTGTGTCTTGATGAATATTTATTATATCTCATTATTGCGAAATGTCCCTGCAAAAGCACCTGATTGACAATTAGTTTATTGCTGTTTGGTATCATTTTTGCTTCAGCAGAGCCTTAAAAACTGACAAGCATTTTATTATCTATATTTGGCTTTGGAAAGCTTCTGAAAATTCGTTGAAAATGTATACTTTATTTTTTTTAAATTACCCAAAGCAAAGTAATCTTTGTTTAACCCTAGGTTATGTTTTGTGGTATCCTAATACCACCTCCATTATTCTCTTTAGTTTAAACTAATGGGCTGATATTATGCTGGGCAACTTTAATTAGAGTGTCTATTGCTTAGTAGGCAGCATTTTTGCTTTCAGGCAAGTATGACATGTACAGCAGAGACTTAATTCCTGTTTAGGGAGAAACCATAATACATCTCAGTTGCCAAGTGCATCGTAAGCAACCACTCTTAGGGAAAAAAAAAATTTAAAAATGTATTCTCTCCTAGATACAAAAAACCCATAATCCCATTAATGTAAATGAGTGATTACACATGTGCATATCACTGGGAGAATACATTGTCAGGAGATGCCAGAATTTTAGATGAGATAGAAATAGCACATGGTATATCATTTAATGAAGAACCCAA